>CAIGQQ010010737.1:835164-849720 GCA_903798035.1 Danio albolineatus
TACAGTAAATTTCTGTAATTTAATATCCATTATTTTACAGTAAATTTCTGTAATTTAATATCCATTATTTTACAGTAAATTTCTGTAATTTAATATCCATTATTTTACAGTAAATTTCTGTAAATTTAATATCCGTTATTTTACAGTACATTTCTGTAATTTAATATCCCTTATTTTACAGTACATTTCTGTAATTTAATATCCCTTATTTTACAGTAAATTTCTGTAATTTAATATCCATTATTTTATGGTAAATTTCTGTAATCTAATATCCGTTATTTTACAGTAAATTTCTGTCATTTAATATCCGTTATTTTACAGTAAATTTCTGTCATTTAATATCTGTTATTTTACAGTAAAGTTATGTAATTTAATATCTAATATTTTACGGTAAATTTCTGTAATCTAATATCTGTTATTTTACAGTACATTTCTGTAATTTAATATCCGTTATTTTACGGAAAATGTTCTGTAATTTAATATCCGTTATTTTACATTAAATTTCTGTATGTTAATATCTGTTATTTTACAGTAAATTTCTGTAATTTAATATTCGTTATTATCCGCTGGGATAAAAAAAAAAAAAAAAACACATGCTAACACATGGCAGCTGAAAACATGGCAGATTTGCTCCAAACTGCATTAACGCTTGCTGTATATTTCCACTCATTCATTCATCTGTATATTGAGGTTGAATAGTCTGTAAGCTCAGTTTGTAAGCCGGTTTCTTTTGGATCTCCTCTTGTCCAGGATTAGCAACAGAGACCTTGAAGCACTGATTTCTCAACACTGACTTTACCACAATGTAAAAAAATTCTTGCTGCCTGCTGTTAAGTTGAAGTAAAGAAAATTGTAGAGTCATCTCAACTTACATCAGTAAAGCTGACTTAAATATGAAGTTAAACTAAAATAGTGTAGTTCTCCCTGTATTGGCGCGGGTTTCCTCCGGGTGCTCCGGTTTCCCCCACAAGTCCAAAGGTGGTGCAGGTGAATTGGGTAAGCTAAATTGTCCCTAGTGTATGAGTGAATTAGTGTGTATGGATGTTTCCCAGAGATGGGGCAGGGCATCCGCTGTGTAAAACATGTGCTGGATTAGTTGGCGGTTCATTCCACTGTGGCGACCCCCGATTAATAAAGGGACTAAGCCGAAAAGAAAATGAATGAGTATTCTGACCGTTCCCATATGTAACCTCTGTGAAACGAGTGCAAGTGTGTTTAAATGAAAGTCAGCTGTCCTGGATGTGGGAGAGTGACAGCTCGTGATATCCATGACCCATAATCCTCCTTGCTGATCAGGTTTAGCTCAATTACTGAAGCTTTAGTGTTTGTGGCTCTCCGGAAACGTCCAGAATCAAGTGTCATTAGAGAAAGTAAGTCGCAATAACAGCACTATCACACACAACGAGCTTCATTGACGGTTCATCGATGCATATTAAATACGAACATGCCGATAATCAATATTTAGTTTAGTATTACCACGTAAACGGTTGTTTAACAATATAGACCTGCTTTAAAACTACTCCCCTCATGAAAGAAATACTATAGTAATTCAATAGTTGCCATTGTAAAACAATTGGCCCAATAGTGTAAACAACAAAATCATAAGTTTAACAAGGCACTAGAAAAGTAAGTGGGGAAAAAATAATAAAAAACTTTATTTTCGAGTGCCTTGGACTTATAATTTTGCTGTTAATCTTTATGGATCTCTTATCCAACGAGCACCGGCACATGAACTACCCCTGAAGCACTTTTTGTTTGATTTTGGATTTTAGTGTAGTTTTATAACTATTTACATTATATTATACTATGACACACCACAGCTTTTATAAAAAGTAAATAAATAAATAAACAAAATACTGGTAAATGTTCTGAAGAAAGATATACTCTGCCCATATCTAAAAAGGAAATTAATATTGTTTGTAAGGCCATCTCCTCTGAGATTTGTATGCTATCATAATGATAATTTAATGATTTCTGTATGTTCAGTTGATTCTACTGTTGTTGGATCCATTTGTTTCTCCACTAAAAAAATCCAATTATAAAATCAGGTCTTTATTTTTAGATCTTTCTTATCTCAAATGCTTCTTCTATTTGTTATTGGAACAACATCTTTGATGATATTAAATGGTCGTATGTTTAGTCACTTCTCCAGAATTTTTTTAAACAAATAAAATTAAAGAAATATCTTTTAAAATAAAATTATTCATAGATTTTATCGAGTTAAACAATTTTGACAAAATCTCAAACATGACATTGACGTGTCTCGCTCTTACTGTGAGACTTCTCCTGAGTCTGTTGCTCACTTGTTTTGGGCATGTTAATTCATTCATTTTCTCTTCGGCTAAGTCCCTTTATTAATCAGGGGTCGCCACAGCGGAATGAACCGCCAACTTATCCAGCATATGTTTTACGCAGTGGATGCCCTTTCAGATGCAACCCATCTCTGGGAAAAACACTCTCAGTTTTGGGAATGTCCCTTTGTTTAATCGTTCTGGTATGATGTGAATTCTCCAATTGTCCAAAAGGTTTGTGGTGATTTTTCTTTAAAGGGCACATATTTGACCCCTTTTTTTATATTTAATATAAGTCTTTTGTGTCAGCAGAATTTGTCTGTAAAGTTTCAGCTCAAAACACCCATCAGATTATTAAATATAGCTGTCTCAAGTCTTAATATTGTAGCTCTAAACAGCTTTTTGCTGCTTTTGGTACTGGGCCTTTAAGGATAGTCCTCCCCGCCCACCGTTTCCACGTTCCCGTCGGCGTGCCTCAATCTCCGCCCTCGGCTGCGTCAGACAGACAGACAGACAGATGTAAAGGAAGCAGATCTCACTATGTTTGAGAAATACTACAGTAAGAACTTTGCCAATGACTGTTTGATGTGTTTGTTGAGGAGTTGCAATGATGAGTCACTCCTACGTCAAGTTGCGGTCGGTCTCAAAACCGCTCCAATTGGTGCACCGTTTTTATGCTGTTAAATTAAAATAAAAGGACTGGGTGTGTTTATATCAGCCCAATATGGCAGTCTATACACTACACCTACACATATGTCTGTCCAAACAGCTTAAAAAGTCGATTTTTTTAAAATAGGTGCCCTTTAAGCTATAGAGATGTTGTTTTGGGGTTTTATATTAAAGAAAAACTATTCCTTACCTTTTTGTAAAAACCTCATTTTATTTATTGGTAATTTTTTATACACAAATGCAAATATACTCAATGTAAGCCAAATGTTTTATTTTTTTTAGGGCTGTCCAAAAATTAATCGTAATTAATCACATCCAACATAAAAGTTTGTTTTGACAATATGTGTGTGTGTTATATATATTTATTATGTATATGTGATAAACACATTCATAGAAGCCAAAACTATATATAAAAAAGTTACATCAAAGTAGTTACATCATATTCAAATGTAAAATTTGTGTCATACACAAATATTTTTTAGATATCTAAATATAAACCAACATTTTATCAAGTATATGCATTTGTGTATTTATATATTCATAATATAAATATAGACAGAGCACACACAAATATTATGTTAAACTTTTATTTTGGATGTGATTAATCACGATTAATTTTTGGACAGCCCTAATTTTTTTTAAACAAGAATTAGATCTGTACTTAAAATCCATCATGGAATCAACAAGAAAGCAATTTAAACTTATAAAACGTGCTTTATTTAATATTCTGCATCCATTTATTTTATTTTTCACGTGCCCTTATTTTTTTAATTGTATTTCTTTTTCTTTCTCTTTGTATTTCTTTTGCTTTCCTTTATTATATTTCTTAAAAATTGTTACATTTCTGTATTATTTGAATTGCTTGACGATTTTGATGGATGTAAACAAAAACAATGGTCTCAACATATTTCCTGTTGTACGTTTTTAATTTCTATAGCTTCTGAGAATCCACAAAGAGCCACATATTGATTAATAATGATATGATAGCTGTTTTAACATTAAGTTATCATTGAATTGTCTTTTGTTACAGTTATGAAATAGTTTGATAACAAGCAGGAAATGTTCATGGGCCAGTGACATCACCACGTTGAAATGGTCTATACTTCTATCTGTTTATAATTCTATCTGCTGTAATTCCCTGTTGTTATTGCAATAAAAAATGTACTGAAGAAATTGACCCTCAGTCCAGTTTAAGGGAGAAAGCGTATCTCTAAAATGGAGCCATCGAGCGCCCTCTACAGGAAAACACCCCTGTGTTGCCTTGACAGAGCTACAGTAAAGTCAGAAATAAAGTCAGAAGCGTAAACATTTGCCAACACACTTCCTGAAACACTGCGGACACCCCGAGTCATTCCTGCGAGTCAGTTCTTTCAAAGAGCCGGTTCAGGTTCAAAAGAATGAACGACTCCGTGATTCTTTTACGTCACGACGCCTTTGCTGCGGCTCATTTAGATTAAAAAAATATTACGTGGCATATTTTATATCTTGTTGGAGGATGATGAAAAATAGATTTTCTAGTAAAAAGTTGTTTAATCCTCCTAGATGTTTCATATTTAAAATATGGATAGGTAAATGTAATCAACCATGATTATTATAGTTGCATAGTAAACAAACGTGATTTATCCACCAACCTATCATATAAATTATTATAAATGTATGTTAAAAAAATAATAATAATATCTATATATGACATTTATTTTGGCACGTTCTCTCTTTCGCGGGATTGTTGCTAGAAGGGATACAGCTGCGGCTGGAGGTTACCGAGAATAGTTTATAATATATATTAAATTATTGAATAATTGTATTTTATTAATATCTACCCCAACCCTAAACCCAACCATCACCGTAATATAAAAACAGTAATTATACAAAGCATTATTAATATTATTTATTCAATTACCCATTAAATTGTATTTTATTAGCGTCTACCCCTGCCCCAACCCTCACAGTAATGTAAATTATTATTTATTGTTGTATAGTGTCAAAAACTTGTTCCTTTTATTATATTTATTTATTGGCAGCTGTATCTCATCTAGATTTTACCTCTTCACAGATCCGCTGTAGTGATTCACTCAAAAGATTCGACTCAAAAGAACGAGTCGTTCACAATCCCTGGGAAGCAGATGACAATACACTTCCGCCATCCAGAACTATGGCTGCTGCAACCCGCAAAAAAGCACTGAGATTTTTCTCTCAGTTCGGAGCTTTTATTCTGACCCGGTTCGGCTTCTGGAACTGCTTCGCCATGCTGATGCTGTTCGCGGAGCGCGCCGACGTCAAACGGTTCGTCAGTGTTTGATGGAAACCAAATAAACAGCTCACAGTATAAACGCATGTTATGTGCATTCATTTAACAAAATAATGTTGTCAATAATGAAAGTGGTTGTGTGTTAACAAGATTTATACCTCCGTGTTCGTGTATCATCGTGTTTAGTAACATATTTCACGCTTGCTGTTAAGTTTCATTCAAAGAGGCATCAAAGACTGCCATACGATAGCGTTTAAAGGGGCAGTTCACCCAACAATTCAAATTTACCTCACTATTCACTGTTGAGGTTAAGTTGGTTTTATATTCATACATTCAGACTTTCTCCTTGATAATATAATTTCAGAAAAGTGTTATTTGCTAATTCTAAATAGTGTAACCATATTAGCAGCCAATGACTATCAAAGTACAACATTGTTCACAGTCAATTAAATAGTGCTAATATTGTTTTGAAGTCATACTTGAATTCAATTTGAGACCAAATATTCAAATTAGCGTGGTAAACAAATAAAGGGACTGTTAAATTACCGACTGTCTGAATATAAAACCAACTTTACCTCGACTTTTTTATGGATGGAAACAAAGCTACTGACACTGAGGTAAAGTTGGTTTTATATTTACACATTCATAATTTCTCCTTAATATAATTTCAAAAAAGAATTATTTGCAGCAAGTCCTACTGTAGCAAATTCCGTTTTTACTGTTGATATTTGGCGCCAGTTAATCAGGAAGTGACGATTTTGTTCTCTTTGACTTGGATGGAAACGCTGCTTTATTCGCATGTCTTTTATGCGATATTCCAGTTTTGCGCATACATTTAATTCGCATCTTTGGATGGAAACATAGCTAGTGACTATCAAACACAACATTGATCACAGTCACTTAAATAGTGCTAATATTGTTTTGAAATCCTAATTACATGTAATTTGCGACTGAATATAGCTTGACAATGTAGGCGTCGTGTGACTGTTCAAAAATGAACGAATGTGCGAATATAAAACCAACTTTAATGTTAACTCAGTCTATTTAGGTGGTTCTAAACATTTTATGAGTTTCTTTATTCTGTTGAAAGCTAAAGAAGATATTCTAGGAAAAACAAATACTATGGAAGTCAATGTCAGTTTGTATGTCGTCAGTCTTCCTTTGTATTCAGCAGAATGGAGAAACCCAAACTGGTTTGGAACAAGTCGAGAGTGAGTTACGCCCGATTCACACGGGGCTTCAGCGTCAATTTACGACAGAGGGCGTGTCTGAAGTTGGGGCTGACACGATTGTCATAGCAGCGTCGGTCAATGCAATTAATCAGCTATCGGCTACTGTCTGAGCTGGTGTATTTGCAGACAGCGATTTGATTGGTTGATGCTTGCGTTGGCGTGTGAAACGTTGATATATAGCCATATTGATTTTGTTAGCTCACATTGCTAGTTTGACGGTGAACAATTCACCAGTGCATGTCATTAAGAACAGAAGTTGTTTGCCCTTGTAATCTTTAATTGAAATCTGAAAATGCACTGCCAGTTTGTTTTCGGTTAAACTCTCAGATTAGGTCTGTCTGAGGTATTGGGGCGTGGCTAACACACTTAACCACGCCCCTCCAGCTGTCAGTTTTGACAACAAACAGTAATGGTGAGCAGGAGGAGTCTGTTAGGTTGTAATAACTCTCCACAAACACTCACCAATATTTCCCAAATAAAATGCCGACTTGACTACGTCCAATCAGCTTGCAGTAGAAAAAACAAGCCACGCCCACTGTTTTCTCATCTAATATTCATTTTCTCTAGGAACTGCATCACAATATTAAAAAAATGGTTGCATCTTCTGGTTCATGCAGACTTTAAAGTTGAGAAAATCTTACATGCGGATAAATAATTTCTCTCTCTTTCATTGGCGTTTAAGGAAGCCAGATATCCAGGTGCCTTACCTGTACATAGATCTGGGAGCTGCAGTGCTGTGTGCCAGTTTCATGTCGTTCGGGGTGAAGAGAAGATGGTTCGCGCTGGCAGCTGCCATCCACCTGGCCCTCAGCACATATGTGTCCTATGTGGGAGGACAGGTCCATTATGGAGACTGGCTGAAGGTAAAAACAGCCTTATTTAAAGAGACAGTACACCCAAAAATTACAATTCTGTCATCATTTACTCGTCTTTCACGTGTTATTCTGTTGAACACAAAAGAAGATATAATGAGGAGTGTTCAGAAAAAACAGCCGTTGACTTTATAAGCTGTTTTTTTAAGAGTTAGTAAGGTAGTAGTTGGGTTTAGCTTTTGGTTAGGATTAGAAATGTAGAATAAATCATGTTTTATAGCTACTAACAAACGCATGTCATGATTTTGCCAAGTACATTACAATCCTGAATTAAATCTATGTTGATGGAAAATCATTTTTGTTGGAAACTGTAATCCATACCTGATTCCTACAAACCTGCCAACATTGGGATGGGAAAATAAGAGATATGCCCACCATAATAAGGGGAACAAAATCCCCATATTAAAGTTATGTTGTTCTGGAGCTGTTTCATTGTAAATAAACAGTTTAGCGGTCAGTAATATTTTTTAATATTATTATTTACAAAGGAAAATTTATTAGTACACATTAGCAAACAGTTTAGCTTATTAAAATAAGCTATTATAAAGAAATAGAATCAAGTTATCAAATCTCATTAATGTTTTTCTCACTGCATAACTCACACATTCTGAATAAAGAGCAGCGAATGAATCTCATTTATGCTGATTTTTTCATTAGATTACATTAAATAACAGAGGTGTCACTTTAAAAATGCACACATCTAACGTTATAATGAAAGCATTCGATTGCTTTCATAATGTTTTATACTCATTTAGGACAAAATTAGTTGTGTTTAAAAAAACTCATCAAGATCGACAACTTTAGATGTTATTATTATTAATTATGTGTATATGTCTGTCCAAACACGCACCCAAAACCCAGTATCCACTTTCGCCACGCTTCAAATCGCGTGTCCATTTGGGAAACAGCGTCTGTTTATCACTATGGAGCGCGTCAGCTGACAGTCACGCACCGCTTTATGACTGTTTTGAGAATTGCATAGGAGCGACGGCACCTGTAATTTAAAGGAAAGGGAATCCCGCCGTTTTTATATTTATTTCAAAGTGTTCATTGCCTAAATAGACCGAAAGCACAGAACTGAGTCACATTTAAGAGCAGGGACTGCCCCTGCTGGTTCGGCGTTAGGGGTTGCTATATGGAGGATTGGCTCTGTAATGTTCATTGCCACCCTTTAGAGAAAGACTGAAAATACGGGAAAACACCTTTACGGGATTATAGCAGGATACAACTGTAAAATACGGGAGAGTCCCGGAAAAAACGTGAGGGTTGACAGGTATGGTTCCCTATCCCTAAACCAATCCACAACTGTAAACTATTCCCAAAATCAGAGGGGAATAATTGTTGGATAACAATCATGTAGAAGTACATAAGAGAGAGCGTCAACATTCGCTACACTGATCTAGTATTTAAAGGAGCTGTTGCATCATATCAGCAAATCACTGACATTTCCACATAAAACAAGATTTCTAGAGTGAAAATGTTGCCCGCTTTTTTATCAGATTCATTTAACAATGGAAGATCAAGTTGTTTAAGTCATCTATTACGTGTCCATATGTCTGAAACATTCTGAAGCAGCTTTACTGATTTGTACTGTCGCATGAAATTCCCGCTTTTTTAAAGAAAAAAATATACATAACATTAATGCACATAGTAACTCGCCAGTAACTTAAAATCTATGTCTCTGTAAGAAAACATCGTAAATAACTGGAAATCCGACAACCGCAATATTAAACCCTTGGGAACAACTGTGGTCTGAACCAAAGTTCACAATAGCTGTGTTTCCATCCAAAAATGCGAATGAACTTTATGCGCAAAACTAGATTATGGCATAAAAGACTTGCGAATAAAGCAGCGTTTCCATCCAACGAGTCAAAGTGGACAAAATCGTCACTTCCTGATTAACTGGCGCCAAATATCAACAGTAAAAACGTAGTTTGCTGCAGTAGGAGAAGCTGCATGAATCTTTTCTTCATTTAATAAATGACTTGTGCCTCAGAAGGCAATCCTAACCCGCAGTGAACGCGCGGTGGCATTTGAAGGTGTCAGACGCGGAGCACAGACGCTCTTGATTCTGGAGGTCATTAATAATATAATAACACAACTACTGAAACGGTGAGGCGCTTTAGAATGACCAAAACAACATTCAGATGTTTTACGATGTGCTCAGTCTGCTGGTTTGTCCATTCACACACATTTTTATCATCTCATGATCTCTTATAACAAAATCACATGACCTTTATTTAATGCACATACTGGAATTTATGCGGTAAAAGTGTTTTCATCGCAGTTTTTGCACGTCTTTTCTTATCGAATAAAAGGTTTGTCCTACTCAGTTATGCGCAGACATTTTTATGCGCATTTTCAAAATGTATGCGCATCATGGCGTTTCCGTCAACCGTTTTTTATGTGCATATCCAAAATGCAAATAAAAATAGCTGGATGGAAACGTAGCTAATGACTGTGTTCTCTGGACTCGTCTAAAGCGCTGGACTTCTACGTTCTGATTGGTTGCCGCCAAACCGCGTCATAGCTCATTACCATAAAGTTCACTTGATTTCAACTTTCCTCGACGCCCACACTGGCGAAGACGCACCGCGCTGCTCCTCGCCGCTTATTGCTGCCGGCTCCCATTGAAAATGAATGACTTCCAGCTACTTTGACGCTCTCGCCGCTTTCATTGTGAATGTACAGTAATAATAGGCAAGTAATTAATTAGCCAGTAGTTAATAGAGTGAATTATGACTTAAAGTGTTTTCATAAATGTTTATTTGTGGGTGAACTACCCTTTAAATCCAGCGTTTCTCAATCCAAACGTCCAAGTGATTGTAGAACTGAAGTGAGCCTTGTCAAGTACGGTCTTACCCATACTTAAAATTGGTCCTCTGCTTTTAAACCGTCCAAGTGCACACACACATTTTGAGTGAGAAGTGCGCGCACACACACACACACACACTGTGGACATGTGTGCAGTTTAAAGAATATATAAATAATAATTCATTCATTCATTTTCTTGTCAGCTTAGTCCTTTTATTAATCTGGGGTTGCCACAGCGGAATGAATCGCCAACTTATCCAGCATATGTTTCACGCAGCGGATGCCCTTCCAGCTGCAACCCTTCTCTGGGAAACATCCATACACACTCATTCACACACTATGGCCAATTTAGCCTACCCAATTCACCTGTACCACATGTCTTTGGACTTGTGGAGGAAACCGGAGCACCCGGAGGAAACCCACGCAACCACAGGGAGAACATGCAAACTCCACACAGAAATGCCAACTGACCCGGCCGGGGCTTGAACCAGCGACCTTCTTGCTGTGAGGCGAATGTGCTACTCACTACGCCACCGCGGCGCCTATAAATATTAATACAAACTCAATTGAATAATCTGTTTGTTCCTGACCACCACAGGTACGGATGTACTCCCGAGCGATGGCTATCATCGGAGGCTTTCTGATTCTGTCCAGCGGAGCAGGAGAGGTTTACAGACAAAAGCCCCGCACACGCTCACTGCAGTCCACTGGACAGGTCTTCCTGGGCATTTACTTGATATGTATGGTGAGTTTGCCATTTTATCACGATTTAACCCTAGTTTATGCTATTCGATTCATCTTTATTTGTGTAGCGCTTTTACAATGTAGATTGTGCCAAAGCAGCTTCACATAGAAGGTTATAGTGAATGTAAACAGTGTCAGTCCAGTTTTTAGTGTTGGAGTTCAGGTCAGTTCAGCGTGGTTTAATATTCACTTCTGAGAGTCCAAACACTGAAGATTTATCCATCGATGCGCAGCCCTACAAGTCCTGAACCATGCGAGCCAGTGGCGACAGCGGCGAGGAAAAAACTTCACCAATTGACGAAAGTGAAGGATTAAAAAACCTCAAGAGAAACCAGGCTCAGTGGGGCCAGACGTCTTGTGCAGAACTGCAGTCTAGGCGCCGGAGGCTGGAGAACTCGAGGCTAGTCTTGTCCTTGGAGGGTCACAGGAATCAGTTTCATGCTTGCTACTCCGCCATGCACCAAGCAGCTGCTCAGGATACAGCCTGGTCCAGGATTATGGAACCTTGGGATCGTCTCGTCGCGGGTCTTGGATCACATCCGTGGCGCTGCATAGTCTCTGGGGGCCTCGGGATGAGTATCCCCAGGTGGAAATAGAGAACAAAGAGAATAATTAGCGTAGCTGCTGTTCATAGTGTATATAAACGCGATGCGTGGAGCACATTCATGCATCCACACCGCTATGTGATGTACTGAGTGTATGCTTTACTAAAAAGATCTAGTTTTTAACTGCGAGAGTGTGTCTGAGCCTTTATGCTATTTTTTACTTATTAAAAGATAAAAGGTTTATCCTATTCAGTTCACATTTTTATACACATTATTTCAAAATGTGCATTAAAATAGCTGGATCGAAACACAGCTAGGATCAGCATTTATCTGCTGATAGCAATATGTCACTAAATACATCACTAAATGAAAGGACAGAATACATGAGATAGATTTAGTCTTTCCCCGTGTCCTAAGTACACGCAACACGTAATAAAAGGTGTCTTTTCCATGTTAAAAGGAGTTTTTGTCCTAACCATCAGTGTGAACTTTCTATTTTAGAATTGCTTTCTATTTCCGTGACATCACTGCAGAACAACAGCATAAACTACTATGACAATGATCCCCTCAGGTACAGACTATATGCTTTATTCAGTCAAATGCTACCAAACTGTGCTTAAATTAGGCGTGGGCCGGTATAAGATTCTGATGGTATGATAATCTTGGATAAAAATATCACGGTATGACGGTATTGTGTTTACTGCTGTAAAATACATTCTTTTAAAATGTCTGGCTAAAAAACAAAACCCTTTTCCCCCTCTAAAGACAATACATTTGATTTTGAGATACATGTAAAGTATTTTGGAGCAGTAAACATGTCAGGCTAAATAATTCAAGTGAATCATTGACTTCTGCTGTCTTCATTTGTTTCAAAAGCACAGATTTTTTCACAATTTACACCTAAAAAACAACAAAAAATCTTTATTAAAAAATCCTACTCATACCTTGGAAACGGTATAGCAGAAAATTTTGGCGGTATGAAAACCTTGACTTTTCCAAACCGCAGTATACCTTGAAAACGGTTATCATCCCATGCCTAGCTTAAATGCTATTTTACATCACATTTATCGCCATACTACTGAAAGCAGCAGCAGATAGTTCACCTCAGATCTTGAAAATACAATAACTAGCAAATGGTTTAAAAATATCTTCAACAACATCAGTCACTCAGTAGCCTATTAATAATGTTAAATCTGTTTTAATTCGATTTAAATTCTTCACTAGTTCATTATGAGTGCAATAGCTGGTATTGAAATGTTCCCGTCACGTGTTTGGGGCAGACTAGGATTGTCACCATACTGGAATTCAATGCCAATCAATACTGAAATTTTAAAAAAGTGTCCATTTCCATTGCTTAAGGGGGCTAATAATATTGACCTAACAAGATTAATTAAAAAAAAATTAAGAACTGCTTTTATTCTAGCCGAAATAAAGCAAATAAGACTTTCTCCAGAAGGAAAAATATTATAGGAAATACTGTGAAAATTTCCTTGCTCTGTTATCATCATTTGGGAAATATTTGCAATATTCAGTTTCTTTTCGGTTTTGTCCCTTTATTAATCTGGGGTCGCCACAGCGGAATGAACCGCCAACTTATCCAGCATGTGTTTTATGCAGCGGATGGCCTTCCAGCCACAACCCATCACTGGGAAACACCCATACACACTCATTCACACATATACACTACGGCCAATTTAACTTACCCAATTCACCTATAGCGCATGTGTTTGGACTTTGTGAGGGAGCACTCGGAGGCAACCCCCACCAACATAGGGAGAACATGAAAACTCCACTCAGAAACGATAAATGACCCAGCCGAGGCTCGAACTAGTGACATTCTTGCTGTGAGGCATTTATGCTACCCACTGTGCCACCGTGAGGCCCATATTTCAAATAGAAATTCACTAATAATTTTGACTTCAACTGTATAATACAGTAGGTTGTGTAGCGTCGCCATTACCTCTCTTATTCCTCCTCCAGGTTTACTCGCTGCAGCACAGTAAGGAGGACCGGCTGGCCTTTCTGGACCACATTCCTGGAGGAGAGATGACTGTGCAGCTGCTGGTGCTGGTGTTCGGGGTGCTGGCGCTCGCGTACCTGTCGGGATGTTACGTGCGTGTGGCTTCACAGATCCTGGCCGTCCTCTTACCGCTGGTCATCCTCTTCATCGACGGTAACATCGGTTATTGGCACCGCAGCTGCCACGTGGAGTTCTGGAACCAGATGAAGCTCATCGGGCAGAACGTGGGCATCTTCGGAGCCGTGCTCATTCTGGCCACCGACAGCTAAAGATGCATGAAAGATCTCTGTACAAGGACAAACGGTGAGCTCGTGGGTGTCTCAGGGGATCATTTTGGTGACGTTAATGCTCTGAACGTGCGAACATTCAAAGGTGCCGAGGATGCAATTCTCAGCTCGCTTTTTGGAGTATCAGATCGCGAGCGTAAAGTCTTCTGAAGACGGTTTACATTACATTTTTTTATATGCGTTATTTAAAATTTAAGAACGACTACAAGTCTTAAAAGCTAAAGTAAAGTTCAATGATGATTTAAAGGGGTAGTTCACGCACAAATTGAAATTTGCTCGTTATTTATTTACCCTCAAGTCGTTTCCATTCACTTTGAGTTTATTTTTTTTCTGTTGAACACAAAAGAAGATATTTTGAAGAATGCTGAAATCCTGTAACCATTGACTTCTATAGTAGAAAAACAAATACTATGGAAGTTAATGGTTGCAGCTTTCTTCAAAATATCTTCTCTTTTGTACCACAGATAAAAGCTACATAAGTTTGAAACAAGTAAATGATGACAAAATTGTAATTTTGGGGTGAATTATTCCTATTAAGGGGACGACTCTGGGTCTTAAAAGTTAAAGTAAAGTTGAATGCTGATATAAAGGGGTAGTTCACGCACAAATGGAAAGTTGCTCATTATTTTTTCACACTCAAGTTGTTGCCATCCTTTTAAAAAAATATATTTTTAACACAAAATACATTTGAAGAAAGCAAAAATCCTGTAACCATCGAAGTGTATAGTAGTAAAAACAAATACTATGGAAGTCAATGGTTACAGGTTTTCAGCTTTCTTCAAAACATCTTCTTTTGTGTTCAACAGATGAAAGAAACACAGGTTTGAAACAAGT
>CAIGQQ010010737.1:849730-871574 GCA_903798035.1 Danio albolineatus
CTTCTTTTGTGTTCAACAGATGAAAGAAACACAGGTTTGAAACAAGTTAATGCTGAGTAAATGATGACAGAATTGTAATATTTGGGTGAACTATCCCTATTAAGGGCACAACAATGAGTATTAATAGTTAAATTACAGTTGAATGATAATTTAAAGGGGTAATTCACTCACAAATGGAAATTTGCTCGTTATTTATTCATCCTCAAGTCGTTTCCATTCACTTTGAGTTTATTTTTTTTTCTGTTGAACACAAAAGAAGATGTTTTGAAGAATGCTGATTTTCTGTAACCATTGACTTCTATAGTAGAAAAACAAATACTATGGAAGTCAATGGTTACAGATTTTCAGCTTTCCTCAAAACATCTTCTCTTTTGTACCACAGATAAAAGCTACATAAGTTTGAAACAAGTAAATGATGACAAAGTTGTAATTTTTGGGTGAACTATCACTATTAAGGGGACGACGCAGAGTCTTAATAGTTAAAGTAAAATTGAATTCTGATATAAAGGGGTAGTTCACGCACAAATGGTGATTTGCTAATAATTGATTTACCCTCAAGTTATTTCCATTCATTCTGAGTTAATTTTTTTTCTGTTGAACACAAAAGAAGATATTTTAAAGAATGCTGAAATCCTGTAACCATTGACTTCTATAGTAGAAAAACAAATACTATGGAAGTCAATGGTTACAGGTTTTCAGCTATCTTCAAAACATCTTCTTTTGTGTTCAACAGATGAAAGAAACACAGGTTTAAAACAAGTAAATGGTGAGTAAATGATGACTGAATAGTAATTTCTGGGTGAACTATCCCTATTAAGGGGACGATTTGGAGTCTTAATAGTTAAAGTTGAATGCTTAAAGAGGTAGTTCACGCACAAATGGAAATTTGCTCATTATTCACCCTCAAGTCGTTTCCATTCATTTTGAGTAAATTTTTTTCTGTTGAACACAAAAAAAGTAGTTTTGAAGAATGCTGAAATCCTGTAACCATTGACTTCTATAGTAGAAAAACAAATACTATGCAAGTCAATGGTTACAGATTTTCAGCTTTCCTCAAAATATCTTCTGTTTTGTACCACAGATAAAAGCTACATTAGTTTGAAACACGTAAATGATGAAAAAGTTGTCATTTTTGGGTAAACTTTCCCTATTAAGGGGACGATGCGGAGTCTTAATAGTTCAAGTTGAATGCTTAAAGGGGTAGTTCACACACAAATGGAAATTTACTTATTTATTCATCCTCAAGTCGTTTCCATTATTTTTTTTCTGTTGAACACAAAACAAGATGTTTTGAAGAATGCTGAAATCCTGTAACCATTGACTTCTATAGTAGAAAAACAAATACTATGCAAGTCAATGGTTAGAGATTTTCAGCTTTCCTCAAAATATCTTCTGTTTTACACCACAGATAAGAGCTACATAAGTTTGAAACAAGTAAATGCTGAGTAAATGATGACTGAATAGTATTTTTTGGGTGAACTATCCCTATTAAGGGGACAACAATGAGTATTAATAGTTAAAGTTGAATGATAATTTAAAGGGGTAGTTCACGCACAAATGGAAAGTTGCTCATTATTTATTCACACTCAAGTCGTTGCCATCCTTTTTGAGTTTATTTTTAGCACAAAATATATTTTAAAGAAAGCAAAAATCCTGTAACCATTGACAAGTATAGTAGGAAAAACAAATACTATGGAAGTCAATGGTTACAGGTTTTCAGCTTTCTTCAAAACACCGTCTTTTGTGTTCAACAGATGAAAGAAACACAGGTTTGAAACAAGTAAATGCTGAGTCAATGATGACTGAATTGTAATTTTTGGGTGAACTATCCCTATTAAGGGGACGACGACGAGTCTTAATAGTTAAAGTTGAATGCTTAAAGGGATAGTTCACGCACAAATGGAAATTTGCTCATTATTCACCCTCAAGTCGTTTCCATTCATTTTGAGTTAATTTTTTTCTGTTGAACACAAAAAAAAGTAGTTTTGAAGAATGCTGAAATCCTGTAACCATTGACTTCTATAGTAGAAAAACAATCCTATGCAAGTCAATGGTTGCAGCTTTCTTCAAAACATCTTGTTTCATGTTCAACAGATTTAAAAAAACAACAACAAAGGGTTGGAACAAGTAAATGATGACAGAATTGTCATTTTTGGGTGAGCTGTCCCTATTAAAGGGAGTTTGTAATCATTGTTTCATGTTTTCCAGACATTTCTCATGACGCTGCATTTTTTGCTGCTTGTAATAATTTTGCATTCCTTATACAGCTTCTGTAAAAGCATCACAATGTCAAATAAAAACCATTTTGTATGCAAGCTACAAAAACTATTTATATATAATGTTTATATACATGATGCAGTATCTGTTTATCATCTAAAATGATAATATAATGTCACCGTTTATAGTTCTATCCATTAATCATTCAATTTACAATAGATAGATTGAAGTACAGTTTATATTTAATTAATTGTATTAACAAATGTAATGTAATGTGTATTTATATAGCGCATTAATCGTGTATGGCCATACACCCAAAGCACTTCACAGTCGGGAGGGGGTTCTCTCCACACCACCACCAGTGTGCAGCATCCACTTGGATGATCTGACGGCAGCTACAGGACAACGGCGCCAGTGCACTCACCACACACCAGCTATAGATCAATTAAGTGGATGGGTAGGGGTGGATTGAGGGAATTTGGCCAGGACACCGGCGTTACACCTCTACTCTTTACTTCAGGGTTGTCCAAACTCCGTCCTTGAGGGCCGGTGTCCTGCATACTTTAGTTCCAACCCCAATTAAACACACCTGAACAAGCTTATCAAGCTCTTTCTAGGTATACTAGAAGCTTTCAGGGAGGAGTGTTGAAGGAAGTTGGAGCTAAACTATGCAGGACACCAGCCCTCCAGGAACAAGTTTGGATACCCCTGCTTTACAGGCTATGTGCCATGGGATGTGTCATGGGATTTTTAGGGTGCTTTCACACTTGGTTTAATTACCTGGACCCAACCCAAGTGTGATTGTCCTCCCTGGCCACCTTCTCGGCTGGTTTGTGTTCACACTGTCTTTTCTCCTTCTGAACCCCGGTACACTTGCGTCATCAAGCTGCTGTTTTATGTACAGCTTTTGCAAGGTTACGGCCATGAAAGCACAGCGCCAAAATGGAGACGTCCGCATATCACGGTCATTCTGCTTTTACTGAATCTTTTGTTTTCGTACCAACTGTACCCCAGACCACCTCATTCAGGTGGGTACAGTCGGGTACAGTTCACGTGTGCGCACCAGAGTTCAGAAGACACGTTCACACTAGCTAAACATTCCGTACTTCGACGTTAAATGAACCCGTGTGCGGACCAAAAGTGCTAGTGTGAAAAGCACCCTTAATGACCACAGAGAATCAGGACCTCGGTTTCACGTCTCATCCGAAAGACGGCGCTCACTGACAGTACAGTGTCCCCTTCACTATACTGGGGCATTAGGACTCACACAGACCACAGGTTGAGCGCCCCCTGCTGGCCTCACTAACACCATTTCCAACAGCAACCAAGTTTTTCCATGTGGTCTCCAATTCAGCTACTGACCAGGCTCAGCCCGGCTTAGCTTCAGTGAGTAACCGGTCTCAAATGATTATAAACAAAGTGAAACTTGCTCTAGTTCACTCCCTAGGACTAAATAATACATTATTTCTAACACACTGTTACGCATAAAGGAACACTGAATAAATTTACAGCTGATCCCTTAAGGTCAGGCCGTGTTCTCCAGATATCGGGTTTCAAAGTGTAAACAAACCTGGCCTTCAATGCGTCACTCTGCTTCAGTTCACTTACAAACAAACACAATTTGTGAAATGCAATCTCAGGTCAGATTTTCTTCAGGACGATTTTGTGTTGACCAGGTAAAAACCAGACAACTTAGTCTGGTTTAAGATACGTTATTTTTTCAGCATAGATATAATTATCATGTTTCAAGTCACATTGTATATGTATTTCATTTGGACTAAAAATAATCCTAATACAGGGTTTCTGCAGGGTCTTAAAAAGTCTTAAAATCTCAAAATCCAAAGTTTAGGCCTTAAAAAGTCGTAAATTTACTGAAATATTGTGTTGTAGGTCTAAAATCTTTTTTAAACAGGTCTTAATTTTCCTTTGTTCATGTATTGCTACCAAATCTGGCCAAAACGCATACAATCCCCAACAATTATCTCAATAAAACGTTCAACTTTTATTTAAGAAGGGAATTGTTAACTTTAGTTATCATAATGGTTTAATTATTTTCCTTACAATAACATTTGTTTAAAGGTTCTCCATGCTGCTGAGGACACCGACATGGACAGATTGTTGTGCATAGCTTTAGTTTATTATAGTTTTTAAAACATTTGTTCATTTTTTAATTTTAAAGAAAGTTTATGTTGGAAAAAAGTGTAAGGATACAAGTAGAGCTCGCTTGTTTTTACGCAATATTTCAAATATTTAGCTTGGAAATAAAATCTAAAATATATATATTTTTATTATTAATATATTATTGTATTATTAAATGTATTAAATTATACATATTTTTGATAGGGCAAATAAAAATATTTCCCATAGCTTTTAGCCCTTTATGAGTCTAAAATTGCGCTTTGCGCGACTGTATGCGATGTTAGGCGTTTAATCTTGTTGTTAGGATATCCACACATACACAAACACTCTCTCTTACACACACACACACATAGATCACGCGGGCAGTACAGCGAGCTCACACGGTATAAGCGACTCCCTTCAGAGTCATCAACGCACACGGTCGCGTTCATCAAATTTGCTCTAGGCGTAGTGACCCTCAACCCGAATATGAAAAAGAAAGTGACAGGTTCGCGGATGAACGTGCGGACCGGGAGGGAGAGAGTAGGTGTCACGGATTGAGCTGGATTTATACTTTCGCCTGTCGCCACGTCGCGCGCCTCCGCTGAGTGTGCGCGCACCTCGAGGCTTTTATACTCACCGAGGGAGGGGGTAGGTGTCGCAGATTAAAGTGAGGACCGGGGGGTCTTCTGTCGGCTGCCTAGGTCGCCTCTGTGGACGCGCCGGCCCTGAACACACGTCGGCCAGAACAGGAAATAAGAAAAAACTACCACTGCGTTAAATGCGTTAATTTTTTAACGCGTTCAATATTTCAAATTAATTGGCGCGCATTAACGCGCTAATTTTGACAGCCCTAATTTTAAGACAATAATTACAATAGTCATACTGTGAAAGCGTGATAGTTTTTATCCAAGGTTATCATACCGTCAGAATCTTATACCAGTAGTAACAGTGAATTTTTCACAGTTCTGAATATTTTACAATCATCAGATTATCACTTTATTTTATTTTGAATAAAATTACAGCTTCTTACTTCTGTTTGTTGAAAGCAAAAGTGTCTTGCAGCGCTGTTTATGTAATAAACAGAAAGCAAATTACATTTGTTTCCTCCCATTTTGGTTGATCCAAAAAAAGGTCCGATCTGTGACTAAAAAAAACCCAAACCGTGAGATGTGCGATCTGTTACACCACTATTTTCGAGCCTCCCAAGGCATGGGATCACTTCCTTGTCTTTCCAAGTTCATCTTCTGCTTCTTCCGCTTGCGTTCCGCCATAACCAGCGCCGCCACCACAGTGACCATCACAGTCCCGGTGATCACCAACACCGTGGCCATTTCCGCGACACACAGCTGACTGTGCATCAAACCCAAAGACGCTCCAGCCAACAACAGCGGCGAATGGCACGTAATATTCATATAATCGTCAACATGGAGGTGCCTGACGCGTAGTATCTTACTGAAGACCCGATGCAGCTCACAGTCACAAATCCAAGGGTTTTCCGACATCTGCAGATGCGTGCTAGGCGTCTGAAGGTTTAGAAAAGTCTTGAACTTCAAGCTCCTTAATTGATTTGCTTCTAAATTCAGCATGGTAAGAGTCTGAAGTGGAGCCAGAGCTTCTGTTTCGATCCTGGAGATGTTATTGTGGGCTAGTATAAGAACACTTAGACCCTGCTGCATGGTGAGAAGCCCTCCTTGGAGAACCGACAGCTGATTCCAGGCTAGATTGAGATGGCGTAGCATGGTGAGTCCACGAAACGCTCCCACTTCGATGGTCTGGATGTGGTTGTGACTGAGATCCAAGCGCTCCAGGCTTTCGAGCTCCTTCAGGGAGTGTTTCTCGAGACGCTCCAGAGAGTTGTGGGACAGCTTGAGGTCTTTAAGGGAGGTCAGACCGTGAGAGAAATCTGGAGGAAGGACACGGAGGTCGTTGGAGGACAGATCCAGCTTTTCTAGGAAGGTCAGAGAGGAAAGAGCCTGGAGGAGAGATGAAGAGCGTCGACTTTGATGAGAATGCATTTTCTGGTCATTTTTGATAATGTTATGCTGGGTTGTTGCTAGAAGGGATACAGCTGTGGCTGAAAGTTAAGTGAGGATTATTGATAGTATTTATTAAATTATGCATTAATTGTGTTTTACTAACGTCTACCCCTACTCCAACTCTAAACTCAAGAATCTGTAATGTAAAACAGTGATTATACAGAGTATTGTTGATATTATTTATTAAATTACCCAATAAATTGTGTTTTATTAATGTCTACCCCAAACCCAACTCTAAACTCAAGTATCAGTAATGTAAAACATTGATTATACAGAATATTTTGATATTATTTATTAAATTACCCAATAAATTGAGTTTAACTAACGTCTACCCCCTACTCCAACTCTAAACTCAAGCATCTGTAATGTAAAAACAGTGATTATACAGAGTATTATTGATATTATTTATTAAATTACCCATTAAATTGTTATAATAACATCTACCCTAACCTTAACCCCAGTCATCTGTAATGTAAAAATATTGATTATAGAGTATTATTAATATAATTTATTAAATTACCCATTGAATAGTGTTTATTAACGTCTACCCCAACCATCTGTCATGTGAAAACAGGGATTATACAGAGCATTATTGATATTATTTATTAAATTACCCATTAAATTGTGTTTTATTAACGTCTACCCCAAACCCATTGACAATTTTTTTTTCAGTATAGAAACAAAGGGATTAAATTAGTTCATGTTAATGCATTGCTCAACACGAATTAATAATGAACAACACATCAGTTAAGCATTATTTAATCTGTCAATGTAATGTTCCAATGTTTTTGTTAAATTAACATCTTAATAATGTCTAAACATTTACTTACACATGATCTAACAATGAACACCACATTAATTTAACAACACTACATCTTTGTGCATTAATAAAAAATGAACACACACACACACACAGATACCCTTTTATCTCTCAGTAAACATTTCGTCAGTAAACAATGCTATTTTTAAGAGTTTGAGCTAAAACAGAACAAAAAAAAAATGAATCGTACCTGAGAATGCACCACCTGAATGTTGCTCTGTGACAGCAGGAGCACCCGGAGAGCCCATATCCCAATAAAAGAGGTACTTCCAAACTCCAACAACTTGTTCCCGCTGAGATCCAGAAGCCACGTGCCGTGAGGAATATTGTGAGGGATGTGGGAAAACCCTCGAGATCGACAGTCCACCAGCTCTGATGCTTCATAACAAGAGCACTGATGAGGGCAGAGCTTTGAGGACAAAGCCATGAAGAAAAAGACTGGGAAAAATATGACGGAGAGCACCTTCATCGTGGCTCACAGAGACGGATGCTGCTGTCCAAAAAGACCCTTTTCCCTGCTCGTCCAGAACTGCCAGGCTAAATTAAAAAGAAATAGCTAGTAGGCTACATTCCTGCATGTTTAGGATACAATTAAAACAGCTTGCGGTCTTAAATCTACATGGATTTGTGGCTTGGCATGAGTAAGTGATAGTTCAATTACATAAAAAGCCAACACTTAATCCGGTTATCATTTTAAGTCAACGTTATTCCCGAACAGATGTGGATAGATTCAATTTCTAGTATTAATTCACGCTATATACAGTGTTTTCAGCTACTGATAAACTTTTGGTTAACTATTGCAATGTCATAAGGTTGCTTTTTACCTCATTAATAATGTAAATTAATTAAAATATTGTAAATTATATAGTCTTAAGCATTTATTTAAGCATTTAAACGCAAAAAGGACCCAATATTTTGCTGTCATGAGCAGAAGGTGAGTGCTGAACCACCATTCAGTGCCATTGACCATACTGAGGTAACATTAATTTCCTTATTTTAAAGACAGCAATGGAATATAATGCAGTGCTTCATGTCTGGTCTGAGAGACACTTAATATCGTATATCAATCAGGCAGTGAAGATTATTATAAAAAACAATAATAATTAAAAAAACAGATCCTAAACGCGACCATAGATGTACGCTAGATGTCACATACGGACCCGGAGCATGCGTCAATACCGCCGCCATTTTTGGACAAAAGTCATTCAACAGTGCTAGTCAAGACCAAAGCCAATGTGAAGATGCGCTGTGTAGTAATGAGCAAACAAAGAAAACAAAGCATAAAGACAGAACATTTCAGGTAAGATTTTAGTTTTTTTACGTTTTTGTATGAACTTTTGTGCTCTAAGAGTAACATTATTGATGATGATAATAGTCACTGCAGCGACCATAAGGCAAAGTAGCACCACCTCAAACTAAATTGTAGGCTTATGTTAGTTTTGTTGTACAAAATTAGCAAACAATGTGAATTAAATATGGCAAGACGCTGTGGTGAAGTAACGGCTAGTTTTAAAGTAACTTATCCGCTTGTTAAGTCGAGACGTATGAAATACTGCGGGTCCAAGCCGCTACTCATTTCAATTGAGAAAATGTTCGTTTATGACAACTTTTTAGTCCTATCACACATTAAAATTAATTTTATATAAAATCATGCTGTACACAACAGTCTCTGGGCTTGCTACAATCATAAAAACCAAAGTTTGTAACAGTTTATACAAAATTAATCACTTTCTGATATACATTGATATACACATTACGATCGTGATTTTCGAAAGTATTACAACGCTTTGTAAACGTTTATTATTACCATTTGATGAGTCTCCTCATACAGGCCCCGTTTACACTAGTGCGTTTTCGTTTTAAAACGCATAAGTTTTGCTACTGTTACGCCATCCATCCACACTATGCCGGAGTTTTCGAGGTGCGAGGTTTTGAAAACGCTGGAGACAGCGTTTCCATTCTAAAACGCTACTGTTGCGTCTCAGTGTGGATGGAGGGAAACGGATATCTTTGAAAACTGAGGCGTGGCTGCTGAGATCTGATACGTGATTGGGGATTTGGGTCATTGTGTATCCTTTCCTTATTCGTCAAACGCACATGACTATAACGTCACCGGCAGATGGCAGACCAGTCTTCATTGTAAACGCTGTATTTTCGATAGCCATGGATGTTTTATATTCATTTGTTACTTTAAGTAACAACTCGACCTCGTTGTCTGTCCTCAAAAAGACCTCTCTTGCTTTCTTTACAATCGCGTTCATCGTTCAACCAGCGTTTGTTGACTAACAATAACCAAATGCCGAGCGAGACACGTGCTTCCTGTTTATACTTGAACGCGCATGCCCAGAGTGCGCGAATGGTCATGTGATATACGTTTCTGGTGGAGGGAGATCTGTTGAGAGATTCTAGTGTGGACGCGGATCGTTTTCATGCTAAAACAGTGTTTTTAAACTAAAGCGCACTAGTGTAAACGGGGCCACAGTCTGATAGAGCGATTGGATCCGGAAGCCCCTTCGCGTGACGTCACACTTAATTGGATAAGGGTGCCTGATAACATAATAGTGCCCGCGCCTCAATCTGCACTGTCCACTAGGCATGGGACGATAACCATTTTCAAGGTATACCGCGGTTTGGAAAAGTCGAGGTTTTCATACCGCCAAAATGTTCTGCTATACCGTTCCTAAGGTATGAGTAAGGTATTTACATTTTTTTAAAGTGTAAATTGTAAAGACGTATGTTTTCAAAACAAACGAAGACCGCAGTAGTCAATAATTCACTTGAATTATTTAGCCTGACACGTTTACTGCCCCAAAATACTTTAAATGGTTCTCAAAATAAAATATATTGTGTTCAAAGGAGAAAAAGTTTTTGTTTTTTTAGCCAGACATTTAAAAAGAATATATTTTAGAGCAGTAAACACAATACAGTCATACTGTGAAACCGTGATATTTTTATCCAAGGTTATAATACCATCAGAATCTTATACCGGCCCATGCCGTCCACTATAAAATATTGAATATTACAAATGTTACATACCATTTAGTCCAGAAAGGTGGATGTGCACATTGAGACACAGGGATATCAATGGTTCAAACGAATAGTTCTTACCATTATTCATTCAAACGAATCGCTCCCTCCATTAGAATTAGAAGTGAATGCAGGAGAGCGGGTGATTCAGGACATGGATTAGCTCAAATTTAACAGTAAGGGAGGATAATAGATCGTCCTCCACTGCACCTTAGTCCCGCAATTATTTCAAAGGAGCGCTACCCTGTACTAAAATGGCCGCTCTGTCGACGCATTCCTTCAAATAGACAACAACAGCATAGGCGACATTTAATGTAAATGAGCAATTCCAGCATTATGGATGTGACGTTTGCCGTAAATACACAAAACTTAAACGCACAGATAAGGTATATGTTAACATTATATTGAAACATCTGTTCACATTTTCCAAAACAAATATACACAGAATTATGGATCAGAAAAATATCAGTCTTAAAATAATTTTATACTTTAAATGAGGAAAATAAACATGCGTTATGAATGTGAGGAAAAAAGTCTGCGAGTTTACAGTATACAACATACTTTGTAGAAATTCTGTGGATTAAACTGCACAATTTAAAAGAAATAATGATAACTACAAGGATAAGAGTCGGCTCTCTATAGAAAAAACATGGTTGGTTTTATTTTAATTTATATTTTTGCATTTATGAAGAAAAAGCTTCGTTATGGATGTGTGACGGATGTGAAATTTTTACTTGTAAGATTTTGGTAAATCAAATGTAATTGTTTGAAAACATTGACGAGACATATTTAAGTATTTGTACAGCACTGTAAAATACAAGGATACACAAAAAAAAATTAGAAGGGTTTCGCTATTTATGATGACAACTTAATATTTTCATGGCAAGGTTGACATTTGCATGGAATTGCTCAAATATATATAAAGAGTTTCGTTGCAAAACGAGATATATCCATTTTGAGAAATGTTGGTAATTTGACATTATTATTGAAGACATCAACAGTCAACTTTATTCACAATTTCTGTACGTTAAACTATTACTTGAGCTCAGTGAAGGCCAGGGACACATATTCTTCAAATCCAGGATATTTTTATTGAATTTTATGTCCATAAATAGTTCATAAATAAGTCAAAAAGCATGCCAAAATCAGCATATTTATCTTAACATTGTCAAACATCCTAAATTAATAAAAACTATATGGAACAGTTTATACAAAGATTGATTATTAATAATAAGATTCTGAGTTAGTTAGTTAGTTTTGGCCAGAACAAACACAATATAACATAACTTTTTTTTTTTTTGCTGGGGCACCAGTGGCATTAAGCAGCTTCACTGTGGCATTTGAAGAAAACTTTTGGATCATCAGTGGGGAAAATTAACAATAATTTATCAATAGATCGTAAATATTCATAATATTCAAAAACATAATGCCATAATAGATATAATGTGACTATGGCATGTGCCAGTAATCCAGGCCAGTCCCTGAATGAAAAGGTCAGATAACAACATACCGGCTGAGCTGCAGAGCAAACTAACTGCAGGATGTTTATCGTTTCAACCATCCTTAAACAGCTTCGGACTAATTGTGATTAGTTATAATATAGATAAGTAGGATTAAGTTAGTTAAATAAACGACTTGTAGCTTGTTACAGAAAGAGTGGAGGCTCTTCCACACCGCTGCTGAAAACCAAACCTGTATGATCAGAGCAGGCGGAGCCGTGATGGCGCAGTTTCTGTTTCACCGAGTCCGCGCACAAAAGCTCAACTTGTCTTGTCATATTTAATGACTTATTTCACTGTAATACTAATAATGTTATTATTATTATTATTGTTGTTATTATGCAGCTGGAATGACCGGCAACAATCCGTTATCAAAATCCATGAGGTTAGCTCGACTCTGAAGCGTTGATTCTCTGACTGACAGACGGACGTAGCCTGTGACTGACAGCTCGCCTACAGTATAAACAATTAAATGGTAAACGCTTTTAGTTAGCCTAGTGAACCCTCTTTTTAAAAACATATGCTTTTTTGTTTTGATATTATCGTTAAATCAATGAACAAACTCGTAGCACTTCGCCGGCGGTGACTTTCCTCCCAGAGGATGCTGAGCTCGCGCATATAACTGTTCTATAACTATTAAATTGCACTTTGCAAAGAAACTGGTCAGGCGGATATCGCGTTTTGTGAAAAAATACATTTTGTAGTAGGCCTAAAATGTTCATTCTTAAATTGTGTTAATGGCAGCAATTCACACATAGTTAAGGAACGAAACTCTTCATATATATATATATATATATATATATATATATATATATATATATATAAATAAATAAGCGCGACAGTTTTATGCCAAGACAGTTCTTCAGAAGCACTTGAGCTGGCTGAAAATTAAAAGTCCCCATGCATAAACCCCAGAGTAGGCTACAAACTTACCTCAAACTCCACAAAGTAGACCTCACCGATTGAGAAGAATCATGGCTTGATCATAAATAGTAGATTATAACCAGGATAATTCCATCTACATGTATATAAACTGCAGCAGATTCCAAAACATTACTACACCTGAATCATATAAATGATCTACATCTACATCACACTGCTTCAGGACTCTCTATGATTTGAACTTGATTTATCCTGCATCACTGCAGAAACAAGAGCACTCGGCACACACTGAATATTTAATTAAAGGATGTATCAATGCAGAAGCAGG
Source organism: Danio albolineatus (assembly GCA_903798035.1). NCBI lineage: Eukaryota > Metazoa > Chordata > Actinopteri > Cypriniformes > Danionidae > Danio > Danio albolineatus. The sequence continues at coordinate 862,661 of CAIGQQ010010737.1, forward strand.
ACGTGTAGTCTTACAGTTCAGCACGTTCAGACCTCAATAGAAAGCCCGGGGAAAATCTTACACCACGTTCGATCTCTGACGTCTGCTTTGGTGTGTATAGAGTTGGATACGATGTGAACGGAACAATGTGTACCTATTAGTTACAGTAATAACCCAAGCTTTAGCCTTCATTATTCAAGAGAGAACACCGTCGTGATGGTTCAAAGCAGCGGTAAGTAACGCTATATATGTAATTAATATAAAGTTGCAGTGTTTGACCGGTGCATCTAATTTTAATTACACTGACCTACAATCACATTTCGCTATTTGGAAATATACATCAGAAACAACTCATATTAAAGGGGTGGTCCACTACAGTATCATATTTTAAACTTTAGCTGATGTGTAATGTAGCTGTGTGAACATAAACAACATCTCTGAATGTAAGACGCTCAAAGCAAAGGGAGACATTGGCTTTTACAGAGTTAGCTTAGCAAAGCCTACAGCGAATGAAGTTTGGACACTACCAAAAAAAAAAAAACTCATCCGGGTTAATGATGCCATAAACCAGGGCTATTCAATTGGTGGCCCGCAGGCCAAACCAGGCCCTCAAGAAAATTTGTTCCGGCCCTCCAAATAGTGTGATCAAGACATGAAAAATAAACTTAGTTCTGTCGGAAAACGGCCGCTATAGTTATGAAGTGACGTGCGTCTGTTCAATACAGCACGAGCTGCAGTTGAAGGCTGCGCAGAGAGTGAGTGGATGTGTTTGTGTTTGTAGAAAAGGCCTTTTCTGCAATGCAATGATTAGCCGATTTCACTATTAACCGCGCTCCTTACGGTTAATTAATCGCCAAGGCTTCTCAACGCCGCGGTTCTGTTGCACGGAACAAAACTGCTGCAACTAAAAGTTATGCCAACTGTGTGCTAGTTTAAAGTCCTGAGCTTATACCGAGGCTAATACGCACGCACATTGGATTAACTATAACTGCATGCCTTTCACATATCACGTCTTTTCTGCGCGCAAGTTCATTATTTCCAATGGAGACGTGCGCATATTGGGAGCAGTGCGCGCATGGCTCGTAGAGCGGACCGACGCACTCGCACACAGTAGAAATGATCTCACGCTGTAGTGGTAAGAGTTGTGCGTGGCTTTCAGTGCAGTGTAAACAAGATACGTTTGACAAATTATTACAAATGATTATGCATGTATAAACGCAGATGATAACAGTTCATTTAAATTCTTAGATAAAAAAAAAATAGACATACATATTTATTCTTATTTTTATATATTTATTTTTATAATTATTTTTTAAGTGTTTTCACCTTTATTAGATAGGACAGTAGAGAGAATGGACAGGAACGCACAGGAAGCAGAGAGAAGGGTAGGATCAGCATAGGACCGTGAGGTGGAATCGAACTCGGGTCGCCGTGAGCACCGGAGTGCATGTGTCGACACCCTAATCACTACACCACTGGCGCCGACCTGTCATTTATTTTGATTGTAAGATTATCACTCATGTTTAAATCAAAAACTTTTTCATTTCTTTTTAAGCCCAAAGAGAGAAATGAACTATTGTTTGTCTTTTATTAGTCTGTATGGGCCCTGAGCAGCAATAAAAACACTTTCATATAGAAGCAGTTTTCTAAACTAGTAGTGTTTTGAATTTAATAAATGCATAATAATCGTGTTAACCGTGAAACAATGATTATTCTTCAGACTATAATCGTACAACCAAAACAGTCATTGCATCCTTAATTGTTGAGTGTGTCTGATTGTAGAAGAAGTCTTCTTGAGCAATACACTGCTTTTGTTGTGCTTCGAAATACATTTAAATGTGTTTGAAGAAAGAAAAGCCACATTGTACAATGCAGTGATGTTATGTAGTTTCAAAATACAAATTAACATTTTAATGTTGAAAAAGCCAAAGTGGGTGACTTAAGGAGCAGAAATACAGCAAATGGGCTCAAAAAATCTCTGTCCTACATAACTCAGAACACTTAATTATACATTAAAGTATCGATTTATTCTTAAAAATAACAGTTTAATCAATTTTTGGACTTTGCCATTATGACAGAAAATATTGTTATTTTGCTTGTATTCAGCTTAAAGGTTAACCAGGCTAGTCATTGGTTAACAGTGGTTTGTTCTTTAGCCAATCAAAAACGTTTCTTAAGGTGCTAATGATGGACCACAGCGGTCAAAAATAAGGTAACACTTCATTTTGATGGTCCCTATTGCACATTCTGTTGACTAAAAGTGGCATTGCAACTACATGCCAATTACTTCTCGTTTGAGTATTAGCGGACTGTCTGCTTAATATCAGCTGATACTGCTCCTTCAACTTAACTGACTAGAAGAGACTTTGCAAGTACATGTCAACTTCCACTATTACTCCAATCTAACAGTCTACTGATAATGTATTGAACATTATTTGGCATGGAGATGCAATGTTTAGGCCTGTCACAATAATCAATATATCGACTTATCACACAATACATGGACATGACCTCAATAATTTTTGGTGATGCAATATAAATATCGCCCATACGTAAAAACTAATTCTTGCAACATTTTAGCTGATTGCACAACCTCTCTACCTCTCTATTTCTATTGGAGGTGTCAGTATGGTTAAAAACACTACAGTATTTACCATGAATGACTATAGTATATTTTGATGTGGGCACCTGACAACTGAAAATAGATCTGGTAGCAGATATCGCAGCATCTGTTACTTTTTACCTTGCTTTTTTTTTTTTTAAACATTTATTTGTTTTGGATATGCGTTTTCACATTCTGATTCCAATGCCTAATCATTAAGTTATTAAAATGACTAAATTAAATTAAATATTCCTAAGAAAAAAATATTATGTGTTCTTTTGAAGAGAGTACTTGCTTTATGATGCTATTATATTGGCATTCAGGCATTATAGGAGCGGCATAAATGATTATAATATTAATACAATATTATGATAATATTAATATAATAATATGATAATAATAACAATAATATTGTTTATCAAAATATATTTTGGTGCAATATATTGTACAACAAAAAATAGATATCGTGACAGGCCTAGCAATGTAACTTCAATTCAACAAAATGCGTTAAAGGGACCATTGGTTATACCAATAATAATAATAATAATAATAAATTGAATTAAATAAATACTTTAATACCTACCTATATCTACACTGTATAAGAAATTCTGGGTTCTACACAATTCGATCATGTTGTCCCAAAACAAATAGATTAAGTTGACAAGTTTCTCCCCCCCCCAAAAAATCTACAGAATTGTGTTGTTTTCATGTTGTATTCATCCATATATCTCCAGAAAAAAAATAAATAACAGGAAATACTTTGGGGAAAAAATCTTGCTTTCTTAAACACCACTTGGAAAATATTAGAAAATTAATCCAAGTACTTGCAAGGACAGCTAATATTGTTGTTTTTAACAGTATATCATTGACTGTTTACTATATCTAACTATTTAATTTAATTGCACGTAAGGTCCTGTAATTCTGCCTTTATTCTCAGAATGATTATGATTTCTGCATCTGGAATTGCAATATGTAACATTTTATTTTAATCCAATATCACCATATCTGAAAAGAAAACAAGTTAATATGAAAACGGTAATTTACTCACCCTTCACTTGCTCCAAATCTGACTATTTCTTCCGTTGAACAAAACAGAATATATTTTGAAGAATTTTGTAAACCAGTAACCATTGACTTCCATAATATTTGTTTTTACTACTAAGGAAGTCAATGGTTACAGGTTTTCATCTCTCTTCAGAACATCTTTTTTTGTGTTTAACAGAACAAGGAAACAAAGGTTTGGATCCACCTGAGAGAAGGTAAATAGCAAGTAAACAGTCATTTTTGGGTGAACTGCCCCCTTTAACTTTCAATTCATTAACAGAACATCACAATTGAGTCAAAATTACCCATTATAATTTACATTTTATCCCATGCCAGAACTGGGTGTCTATGTAAACTGATATAGTATCTTATCAGAAATTCAACTAATGCAGTTTCAGCCATCCATTTTGGATAAAAATAGGCTGAAAAAGCCAAATAACCAAAGTGCTTCAGCATTTAAAGCTCTGACTGAGAATGCAAACACTTGTGTAATGTGACACATTACACTTCGCAATCGTGAGGGGTGTGCGGTCTTTTCTAAACCACCAACAGTGTGCAGCATCCACTTGGCTGATGTGGCACAACGTCACCAGTGCACTCACGACACACCAGCTCTAGTGGGGAGTGGAGAGAGAATGATAGAGCCAATTCAGTGGATGGGGATGATTGAGAGGCCATGACGAGTAAGGGCCAATGGAGGGAAACTGGCCAGGACACCAGGGTTACACCCCTACTCTTTACCAGAAGTGCCATGGGATTTAACGACCACAGCTACACTATTTCCACCTGGGGACACTCATCCCAAGGACCCTAGAGACTATGCAGTGTCATTGATGCGATCCAAGACCTGTGAAGAAACGATGCCAAGATATCCATAATCCTGGACCAGGCCGTATCCTGAGCTGATACTGTGGTGGTCATGTAGGAGCGGAGATCAAAAGACGACAGCGACGGACGTCCAGCGTTCTCCAGCCTCCGGAGCCTAGAATGCAGCTGTACACAAGAAGTTTGGCCAGAAAAGAAACAGTGCCTGGTTTCTCTCCACGTTTTTTCTTTCACTTTCGTCAATTGGTGAAATTTGTCCCTCGCCACTGGCTTGTTTAGTTGGGATTTGTGAAGCTGAGAATCAATGGATTTGCTCTTCAGCGTTTGGACTTTCAGCAGTGAAAATTTTAACCACACTGAACTGAACTGTCACAGTTTCATTGTACTAAAACGTCCATATTAAGCTGCTTTGACACACTCAACATTGTAAAAGCACTATAGAAATGAACATGAATTGAATTGGACAGCGGATCAGGACCTCACTTTAACATCACAACCAAAAGACGGCGCTCACTGACAGTATAGTTTCCCCTTCACTATACTGGAGCATTAGGACTCACACAGAGCGCAGGTTGAGCGCCCCCTGTTGGCCTCCCTAACGCCACTTTCAACATCAAACTAGTTTTCCCATGTGGTCTCCCATCCAGGTACTGACCAGGCTCAGCCTTGCTTAGCTTCAGCGAGTATGTGTGTGTGAATGGTTTCCCAAAAAGCAACTAAAAGTACAGTATTACAGTCAGAACTTTTGTTACTTTTATTTTAGAAAATGTCCTTTGTAACGTGTGGCATCTGAAGTCACATTTTGTTTAAAATACAGAACAGACAGACACTGGTAAAACAAACAGCCAAAGAAAAGAGAAAAGAAACAGCATCAAAGTAAATAAAGCTAACAAGCTTTTCTGACTGGTTGGATTTTTTCGTTTTTTTTTGACAAAATGGAATAGAAGGCGAAGGAGGGATGTAAGAGAGAAGAAAATATGAAACGCTATTTCAGATGAGGAGGAAGGGGGGCAGAGAGGGGATAAGACACTGTATGTTAGTCAAAGAAACTATGGTTGGTTTGATGATTGGTGTTTTAAATTATCTTAATAAAGTCTAATTTAGAATGAACTCTTTCACTCTCAGGTTTTTTTCTTTAAAACGTTTTGCCTTTTTTTTTTGTTTTAATGTTTTTTTGTTTGTTTCTTTTGTTGATCTTCCAGACCCTTGGCCCTTGGTGCATCCACCCTCGGACGACGGCGCAGAGTGGGAAAAGAGCGCTGGTTTGGACCAGCTGTGAGGCCCCTTGATGCCCGTGGTGCCCTCCCCGAATGAGCCAAACCCGCCACTCAGGAGGATAAAGACGAGTCCTTCTGTGTTTGCTGTGCTTGTGGACGCTGCATCGTCTTCTGGCTTTCCACATCTCTAAAATGTTTCTCAACCTGCACAGACAGACAGACAGACAGACACAGTGAGTGATCCATGTAACACTTAATGACACTACATAAATCCAATAATACATTTTTTCTTCGATGCATGCGAACAATTCAGTATCGGTTCAGTAATAATCATAACCGGTTATGTACTGACGTCATTTATCACACGAGTTATTGACCTTATTCGGCTCTGCCCACTTTTAATACTTCGCTCTTACGCATTTTGTCATCCAACTTCCGGTACGCTGACACCGTACATCAGATGACTGTTTGGGAAAGTCATCACATAGTGTATAGTGAGCTGTCATTTTAGAAAAATGGTATATAATGCTAGTTCTGTAAATGTTTTGAGCTGGGAGTACGGTGAAACCTCCCTGCAACCATCAGATGGTCTCATATTGCCCCATCCATTGTTACCATTAATGTGGGCAGACGATATGAGCCAGAGGAAACTTACGGGGATATTTTAATTTCTTTGTCCTGTCACAAGGAGCAGATGGAGCGTTTATGAAGACTTATAAAAGTACCGAGGCCTACCGATATTTACACAGTGGGAAAGTTGGTGGTGTTCTACTACACAGTGAGGGGGATTTCATCTTTTTAAAAGCAAATGTGCACCCAGTCAGTCCAGCAGTCCAGGCCACTCAGCGTGGGGCTACTCAGTGGAGACTACAGGATGTTCGTGCATTGCTGGTTTAGGAAGGTCCTGTAGTCACGCAGCCTTCATATTATGGAAGGCAAGTAAATATATAAATAAACAGTAATATCTTGTAAGGTCTGTGTTAACATAAGCCATAAATATAAACAGTATGCGAACTGTTTTTGTGTACTAATACACCGCTGCTGACTCGGTTACCATCAGCAGACTGAGTATCTGGTCAAATCTCTTCATTTGTGAGGTGTTGAGCTTATTCTTCAATGCTGAAGTGCGCTCCTTTTTTGCGATTGTTTTAGAACTTCCGATTCAGTCGTCTATGGGAGAAATGACAAATTTAAGATTGTTTTTAAAAGACTGAACACTTTATTGATATAGTACACAACTAAGCACATGTGGTCAGAACACAAACGAGTCGCAGGTAATGAAGTATTTGGCATTTCTCCTAAAGAAAAGCCTGTCTAAGCAAAATGCTAGCAGGCATCTGTAGCTCCACTCACGCCCCGCCTCTTTGACCTATTTTGGTAACCCCGTCAATGCAATGACACGCGAACAACATTGGCCACGACTACTTGTTGCTTCATTTGCACTCTTCGGAAACCAATGGGTGACATCACGGATACCACATCCATATCTTTTACAGTCTATGGTTCACACCCTCAGTACTTTTACACACTTGTTTAAACCACTACTTATTATGGTTTCTGAAGCTTCTGAAAGAGCCTCTAAGGTGCACTCAGGTTGAGTTGGATATGTGCAAGATGGACCAACATCATGTATATATGACTTACCCATGCTCCTTTTATTTTACATTATCATACAACAACATTTTGGCAACATATTAATATTGTTGCCTGTGTATCAATATAGTATTACAACAGAAATTACATTAATAGATTGCCGTTTAGATATATTCCCCAACCCCAACCATCAATACAACCCTACCATTACCATTTTCCAACCAGGGAAGCAACATTTCACATGTAAATGACGATTTACAGCGATAAGAATGCATGTCACCATGATAAAGCACTTGTAGATCAAATCACAGCACTGCGATGTGCATTTCAGTACGGTTTCATTCTTTCAAGCATTGATATTATCATAAACATCTCATGTCAGATTTATGTACAGACATCTTTACACAATAACAAGCGACTAAATGCATGATACTCACAATTTTGCGTATATGACTTAGAGCACTTCCATCTTTGCCTTTGCAGTTGTCCACCTGGTACGGTGGTGAGATTACAACGTCATCCATCACAATGATGTTCTTCTCCTGCCATTTACAGTCTTTGATGCTGGAAAACAAAGAGATCAAACAACAAACTCAAGAGGAGCACGTCGGCTGCGAGCTGTATGCTTTAATGGGATTAAACTAATATTCTCAGTAGATGCTTGTGTTCACTGAAATCACCTGGAGTTTTAATTCAATCATCATGACAGACCCCTCAATGGGGGACGAGACTCAAACGAAGCAGAAAACAACTTCTAGACCTCAGATTTTACTGCAGTCTTCATCTCGGTTTCTTAAATTTAAGCCAAAAGTATTAACTATCCATTTATTGGTAAAAATAAGTGGGGGGGAAACAAGACTAGAGCTGTGGAGAGAAATCGTTTGAGAAATCGATACTGCGGTTTTAAAAAATGTATCACTAGTTTCTCGAGTCGATTCTGAGCTTATCTTTTATCAGCAGACATTGCTCTGGGCTAGTGTTCGGCGGCTAGACGGCGCTCTGGCCTAGTGTTTGGCGGCTAGAGGGCGCTCTGGGCTGGTGTTTTGGTGGCTAGAGGAAGCTCCGGGCTAGTGCTCGGCGGCTAAAGGGAGCTCTGGGCTAGTGTTCGGCGACTAGAGGGAGCTCTGGGCTAGTGTTCGGCGGCTAGAGGGAGCTCTGGGCTAGTGTTCGGTGACTCAAGGGCGCTCTGGGCTAGTGTTTTGGTGGCTAGAGGGCGTTTCGGGCTAGTGTTTGGTGGCTAGAGGGCGCTCCGGGCTAGTGTTTGGCGGCTAGAGGGCGTTTCGGGCTAGTGTTTGGAGGCTAGACGGCGCTCCGGGCTAGTGTTAGGCGGCTAGAAGGCCCTCCGGGCTAGTGTTTGGAGGCTAGACTGCGCTCTGGGCTAGTGTTCGACGGCTCGAGGGCGCTCTGGCCTAGTGTTCGACGGCTCGAGGGCGCTCTGGCCTAGTGTTCGACGGCTCGAGGGCGCTCTGGGCTAGTGTTTGACGGCTAGAGGGCGCTCTGGGCTAGTGTTTGACGGCTAGAGGGCGCTCTGGGCTAGTGTTTGGCGGCTAGAGGGCGCTCCGGGCTAGTGTTTGGCGGCTAGACTAGCTCCGGGCTAGTGTTTGGCAGCTAGAGGGCGCTCTGGGCTAGTGTTTGGGCGGCTAGAGGGCGCTCT
>CAIGQQ010010737.1:896863-915349 GCA_903798035.1 Danio albolineatus
TATACATATACATACATACATTACAATTTCACAGCTAATAATATTTAGTATGATTCAAAAGTGTACTAGCTGTTTACCAAAAAGATCCATCCTACATATTAGTGGTTAGTTCAGCCCAAAAATAAAAATATACTCATCATCCTCAAGTGGTTCCAAACATTTCTGAGCTTAAGACATTTGGTTATGGGTAGGCCCACACGGAATCTGCGTGCGTAGAATTCCGCAGATTTGTAGCCCATCATTGATTCTGTTTATTTACTGCTGTAAATGTGTGTAAATTTATATTTATTCAGTTTTTTAATTAATTTCAGTAATAATATTGACTAATATAAAATTATTCATATGATTTATTTGGAATACTTGCTTTGTTTACCAGATAAAGTGGATCTAATTGGAATCGCATTGTAAACATCAAATAACAGTTAAAAAGCTATTACTTTTTATTTCATATATTAGGGTTTTAGTTCCGATACTCCCAAAATCATTCCGCATAAATCCACAGATTTTTAACTAAAATAACTCCGCAGAAATAGCAAAAAAATGTCCGCAGATTCCGTCTGGCCCTAGTTATGGGTAAAACAAAGACCATGCAGGTCAGGTAGTTGAAACGGTAGGCTACAAATAATAAATTTTTAATGAATGAATTAATTATTCATGAATAATTAATTCACCGCCGCCTATGATGACGATGCCATCGTCCATTGTGATGTTTCACATTAGACATCGTACAATGCCAAAATGGTCGACATCGCCCAATCCTAGTAGCTAATAACAAACATGCGTTCTTCATACTGCATTCATTAAACACACAGCTTATAAAAATGACAAGTGACATGATAAAAACACATTCTGGTTTATTGAAGTCATTAAACGTTGTCACAGCGCTCTGAAAGCTCACATTTACAGACGAGAAACTCTGCTTAGCAAGCAAGTACATTAAAATCAACTCAAATCCAACTGAAAAACCAAAAGAAAGGCCAAACCCTTCAGAGGTAAATGTCACGTGTTTACTGTTATTATTATTTTTTCCGTCAGTGGTGAACTTAATTTCAGTTTAGTTCCTCTATCGGAGACATACAGCAGATTCACGAATGTCTGTGCGTGTCCATTTTGGAGGGGAATGGAGGATAAATCATGCGTCAGGTTATGTACAGCGGAAAAAAAACTCAACCAAAATATAATAACAATACACCTCGCTCTCAATAAGTGTTTGTCGTCGTGTTTTCTGTAGCATTTCCCCCACAAGTTGACCATGAGGCATCTATCAATTCAAGCAGGTTTACACTGACAGCAATAGAAAGGTGAACATGGTTGTCTTTAAGACTTCGATATCTGTCCATATAATGTATTTTGGAGAAGATCTGACCAAAGCCACATTTAAGCTCTGCGTGTTAATAATATTGCATTCTGAAGCAGAGAACTTGAAAAGGAACTAGCTGAATATTGTTTTTTTTTTTTTCGTACACAACAGATACACTATTTGAAAACGGCTGGTTTGCTCGTCAGTATTGTGTGTTACGCCACTGAACTGTGTTTGACACACACCGAGTCCTTCTCGCGCACTGCATTTAGCGATGTGTTTGCAGAGGAGAGCAGGAGTTTTGTATGCATGATCACGTTTGGCCACTATATACAGCAATCACACTGCGCTCTATAAAGGCTGTTATATACACGTCTTTATATCTTCTTATAAACATAATTTCGCTCTTATTGTTCATTCGTTTGCTTGAAAAATTAGAATTGCACCAAGGACAACGACCGCTATTTGTTTTTCTAGTAGTACAACTAATCACAGGTTATTTTCCAGTGTTCACTCAATGTTTGTTAGTAAGGATGTTGAATCCTGGTTCCCAACGAAAACAATAAAACGACAAATCCATCCCCCCGATATTCACATTCCATACAGTCCTTACAAATGAATAAAGTGCTCTCTTTCTTCGTAATATCACAGACAGTCAGTGCAGACTGAATAAACGTTAAAACAAAGATACTTCACTTGATATACTCCAATATTCCATTTCTTAGAACAACAAAGAAACCAAAAAAAAGGAGAAGAAATGGTGTTACTACCTTACAAACGCCCCTGAAGCTTTGTGTTGCGTAGTATACATACTGTAGTTTATAAGACGTCTATGGTGTGATACATTCTTTGACTTGAAATACGGAAGGATTGCCACTCCAGTGCTCGATAATAAACTCGACTCATTTTGTAAATAAAGTCCGAAGCTTTGTTCACAAAATGTGAGGGTTACTTGAAAATCACATTAAGCTTATTCCCAAGAAATTGATTATTAACTAATGTTATTGCCACTCCACCATTTTGAATTTTGACACAAACAATATTTCTGCTTGGGAGCCAGAACTCTAGCTGTAAAGATCTGCGGTCATAAACTCTGAGTTGTTGTTTTGAAAAATATTTAATACCATTTCCAAATGCCCAACAGAATGAATGACAGAATGAAAACTAAATAAGTCTGACAGAAAACTGCCTGAATATTTCTATACATTATATAACTTAATTATAAATATTTCTCTTTTTTTCCCTTCGGTAACTACAGCTTGGTTTTGTCTGAGTTTTCACTTTTTACAGTATTGAACAATCCCACAATATGATGTCCAGAAAGCCTAGCAAATCTGTTTAGTTTTACTGGGAAGTAAGAGAGAGAGAGAGAGAAGAAATGAGTTCAACTCGCATATACTCCCCAGTTTTTATCTGCTTTACTGCTGGGAACGATGGCGATACCGTTCCTCTGCATGTAGGCCTCTGTTGTGGAATGTGAATAAATGTGCTTTCTTATAATGTGCAGAGCTTTATAGAACATTTTATACCTTTACATACTGTATTCTTATACTCCAAACTAGTGCCGCCAGACTATTTGGAGCCCGTGCACCCCCCAAGTTCTAGAAACTAAGTTTTTACCAGGAGATTGAGTTGACCTAAAAGTAGGCACAGGTATTTGAACACAACTTTGTAACACTGTTTGTTTGTTTATTAAAAGTAACTCTACTAAGCAGTTATGTCTACTCGAAATACTGGTTTTAATATCCTGCACCTACACAGTCCCTTACTTTAGACCTGGCACGAACATTCACACACACCTTTGTGCCCACCCTTTTGGGTGCCTATTAAACATTTGATTCCACAAAGGGTCTCTTTGGTTTGATGGGCGAGGTGGGACCTTGTCTGGCATCACGGGATAGCTGTCGGTACATGTTCTCCTGGTACGCCTGTGCCACGGGCATTGTCCGGGCCACTTTGACATCCTGATACGTGGGCACTTGGCTCACCCTCTCCAGGAGGTCTCGATCACGGGCCCCTCCATTGGCAAGCTTGCCCAGGGAGGAGGGTTGCGGCTGGGCATAATACTCCTCTTCTAGCATGTGTCCATTTTGGGCATTATTGGTCTTATTGTAGTAGGCGATATTGCCTAGAGATGTAGGAGGGCTGTAGGAGGAGGCGGTGGAGGCTTGGTGGATCAAGTTGCCAGGGGATGTGGGGCTAGTGATGACCGATTCCAGGGATGACACGGGCCAGGCCCGGGAAGGCTGGTGAAGGTACTGCTGCGTAGTCCTTGCAGTCTTGTCGATGACGCCCATGAATGGAGTGGTTCGGGATCGAGCCGGTTCACCCGAGTAGTGTCCACTCTGAGAGGGCGAGAGGGCAGATGGCTCATCGAAGCTTCGCTCATATGCCACCTGCAGAGGGATTTCCATTTGGGCCATCGAGGAGGAGGGCCTGAAGCCAGAAGCTAGATTGCAGCTGGAGCCTGAGGAGATATTACTGCTAGATGGGGAGAAGCGAAGATTTACACTTTGGGAGTGAATAAGAGGTCTGGGGGTCGGTACATGCTGCTTTAGGTCACTTGTATTGGCACTGATGGGTCTACGCACTAGGTGAGGGATCTCTGGAGATCCCAGTTGGCATGGGGGCAGAGCAGAGGCTGCAACTGCTCTCTCAAGTTCATGCTTAGAGACAGGATAGTACGCTGCTGACTGGCTGCGGCTGATCTGTGGGGTTTGGCTAAAACGCATGCCTCCGGGCCCACCTGTAGCTGAACGGTAGGCTGAAGCAGGACGTTGAGGCAGCTCGTCCTTCCCCAAGTTTGATTCCAGAACCCCAGAGGGTCCACCTCGACCACCGTGCTGACATAGTGCTCCCACACTAAGGCTTGATTGCACTTGAGACATTGAACGGCCATCCAATGAAGGCTGGTACACTAGCCTTGACTCCCGATCTCTCTCTCTGTCCACATCCATGGAACTACCCTGGTACCTGCTGCTGAGTGGATGTGCCAACTGGCTGTACACACTGTTACTGGGCTGGTTAGTGCGTACAATTTGTGCCATAGAGGGCTGGAGACGAAGTCCCTGAACCTGGTGGTGTTGGCTGGTTTGGGAACTCTGGGAGGGTTGCGATTGGAGCTGGAAGGATCGCTGACTGCTCATTTTTAACAGTGGAGATTTGGGACGACTAGGTAAAGGCTCCTGCTGGTAGCGAACTGGAGAGCCAGACTGTGAACGATATATACACACACTCTCAACTGGAGGGCTGCCTCGGAATGGAACCCCACGCCGAAGAGGAGATGGTGGAGGACTTTGATAGTCCATCCCTTGATTGCCTCCACCACCCATGGGTGGCGGGCTGAAACGGTAGGAAGACTGGTGGGCGGGTGAGGTGTGGGGTGGGCTCTGGCGGTAGTGGGAGTTCTGATGTGTTGGGGAAATACAAGGGGAAGTTGACTGGTAACTGTGATGTGTAGGAGATGACATAGAAGAGGAGCTTGGGTGGAACTCAAAGGCCTGCCCCCCAGATAGGTAGCCAGTGTCATGATGGGCAGGGGAAAGGGGTGGACTACGTATAATGGCAAGACTCGAAGTGTTCGAGCGAATATCAGAGGCAAGACCAATAGACACAGCCTCTAACTCTTGTTCCAGGAAGTCATCATCCTCAAACAAGTCTTGGACAGGTTCCATGTCATCAAGTCTTGGTTCAGGAGGAGGAGTATGACGAGGGGGCTCCTCATCTTCCTCCACTGGTAAAGGGGATGGTGGTGGAGATGGAGGCGGCTCAAGCTCAAGCTCTTCTGATTGGGTAACTTGTCTGTATTCTTCTTCCACACGCTGAAGGAGGCGCTGGATTTCACGGTTGTTGGGACATAGTTTTATGGCTTCCCTCAGGTCATCCAGTGCTTCTGCGAATTGCCTATGGGGTAGGAATGGAATTATTAAGCCACCCTTAAGTAACTTGACATGGAATGAAAGAAAGTAATAGAAGGTACCTACCTGCTGCTACGCTTGGCACGGGCTCTAGCATAAAAAGCCTCATAAGACTTAGGCTTGAGTTCCAGAGCCTTGGTAGCAAACTCCTCTGCCATTCCAAAGTCCTGCAACCAAGAAAGCAAGTTCAACAATAATGTAGGGGGTTGACATATAATCATTTTGTACAATTGTATTAGACATATATCTGCAAGGTTCTCACAACCTGCTGCTTATTAAAGTTGTAATTTCAGTTTTTTTTTTACACTAAACCTTCCTGTGTGCATTAATAATTAGAATAAGGCTTTGTAAGGATTATTTTTAGAAACGTTTATGGTGTTCTCACATTCATTTTCCTCCGACAGCGAGACAAGTTCAGGAACAAAGACACTTTGAGCTCCTTAAAGGTCTTCAAGTCCTCACTTAAGCCTTCACGTGGAAATTTCTTCAGAGCATACTGGTAGCGTTGAGCTGCCTCTTTTACTTTACCCTTCTGCAGGAGAAAAGATGATTGACTGTGTAAATACGTAGAGCCAATGACTTTGTACGAGGCAAATCTGTGCAAACATCAGAAGTACATTATGAGTAAATCTGACCTTGTAGAAGCCATCTCCTTCCTCTAAAAGTTTACTCAGTAGGATAATCATGATGTCAGGTTTAGATGTCGCCATTGCCCAGGTAGCAGGACCTAAGGGGTTACAGGATGTTTGATGGGTCAAAATGAACAATCAAAGGTTTGAGGGGAAAACGTGGAGAGAGACGGAGGAGTGCAGAGTGCTTAGGAGTCATACAGACTGATGAAGGCATGGGCAACAGGATGAGGATGCCTTCATGGTGAACTCAATTTCTCATTTTATGTAAAATTAAGGGTGAACTCACACTACGCTATCCCAAATCAATTTGCTTGACTAGTGTGAGGGCTCTGTTCTGAGTTCAGTTTGGTTGGCCGGCCCTGGCCTGGTTGGAAGAGGTGGGTCAGAGAGTTGTCTGGTTGGGGTTAGGCGTGGTACACATGTCGTGTTAGTGTGAAACTGAAGACTCTATGCCACTTTTAAGGGACTGTTCCATATGCATTTATAACTCAATCTTGTCAATGACTCGGAGCTGTCAAAGCTTATTAAAGATGCAGACCTCTCGCTGTATTTCAGCTGCAATATTCAGCAAACCTGTAGCACGATGACTTGGAAATTTATGGCTCTGTTCAGCCAAATATTTGCCTGTGTGGCACTATATTGAGCAAAGGTACTTCTCTTTCTGTTTGTGTGCTTAGGCTCTGAATGCAACGTGAGTGCGGGCCATCTGGGAAGTGGGAAAGGGACGATTGCGCCCGGGCTCTGTTCAAGGCAAGTGTGAGTACACCCTTAATCATTAAGAAGAGAAGCTACTGCTTAATACAGAAGGTCCCAACCCTTTTTGTCATGTTTAAACTAGGTATTACATACCCCCGTAAGATAGGTTTAATTATTACGTTGTCTATACATAAGACTTCTTTTCAGAACAGTTTATAATTCCAGCTCATCCTACTGAACACCACTGAACACAGAACATAGAGAAAAGATCTGTCAGGATGCTTGAAGGGAAGCAAAATGTGAACAGGCCGAGCACAAGCAGTACCTCCTTTGTGTGGACTCGGCAGCGTCTGACATCCTGCAGCCGGAGGCCAGGGGTTATGAGAGCGAGGGAGTGAGGTTTGGGGTTGCAGGGAGATCGAGATGGAGTGACATGAGAGTGGCGTGTGTGTGTGTGTTGGTGAGTGAACGTGAGAGTAGGTGAAAGAGATGCGGTGGTTGTGGAGGAAAGGTGAGGGGGAACACAAAAAAGCAGCCGTGAGTGGTGGGGAATAAGAGCTTTAGCTAAAGAATAAAAACTTGAAAGTAAAACAAGAAAACAGCAGCTAGCTACCTCTTACCAACCACTGACTTGACAAACAGAGAAAGATAGACACTACGGCAAGAGCGCAACAAAGCAAGAGAAATAGACTGAAAACAAAATGCAAACACTACAAACGAAAAGGGTCACGGTTTCAGAGAGACCCAGTTGGGGTCAGTGAGGTAAAGCACAGAGCAGCAGAATGCTACAGCAGCCGAGCGCAAGCTAAGCTACATGAAAACATACACATACATGATGGTTTTCAAACTTTCCTAGTCTTTTAGACCACGTTTATCTCTGCCCCCTTTTAAGGACTGTTGATTAGTAGGTGATTTCAGTTTTTATAGTGCTTGTTGGGACATTGGGTTTCCACAGTGGGGGCAAAGTGTAAGCAACACACAACAGCAGTGTTTTAAAGAACTACATTTTGTGCATGACAATGAATCCAATCCGATATCAGATTCTGAACATTTTGGTTCAAAAACATTAATCCAATGTACATGTTAATTTGAACAAAGTGTGTGCACATTTAGATCCCCCAAAAAGGGCTTAAATGTTTGGCAGAAGAGATTTCTGTCAGTGTCTATTGACACTGAACAAGTGCACAAGGTATTTTTAAATCCAAATGTGAGAAAATATTCAGATTTAAAGATTTACATGCTGATTTTTTTCCCCCCTGTTGATCAGATTACTTTAGGTACACTACCTGACCAAAGTCTTGTTGTCGATCCCAGGTGTAAGAGCTACAAATAATAACTAAACTTCTAGTTGATCATTTGGAAAAGTGGCAGAAGGTAGATTTTTGCTGATGAATCATCTGTTGAAGTGCATCCCAATCATCACAAATACTGCAGAAGACCTACTGGAACCAGCATGGAGCCAAGTTTCTCACAGAAATCAGTCAAGTTTGGTGAAGAAAAAAATCATGGTTTGGGGTTACATTCAGTATGGGGGCGTGCGAGAGATCTGCAGAATAGACGGCAACATCAGCAGCCTGAGGTATCAAGACATTTGTGCTGCCCTGTACATTACAAACCACAGGAGAGGGCAAATTCTCCAGCAGGATAGTGCTCCTGCTCATACTTCAGCCTCCACATCAAAGCTCCTGAAGGTAAAGAAGGTCAAGCTGCTCCAGGATTGGCCAGCCCAGTCACCAGACATGAACATTATTGAGCATGTCTGGCGTAAGATGAATCTAAAGACTCTTGATGAACTATAGGAGTCCTGCAAGAACGATTTCTTTGCCATTCCAGATGACTTCATTAATGCGTTATTTGAGTCATTGCAGAGATGTGTGGATGCAGTCCTCCAAGCTCATGGGAGTCATGTACAATATTCATTCTGCTTCCACTGCAGCATGACTCTATATTCTATACTGGACATTATTTGAGTTAAGTGACAAGACTTTTGTCAAAGCAAAGTCAGACCATACTGACCTAATTAAATAATTCAAAATCAAGGCATGATCATAGTATATTTGGGTAAAAATAAGTGTAATCTAGAGGCCTTTGCCTTTCATATAAGCCACTTCTGATACCAAATGATCAACTAGAAGTCAAGTTATTACTGGCTGTTCCTAAAACTTTGATAGGCGACAAGACTTTTGTCAGGTAGTGTACACCAACCCTTTCAATTTGATCCAAAATATGCTTTGAAATAAGCTTAAAATGTTTATGTGAAGGCTTTTCAATCTGATTGAGTCGTTAAATCAACTGCTAATGGAATACTTGATTGGCATCTCAATGTAGCTATTTGTCATATACCGATTTTTGCTCCTTTTTTGAGCAGGGCGACCACCACTGATGTGTTTCTGCAGCCAACAGCTCGATCCAGAGGACGCATCCCGCTGTAGTCCACATGCTCTATCAAAGCCCCATGATCCACCAGGAACTGCACCTGGTAGAGAAAAAGAGCAGTGGAAATGACATTCTTTTTCTAGCTTTTCTATAGTATTTCAGGATTTACACAGAAATTATTCAGATTCATCTCTCAATTTTGGCAGTAAACAACAACCCAAGATGACATTTCTACACTTCCTCTTCATTCCATGGATTGTTCTTGATTTGGATTGGCTGGAAAAGTTTCAGTCAACATCAGTGCAACCCTGATAAAGGTGACCCGTACTGACCCGTACCTTACCTAACTGTACCACTCAGTGGAAACAGGCCATATATGTTGATTATTTCTTTTTTCTTATTACAACAAAGATGATTATTCAGCTATTATTCTGTGACAGTTCACAGATCTGTTACCTACAGTCAAAATAGCATCAGGTTTGGATGTGGTGTGGACTAAGGGGAATATTTAGAAATTTTGGCCTCAGATTAAACCCAAATTGAAATATCACTCACCACATCTGAGTCTCCATAGAAGGCAGCCAGATCCAGAGGAGTTCGTCCGTTTTTATCAGCATGGTCTGTGGCAGCACCTCTTTCCACCAGGCAGCGAACCACAGACAGATGCCCTTTCAAACATGCCCAGCTGAGCGCAGTCAGACCCTCCTTATCCATAAGATCCATTGATGCACCTACATAAAAATACACAAGTCATTTCTATTTAACACAAGCCTCAATAACTGCACTTTTGTTTAATATATAAGTGTGTATCCTGTACCCTGAGCCATTAAGAACTCGACCGTGTCCAGGTGCCCTTCTGAAGCGGCCATCATGAGTGGAGTACGGCCTTGTTTATCAGCCAGGTTTACATCTGCGCCATGTGACACCAACAGATCCACAATCTGAAACAAAGATTACAGACTTTAGATATTTCTAGGTTTAAATGTGGTGTTAAGATGCACTTTTGTTGACCAAATCCCATGTGGATAACGCTAAGTAAAAGGCGTCTTTGGATGCTTTTCTTTGGATATCAGGGTGTCCGCGGGGTGTTAAAAAGTATTAAAAGTTGATAAATCAATTATGAGACAATTAAGGCCCTTAAAAGGTTTTAAAAAGTCTTAATCCCGTTTTTACGAGGTCTTAAATTTTGTTCAAGTGTTGTCCAAAGTGCATATACCCTGGATATAAAGTAAAGCCACTGCACTGTTCAGCTCTATAGCATGCTTGGATGTTGGTGTATTGTTAGCTTTTGATGTGGAGATACCGATGCCCTAAAAAACTCAATAAAATAGTGCTAAAGAACAAAATACTATAGGAGCCATATGAGAGAATATTTTAGGGGTTTTAAAACCATGACTTTTCCAAACTGGTCATCATTTCATGCTTATCACAAAGTGAACTGACTTTCCTTGAACAGGCTTTGATGCAGTGGAAACATGTAGACGGATGCTTCATCATTTGAAGGACAACGCTGGAAAAAGCATCTTTATGAATTACCTGCCAGTGTCCTTGCCGCACGGAACTGAAGAGAGGGAGGACTCCTCTGCGGTTGGGCTGCGCCACAGCAGAGCCCTGCTCCAACAGCAGCCGACAGACCTCCAGCTTCCCCCGTCCCGCTGCCGCTGACAGAGCTGAGGAGAAGAGCAGAAGACCCGTCAATCAAACAATGGGTGAAGTTTATTTATTAACTCATTTGGAGAGGATCACGTGCTTATGATTGATCACAGCTGGTCCCTCATCATCCAATTCACAAATCACCAATCAGACGATTTCTAAGCCACTATAAATACCTTAAGTTCCATATCACAGCCATCTTCATTTTGAAGAATCCCCCCTTCCACCCCTACTCCTCCTCTTTTCCTAGATGGGCGGCACGGTGGCCCAGTGGTTAGCACTGTTGCCTCACAGCAAGAACGTCACTGGTTCTAGTCCTTACCAAGCCAGCTGATGTTTCTGTGCGGAGTTTACACGTTCTCCCTGTGCTCATGTGAGATTCCACTAGGTTACCTGTTTTTCTCCCACTGTCTAATTGACTAATCCAAATCGGCACCATAGACATGCTCCTAGTAAGTAGTTTTCTCTTAAGAGCAATCACTTTCTGAAAACGGAGGCGTGGCTGCTGAGATTCGCTGCGTGATTGGGCCTTTTGGGTCATTGCGTATCCGTCCCTTATTCGTCAAGCCCCTATCACATGACTATAACGCCACCGGAAGACGGCAGACCAGCCTTCACTGTAAACAACAACATGGACACAGAAATGGGAGCGTAGTTTGCACTATTGTTTGTTTTAGGCGCCATTGTGCAGTTAAACTCTACAGCTGCATCTATTCGCAAGAGGCAAGCTACTATTCGAGCACTCGCTAAACGTTTTATATTCATTTGTTACTTTAAGTAACAACTCGACCTCTTTGATTTCTTTGCCATCGCGTTCATCGTTCAACCTGCGTTTGTTGACTAACAATAACCAAATGCCGAGCGAGACACATGCTTCCTGTTTATACTTGAACGTGCATGCCCAGAGTGCCCGAATGATCACGTGATATACGTTTTTGGTGGAGTAGTGTGGACGGAGATATGTTCAGAAACACTGGGTGAAACGCTAGTGTGGACGCTAAAACATGCTAAAACGCCATTTTAAAACTAAAACGCACTAGTGTAAACGGGGCCTTAATCAGAGTATTGTGTTAAATCGCAGTAAAACCGAATTATTGGTGTCCATATAAACATAATCAATGATTTCCTGAAGATAAATAACAAATAATAACACAACTGGAATAACTACAACAGTCGGGATCGTCGATCTCTTATGAAGCAAGAGATCGCAATGACATATCAGGACGTGTGCAGGTGTTGTAGTGCTGTCGCATTTCTTAGGGGTAGATTTTGAAGCCCTTCCCCTTCACACTCTGTTTCAAGGGCCAAGGGGAAGGGGTAGGCCTAAGTCTCATTTACCTGTTTCACCCCACAGGGTGTCATAGCTGTTAATCTGTGCGCGTTGAATGTCCTCTTCATCCCTCTCTGGCAGGTCCAAGAGATAAGACACAATCTTGAAAACACACACACACACAATTATTAATAGTAGTACTAGAGTGCCCAAAAGTCACCACATCCAGACTAGGATTACTAGACATGACCTACAGACAAACGGTCAAAGCGATGCAAATACGTATAGACATGACACCAAGAGGACTTTACCTCAGTGTAACCCATGCTGGCGGCGGCTATAAGGGCCTGCTGGACGGCGATGCTCTTATTAAAGCTCACAGATGATGGAGACGTTGAGCGCTGAGGCTGTGTGTCCTCCTGCGTCTGTTCTTCAACCTCTTCTGGAGACTCTTCTTGATCCTGCTGCTCTTCTTGAGGCGTCTCTGCTGGATCCTCCTGCTGCTCTGACCCGGAGGGTGGAGATTCTGTGGGCGTGGCCTGCGTGGGAGAGGGTGTGGCATCCGGCGGGGTGGGGGAGGGCGTGGCCTGTGGTTGAGAGACGGGAGAGGGCGTGTCCTGTGACTGTGTGGGGGAGGGGCTCTGCAGGTGAGTTTGGCCCCAGTCGTTCTGAATGAGGAACTTGAGCACGTCCAGGTGTCCTCGGAGAGCTGCGTGCACCAGCGCGCACTGACCATGCTTGTCCAAGTGGTCCAGCTATGGAGAAGACAGAAAGACATACAGGTGAAGTCAAAATGAGCAGTCATATATTCCATTCTGTAGACGGACTTAAGTTTTTCTATTGTTCGAGGATGTGGCTTGATCCAATTAACTGTTATAGTTTTCCTTGAGCTTAATAAAAGTATATGTAGCATGCATGTGGGTAGCACGATCACCTCACAGCAAGAGGGTCGCTGGTTTGGGCCTCGGCTGGGTCAGTTGGCATTTCCGTGTGAAGTTTGCATGTTCTCCCCGTGTTGGTGTGGGTGTCCTCCGGGTGCTCCGGTTTCCCACACAAGTCCAAAGACTGAATTTAATTGGGTTGGCTAAAATGTCCATAATGTATGTGTGTGAATGAGTGTGTTTGGATGTTTCCCAGTGATGGTTTGCAGCTGGAAAGGGCATCCGCTGCATAAAACAGTGTTTCTCAACTGGTGGGTCGTGACCCAAAAGTGGGTTGCAGGAACATTTACAGTGGGTCGCGGAGTGTGTGGTCAAAAAAACAACAAAAGTTTAATTTTTAACTTGTTTTGCGTATACCGGACTTTTATTTTGAAATGCGCGCACGACAACCGATCCCTTTGGCATCGACGTGGAAAGCGTCACGTTGCCGAGCAACATAGAGAGTCAGCTGGTGGAACTTTCATGTGATAAGAAATTCAGTGAAGTGCGATCAAACTCATCCCATTCAGAACTACGTATTTGTATGAAAGTGGCTTCTCTTCCTTGGTGCAGCTTGACTCCAAGCAATGGAACAGGTTGTACATAGAGCACGATCTTCGGGTAACACTGTCTACCATCACTCCTGACTTTGAAACTCTATTCACATCAGTAAAGCACATCCTCAGTTATCTCATTATCTTCCCAAATTACTGTTAAGTGAAACATTTATAACGTTTATAATTGCTGTCATATTAGATGTAAAAATGATTATGGATGTTTCAATCATTTTACAATTGGCTGGTTTGTTCTGTTCAACAGGATCAGTGTTCATGTTTGATTAACAGTTCAGTTTTGTTTATGGTAACAACCTTTCCTTACCCTAACCGCTGTTTACAGTGTTTGTCGTTTTTACTTTGTAATATTTCTATAATTTGATACATTTTGTTAAATGTCAGCAATAAAATATTGTTTATTTGTAAGTCTTGCTGATTTTCTCATGATTCTTCTTTCACTACTTGTGTATGTTAACAAATAAATACAAATTAATTATAATTTCTTAAATTATATTACAGTTCCTAAAAATTTGGTGACCATGTAAAAATGTGGGTCCCGTGGCCAAACCAGTTGAGAACCACTGGCATAAAACATATGCTGGATAAGTTAATGGCTGGGAAACACCCATACACTCTCAACTAAACACACAGACAGTCTTTCCCAAGTTCATTTCAACTTTGTGTGCCAAAATATGAAATGTCATGAGAATTTATGAAATCTGGTGTGGTATAACTGAAAGGGGGCAGCTCCTGGAGGGTAACTCGGTTTTTATGTACCGTAAAGTCTAATAAACTGCCAACAAATCCTCTTCTGACACAAGTTATTTTGATTAAGAAAAATCCACTACAGAAATGACAAAACTCTACTTGATGGAACTTCTGTGAGCCATGCATGGATGTTTACTAGCCCTACAGGCAGCAGAAGTGAATTTGCGGTTCATCGTGAGCACTTCTCAGCATCATGCTAAATATAAATCTATTATCTTCTATCATTTTGTGCTGTCATTATTTCTTAATCGCTCGTTGAACTGTAAAAGCCAGTGTTAGCCAGATATTTTTTTAATACTTTGAATGTTTCGTTTTTATTCTCAATGTTTTGCAGCCAATGATAAACCTCCGGTGAAAGGTGAATGTGACTATTTTCAATTTCATAAGGTTTCTTTTACAGCATCGATGTTATAGTGTAATTACATTACAGTCAGTTAAATAGACTTAAGCATTTATTTAGTTGTTCAAGCATAACACGAGATAAAAGACAGTCTAAGCGATAGCACCGTCAGAATCAGCAGACGAACGCAGAAACTCCATTGATAATACTGAGGTAAAATAAACTGTCATATTTTAAAGACATGCCAGGGGGAAATTACATTTAATGCAGTGCTTCTTGTCCGGTCTGAGACCCACTTCATATTGTATATCTATCAGGCAGTGAAGATCACTGATTTTTAAAGAAATCAGACCTTGAACTTGACAATTTTATAATGGAAAGACAGTGCTTTCACCAGAAGCGCTGAAGTTGGCCGGCTAAAATTTAAAGTCTGCATTTTTTTTTTACTTTAATGTAATTTAATCTAAACTTAAATTAAACTAAGATAATATAAATCATTATAAATACATTATGATTTAAAAATATATTTACTTTTATTGCAGTTAAGGTTTATTTAATGTAACACTGTAACTATAACACCTCTGTTTTAGATTAGGATTTTTATTTTAAAATGTAAATATTTATTGCTAGCAGTTCTTACTTTATTGCCTTCTTAATATAATGTGCTTGTTGTATTTCTCATTTATGTCATTTTGTATAAAAGTGCCTGCATAAGGAATAAATTAAAATGTCCTGTGTTATAAATAAATACACCACAAAAAATAGCTTTTTTGATTGTCTACAGAACAAACCACCGCCTAATTACCATAACTTGCCTAATGAATCTAGTTAAGCCTTTAAAAGTCACTTTAAGCTGAATACTAGTATCTTGAAAAATATCTTGTCAAATAATCTGTGCTGTCATCATGGCAAACAAAAGAAACCAGTTATTAGAAATGAGTTATTAAAACTATCATGTTTAGAAATGTGTTAAAAAAAATCTTATTTACATGAAACAGAAATTGGGGAAAAAGATACAAGCTGGCTATGAATTTTGACTTCAACTGTACATTATTTGTGAAACTTTTAAAGCAACTACAGAGTTTAGAGAATGGTTTACCTTTGCTTTCCTCTTGCAGAGTGAGGTGACGATGCTGAGGTGTCCGGCGGCGGCGGCGTAGCCCAGTGGAGTGAGTCCGCTCTCAGACGCCGAATCTACACCGGCTCCGTTCTCCAGCAGCAGGTTCACCATGTCTGCGTAGCCCAGATGAGCGTGAACACACAGCACCGGAGCGTTGTTCAGCACCTCTGTACGGTAGTTCACATTGGCACCGCCCAGGATCAGCAGCCGGGAAACCTGAACACAATCGCACACGTTATGTTAATTTACTCATATACAATTTAAAGGGATAGTTCAGCCAAAAATGAAGATGTTTTGAAGAATGTTGGTTGCTATTGGATCATGAAGAATGTTTATGAAGCTTTTAATGGCATTTTGAGCACTTTTAAATATTAAATTAAGTATTATTAATAGATTAATAATAGATTTTTTTACTATTAAAAATAATATTAAACCTCAAATTGACTTCCATTATAATGACATTTATTGATTGCAAAGCTTTGACAGCATATAATCATGTATTCCTGATTTTATGCAGGTTTTCCCTGTTGGGAAGAGGTAAAGTTAAAAAATTTTTTAACTGTTGATCATCAGTTGGCAGCGTTAACCCTTTACATAGAACTGTGCAAAACAGTTTCTGGCTTTTATATGGAGTTCTGTAGAGTAAAACAGCAGGTTATAGTGTGTGTGCATGAATACACTTACTATGTTTACTATGTTCTGAGAGCTGAGATGCTTATTTTGATTTTAGGGATGATTTTGAAATTACAAATTGTACCTCCTCGCAACAGGGAAAATGACCAACAATCAAGCATGCATGGTTATATGCTTCATTGCTTTGCATTTAAAAAAATGTCATTATAATGGAAGTGAATGGAGATAAACAACATAATGAAAGGGTTGCAATTTTGCCCAAAAAATTCAAAGCATTTTCTCAAAATATGCATCAAAATAAGATTTTTTTTTAAACCAAAAATCATTTCATTGCTGAAACGCAAAGAAAGCTGCGGCCAAATTAAGACTCAAAAATCACTCCAGAATGGATGAAAACACCCTTAACAGCACACAAGGGTTAATAAAGTTCATAATGTTTCAATTCTTTTTAAAATATATGCACATTTATAAAGCTATACTTTGTATTACATCATCTTTGCATCAAATTACAAAAAATAATAATGTAATCGTCTGTAAACTAATACTGAAATTCGGATATAAGGGATTTAAGCGTTGCGGTACCTTTATGTTGGGGGTGTACAGGTTTCTGAGTGATGACAGAGCTGTAGATAAACTCTCTGTACTGTACGACACCCACAGCCCTTGCAGAATAGATGAAGAAACCCCGACCTTCTTACTCAGGCCCTGCAGTATAAGATGACAACAACAACACAAAAAGGCTTAACGCAAGAAAGCATTACCTGCAAAATAAGGCATTATGGGAATTTAATATGAAATGTGAATATACTTGCATAACACCCTTACCTTAAAAATGTGTGCTTTCAGTATATGGTGACCCAGCTCGATGGTCTGCTGTCTATTTAGTTTGTTTTCTTGTCTGGAGAACCAGAAAGCCAGAAGCGTGTGGCCATTCCTTCAAAAAAAAAAATTTTTTTTTAAATAAATAAATTACAAATGAAACCGAATACTGTATAGAGGGGCGGAGTTTTATTTTGTCACTCCTCCACTCATCTTCACTCGCAGCATACTAACTGTTGGAGGGGCGTGGTTATGCAAATTTCATTCAATCCATCAAAATGACATCATCAGAGGAAGGAATACCAATCCAGTGGAAACAACCGGTCAGATTGAGTCAAAATTACTAAATTTAAATTTTTTAAAAGATTTAATAAAAAAAAAAAATTCACAGTGCAGTGGATTAATATACACAAATTAATTGTTCACCTTAAAGGGGTTATTCACCCAAAAATGAAAATTTACGCACAATTTACTCACCCTCAAGCAGTTACAAACCTTTGTAAATTTCAAGATAAACACTGTAAATTTGATTACATGCAGATTTAACAGGGACCGGCCTAGACTGATCACACTATTGTATTCCTCAGAAACCAGCTAAGACCGATACCGATGTTATTCTACTCCTCGAGCACCAGCTGATCACAGCGATAATATTCATTCATTCATTTTCTTGTCGGCTTAGTCCCTTTATTAATCCGTGGTCGCCACAGCGGAATGAACCGCCAACTTATCCAGCATATTTTTTACGCAGCGGATGCCCTTCCAGCCGCAACCAATCTCTGGGAAACATCCATACACACACATTCACACTCATACACTATGGACAATTTAGCCTATTCACCTATACCACATGTGTGGTAAACCGGAGCACCCGGAGGAAACCCACGCAACCACGGGGAGAACATGCAAACTCCAGACAGAAATGCCAACTGACCCAGCCGGGGCTCGAACCAGTGACCTTCTTGCTGTGAGGCGAACGTGCTACACACTATGCCACCGTGGCGCCCTCACAGCGATAATATTATATGCTAAAGGAACCAGCCTATACTGATCACACTGATGTTATCATATGCTTCAGGAACCAGCCAAGACTGATCACACCAATGTTATTGTACTCTACAGGAACCAGCCTAGACTGATCAAACTGATGTTATTATACACTACAGGAACCAGCTGATCACATCGATGTTATTGTACTCTTCAGGAACCAGCCAAGACTGATCACATCAATGTTATTGTATGCCTCGAGCACCAGCTGATCACATCGGTATTGTTATACGCTTCAGGAACTAGCCTAGACTGATCACACCGATGTTATTGTATGCCTCAAGCACCAGCTGATTACAGCGGTATTATTGTACACTTCAGGAACCAGCCTAGACTGATCACACAGATGTTATTGTACTCTTCAGGATCCAGCCTAGATTATTCACACTGATACTATTGTACTCTTCAGGATCCAGCCTAGACTAATCACATCGATGTTAT
>CAIGQQ010010737.1:915816-928117 GCA_903798035.1 Danio albolineatus
AATGTTAAGGAGGACTAAGCAAAATTGTTTCTACTTTATAATTAATGTTCTCAACTCGCAAAACAACTTTACAATGAATACAATTGTTTGTATTCAATACTTTATTATTGTTATTTTTTTCCTCCAATTTCCATATTTGCAATGCCTGTAGTTTGGATTTTTTTGTAGTTCACTTAGAATCCAACATGGAAATAATTTTTGTTTGTTATTGGCATTGATTGTTTTAAAATTCAAATGGCACTTACATGCCTGTGTTTTTATTTCTGTAATAAATACGGCTTTTCGTGATTAATCATGATTAATCACAGACAAAAGTGTGATTAATTAGTTAATTTTTTTAATCAATTGACAGCCCTAATATATATATATATATATATAGGGCCATGGTGGCGTAGTGAGTAGCACATTCGCCTCACAGCAAGAAGGTCGCTGGTTTGAGCCTTGGCTGGGTCAGTTGGCATTTCTGTGTGGAGTTTGCATGTTCTCCCCGTGGTTGCATGGGTTTCCTCCGCGTGCTCCGGTTTGCCCCACAAGTCCAAAGACGTGGTATAGGTGAATTGGGTACGCTAAATTGTCTGTAGTGTATGAGCGTGAATGAGAATGTATGGATGTTTCGGTTCATTCCGCTGTGGTGACCCCAGATTAATAAAGGGACTAAGCCGAAAAGAAAATGAATGAATGATATATATATATATATACTATGTGTTGTGTGTTTACCTGCAGGGATGTTCTGACAGTCACCACCAGTTTGAGCCAGGCTGGAAACTTGTTGATGGTTTTACAGAGGAAAGACACAATGGTGTCGCCATAGTCTGGTTTGTGGAACTCTGCTTCGTTCAGACCATCAATGAGGATGATGAGATCTTCTTCTGGTGTGATCTTCCTCTCTGAAGATAAAAAACAACAACACACAATTCTTTAATGATAGACTAAAGGCCTGTTCACATCAATGACAACTACTGAGATATAAACGCTGTTCTAAAAGCCCACAGCAGTGCTGTAAATGATAATAATGACAGAGGTATGTCTGAAATCAAATTTAAAATAATTTTCTCAATCAGAGGTAATGCACCGAAGACAGCAGATGACAAAGCATTAAGCATTAAACAGCAGCATTAAGCAGAACATTATCATGTGGACGCTAATATGAGATTTTCTGGAATGTCAGCCATGTTTTATTATTATTAGGATCTGAAAAGTGCAGTAACAACTGTGCTAACACTTTACAATAAGGTTCATTAGTTGCATTTACTAAGATGAATTAATCATGAACAACACTTGTACAGCATTTATTAATCATAATTGAACATTTACTAATGCATTATTAACATCCAAGTCCATGCTTGTTAACATTAGTTAATGCAGTTAACATGAACTAACAATATACAGCTGTATTTTGATTAACTAACGTTAATTAACATGAACAAATACTGTAGTAAATGTATTGTTCATGTTAGTATTTGCATTAATTAACATTAACTAATGAACCTTATAGTTAAGTGTGACCACGATTGTGATGCTGAACTGCAAAACAGGTCTCATAGTACAATGTGTATTTTTCTGGGAATAGCTAAAAATACACAGTATGAGTCAGAATTACTGATTATTTCCTTTCCTGCTGTAGGAATAATAAATAAATATTATATATATATATATATATATATATATATATATATATATATATATATATATATAGTGCTCAGCATAATTGAGTACAGACCATTTTGAAAATGAATATTTTGATCCATTTCTCAGTAAATATAGGCAGTGTATTTTGGTTTATTTAATCAAAGCAGATGTATTAAACAGATATAATTATTAAAATAATATTTTAGTCACCAAACATATTTAGAAATTGACATAAAATTCAATTAAAATCATAGCAAAAAAAAACTTGATTTAACCTCTTTTTTTTTTAATTTGCATTTAATATTTTCCTATAACATATAGGCCTACATTTGTGTGTACTAGTTTTTGGATCATATCTTATGGTATTTTGTTAGATCAGCTCCAGATTTGGCTTCAGTTCTGACTAATCTAATGTATGTGTACAAATATAATATTGTGTAGCGTCCTATTAAATATATTTAAAAGATCACGAGAAAATTAAGCCGTTATCACACAAAAACAACTTTTTGTTATGTCAAGATCACCAGAAAACAAGTTATTTCGAGATCATGAATTAAGTCGATAATTAAGTCATGATCATGACAAAACTAAAGAGAAAAAACATTTTAATGCATGGCCTCCATGTATGTATATGTATATGTACATCAAAATAACTAAAAACTATTTATTAATTCTTGATACTGTAAAGTGCTAACCCTTTGCTGTACCTATAAATCTTGTCAGATTCTGATTACAGCTCATGGTGTAAATGAGCCTTAATTTTTTATTTTAGAATTTTTCTCAACCAAATGTTAATGAGTTACTGTTAATCTGCCCTGTTTCACTCTTCTTCTGCAGGTCAGCTGTGATTCAGATGGGTGCAGATGTAAGCTGAGACTGCATGCAATGCTTTTAATGTGCACACCTAACCCCGCCCCTCATCACTAGCTCCATTGATTGCATCGTGTCTCTGCTTATATGCAGTCTCAGCTTTCACATCCAAGTCTGCATCCAGACACTCTCTGTGTGTAAGTGGACGTGCCTTTATAAAGTGCGTGCAGTGGTTCCAGCACTCCTCTCCTGAAGGCTGTCGGTGGGTCTTGTACGCAGGAGCGCAGGCTGAGCATGCTCTGAATGTGCGGCTCCTTCAGCAGCAGCTCTCTGTATGCGGTGAGCTGGGGCGAACGACACAGCAGCGCCGCCACATTGTGCACAAACTCCGGCACCAGGCATGTGTAGGCATTATCAGACTGACAGTAGTGATAGGCAACCACCTGCAGGGGGCAGCAGAGAAAACAAGAGCGCAGAGAGAGAGTTTAAAGGGACAGTTCACACAAAAACATGAAAACGCTCTCATCGTTTACTCACCCAACCTTCACTTTTCACAAACCCTCTATGAGTTTCTGTCTTCTGTTGAACACAAAAGAAGATACTTTGAAGAACGTTGAACACCAGCAACCATTGACTTCAATAGTATTTGTTTTTCTAACTATGGAAGTTCAATATCTTCTTTTGTGTTCAACAGAAGAAAGAAACTCATAAAGGTTGAAGAGTAAATAGAGAGTAGATTTTTTTATTTTGGGGGTGAACGGTCCCTTTATATGTGTCAATGCATTAAGAATACACCTAAGATGGCATTTTGCTCTCTTTGCGTTACCTTTTGCAATGCATTTTAAAAATACACATTGAATTTAGCTTATAAAGCATTTAGATTTGTATCTAATTTACATATTTACCAACATGGACCACGCCACACTTTGAGCTAGACTTTATTGTAGGTATGAAGGGGATGGTAGGAGAAAAGTTGGATGAAGGGGAAGGGAACTAAGAGGATAAACAGTGAACAGGTAGGTAGGTTGATCGGGGGTCCTACAATGATGCCCAGAGACTCAGGCCCCGTTTACACTAATGCGTTTTCGTTTAAAAAAAAAGGTTTTCTACGGTTACGCCATCCGTCCACACTACGCCGGAGTTTTCGAGCCCCGAAAACGGAGCGTTTTGGAAACGCTGGAGAGGCCATTTCATTCTAAAACGCTGCTGCTCCGTCTCAGTGTGGATGGGGGAAACGGAGACGTCTGAAAACGGACTATTGTCCGTTTTTGGCGCCATTGTGCAGTTAAACTCTGCCTTTTTTACTACAACAGTTGCATATATTCACAAGAGGCAAGCTACTGTTCGAGCACTCGCTAATCGCTCCCGTTTCAAGCGACGTAAGCCCTATTTAGGACGCCGGTTTTGGGCTGGCGTTTGTTGACTAATAATCACCAAATGCCAAGCGAGACACATGTTTCCTGTTTATACTTGAACGTGCATGCCCAGAGTGCGCGAATGATCACGTGATATACGTTTCTGGTGGAGTAGTGTGGACGAAGATATGTTCAGAAATGCTGGGTGAAACGCTAGTGTGGACGCGGATCGTTTTCATGCTAAAATGCCGTTTTAAAACTAAAACGCACAAGTGTAAACGGGGCCTCAGAGTGGGGGTACTGTCTCTTTAATATTTTGGAGAAGTGATTGGACCCCCTGATTCAACATAGGAGTGAAGAGAGGGTTGTGAATGGGAAGCGAGGGAGGAAAGGTGTGTGGGTTCGAAAGAACAATTAGAACAGTGCTAGATATGTTTTAGGGAGTAGATGATTGGATAAGGAGACATGTGGTGTGGTTCCGCCGCCAAACCTTTGTTAACAAGTTAACTCCATTTTAAACCATGTTTGGAAATGGCAAATGTAAATCAAAGATTGTCATTTTTCATATATTTATTTAGCACCAAACTTTGCAGATATATCTTGGAGAACGCAAATTGTAATAAATGAATGCACTGCCATTTTATAAATCAGCATGAATTTTGCTACTCATACATAATCTATAGAATCCAGTTTCATAGTAAATATTGTAGAAAACAGCTATTTAAGGGACGTTGATACATACACTACCTGGAAAAGTGTTGTCGCCTTTACACGATTTAGGAACCACAAATAATAACTTGACTTCTAGTTGATCATTTGGTATCAGAAGTGGCTTATATGAAAGACAAAGACCTCTAGATTACGCTTATTTTACCACAATAAAGTATGACCATGACTTGATTTTTTTTTATTTTAATGACTCTTATTAAAACTTATTAATAAAGTCATCTGGAATGGCAGAGAAAGCGTCCCTGCAGGACTCCCAGAGTTCATCAAGATCCTTTGGATTAATCTTCAATGCCTCCTCCTTCATCTCACCCCAGACATGCTCAATAATGTTCATGTCTGGTGACTGGGCTGGCCAATCCTGGAGCAGCTTGACCTTCTTTGCTTTCAGAAACTTTGATGTGGAGGCTGAAGTATGAGGAGCACTGTCCTGCTGGAGAATCTGCCTTCTCCTGTGGTTTGTAATGTAATGGGCAGCACAAATGTCTTGATACCTCAGGCTGTTGATGTTGCAGACACTCTGCAGATCTCTCGCACGACCCCATACTGAATATAACCCAAACCATGATTTTTTCTTCACCAAACTTGACTGATTTCTCGGAGAATCTTAGGTCCTTGCGGGTTCCAGTAGGTCTTCTGCAGTATTTGTGATGATTGGGATTGGGATGCACAATCGACCTTCTGCCACTTTTCCAAATGATCAACTAGAAGTCAAGTTATTATTTGTTGCGATCAATAGCAAGATAAATCACTGCAATAAATGTTACATGCTCTATGTTTACATTAAAGTACAAATTAATTCTTAAGGCACTTTTATGGTATAGATGTAGAAAATCCTGGCCTTATTCAGTCTTTTTGTGCTTTAAAGTGAGGGTAAGACTTTTTGTGCTTGTGTCAGTTTCGAAGGTAGTGTTTTTAGATTATTATTAGGTGACACTTTATTTCGATGGTCTATTTGAGTATTAGTAGACTGTCTGCTTAATATCTGTTGATACTAACATTCAACAGACATTTAACTGACTATAAGAAACTTTGAAAGTACATGTCAACTTACACCAACACTAACCCCAACCTAACAGTCTACTTATAATCTAATGAGAATTTGTTGCAATGTAACTTAAGTTCAGCAAGCGGACCATCAAAATAAAGTGTGATCTATTATTATATACACACTACTAAATGTTTTTTAGAACACTTTATTAATAGGACATTTTAAATTTCAGGCCCTTAAAATGCTGATGCATTAGAAAGAATAATAAAGGAGAGCACTGTGCTGCAGCGGATGGTAAAGCACATTTATTTGTCCCGTGAGGGGTTTGAGTGGCACACACTGCTGAATCACACACAGTCTGCAGGACAAGCCTTTTATGGGGAGCTTCTGTGGGACGGCCGTCTTTGAGACAAGCGCACATAATTGCTTCCATTAAAGCAGTAATTATTTTAATTAGGTGCTTTAATACTTGATTTGAAAGGCAAAAAAAACTTCCGGAGAAGTCTGAGCTAATAAGAAATCTGTCGCGAGGATTACGCAGCATTTCCACAGCTTTATAAAATATTTCAAATTAAACCGAAAGAAAAAAAATAGATAATGCATCATTTTTTTTTCTAAAAAAACGTTGCCAGATGAAGATTCACTGTTTTTTTGGGGGGTTTTTTTGGATAGCAATTATCAGATTTTTAAAGTGTGTTCATATAATATGAGCATGATCAAAGTAGATTAGACGTGATGCTGATACAATTAATGTTCAGTTTCAGCAACTTGCACTTGTCCACTATTAATTTTTCACGGGTCTGGTTCATAGGCGCCACGGTGGCGTAGTGAGTAGCACGTTCGCCTCACAGCAAGAAGGTCGCTGGTGCCAGTTGGCATTTCTGTGTGGAGTTTGCATGTTCTCCCCTCGTGGTCGCGTGGGTTTCCTCCGGGTGCTCCGGTTTCCCCCACAAGTCAAAAAGACATGTGGTACAGTTGAATTGTGTAAGCTAAATTGTCCGTAGTGTATGAGTGTGAATGAGTGTGTATGGATGTTTCCCAGTGATGGGTTGCAGCTGGAAGGGCATTCGCTGCATAAAACATATGCTGAATAAGTTGGCGGTTCATTCAGTTGTGGTGACCCCAGATTAATAAAGGGAAAGAGCCAAAAAGAAAATGAATGTTTACCATCATTGGTCACACTAGTGTTTAAGCAGTTCCTCTCCTTGCCTTATTCTACATTGGATATTGGCTCCAGGTTTTGTCACACTATAGGGATTATGTTTTGAATAAGTATTAAATCGCAGATAAGCCCAACACTAAATAATGCATTTGTAATATTTCCTTCATCGCAAATCCCACAGCTTTTAATATTCTATGAGTTCAGCCAAGAGGCAATAACGTGACATTTAGATCCTTCATTTCAAATTTCACCTACGTGAAATTATATATACAACGGTGTGAAAAAGTGTTAGCCCCTTACAGGTTCTCCTTTTGCCCATGTTTGTCACGTTTTAATCTTTCAGGTCATCAAATAAATTTAAATATTAGTCAAAGATAACACAAGTAAACACATCATGCAGTACTGAAAAGAGGGTTTTTATTACTAAGGAAAAACAAAATTCAAACCCTGTATAAAACAGTGTTTGTTCCCTAAACCTAATAACTGGTTGGGCCACCCTTAGCAGCAACAACTGCAATTAAACATTTTCCATAACTTACATACTGTTGTGGCCCACTAATCTTTGCAGAATTGTTGTAACTGAGCCACACTAGAGAATTTTGGAGCATGAACTGTCTTTTTAAGGTCATGCCACACCATCTCAATTGGATTCAGGTTAGGACTTTGACTAGGCCGCTCCAAAGTCTTAATTTAGTTTTCATTAAGGCAAAACAAAATACAAAACTACATAGCTCTGTGTAAAAAGGTGTTGGTCCCACTTTATATTAAGTGGCCTTAACTAATATGTACTTACACAGACATTAATTATTTGTTACAATGTACATATTGTGTAAATACATGTTTGATTAAATACCTGTATGTAATTACATGTGTAATTAATTTCTGTAATTACAATTGTAAATACACTGTTGACCATCCCTTACACATTAACCCACCCTTAAACCTACCGATACCACCAAACTTGTCCTTAACCCTCCCCCTATCCCAACTCAAGAGCACCACAAGTGTTCTCAAATACATTATGAACACAGTAAGAACATTGTATTTATTTTTTTGATGCAAGTACACAGTAGTTAAGGACACTTAATATAAAGTGGGACCAAGGTGTTAGCCCCCTAATTCTAATAACAGGTGGGGCCGCCCTTAGCAGCACAACTGCAATCAAGCATTTGCCATAACTTACAATGAGTCTCTTACAGTGCTGTGGAGCAATTTTGGCCCACTAATCTCTGCAGAATTGTAAGAATTAAGCCACATTGGAGAATTTCTGAGCATGAACCGCCTTTCTAAGCTCATGCCACTGCATCTCAATTAGATTCAGGTCAGGACTTTGACTAGGCCACTCCAAAGTCTTCATTTAGTTTTCATTTAGGCAAAACAAAATACAAAACTACATAGCCCTGTGTGAGAAAGTGTTTGGCCCCTAATTCTAACCTTTAGCAGCAACAACTGCAATCAACCGTTTTCCATAACTTATAATGACTCTCTTACAGCGCTGTGGAGCAATTTTGGCCCACTAATCTTTGCAGAATTGTAAGAACTGAGCCACATTGGAGAATTTCTGAGCATGAACCGCCTTTTTAAGGTCATGCCACTGCATCTCAACTGGATTCATGTCAG
Organism: Danio albolineatus; assembly: GCA_903798035.1. NCBI lineage: Eukaryota > Metazoa > Chordata > Actinopteri > Cypriniformes > Danionidae > Danio > Danio albolineatus. The sequence goes on from CAIGQQ010010737.1 coordinate 924,110, forward strand.
GACTTTGACTAGGTCACTCCAAAGTCTTCATTTAGTTTTCATTTAAGCAAAACAAAACACAACACTACATAGCCCTGTGTGAAAAAGTGTTTGCCCCCTAAACCTAATAACTGGTTGGGTCACCCTTAGCAGCAACAATCAAGTGCAATGCAATCAACTGTTTTCCACAACTTACAATGAGTCTCTTACAGTGCTGTGGAGGAATATTGTCCCACTCATCTTTCCAGAATTGTAGGAATTGAGCCACATTGGAGAAGTGTCGAATACAAATGCCTCTTAATTAGGTTCAGGTCAGGACTTTGACTAGGCCACTCCAAAGTATTCATTTTGTTTTTCTTCAGGCATTCAGATGTGGATTTGCTGGTGGATTGAGATCATTGTCAATCTGCAGAACCCAAGTTTGCTTCAGCATGAGGTCACTAACAGATATCCGGTCATTCTTCTACAGGATATTTTGGTAACAGCAGAATTCAGGGTTCCACAGCAAGTCTTCAAGCTCCTGAACCAGCTAAACAGCCCCATACCATCACGCTTCCACTACTACATTTCAATTCTAAAATGCGGTGTTACTTTTATACCACACATAATGGGATATATACAGTTAAAGTCAGAATTATTAGCCCCCATGAATCTTTATACCCATTTTCTGTACATTTCTAAACATAATAGTTTTAATAACTCATCTCTAATAACTGATTTCTTTTATCTTTGGCATGATGACAGTACATAGTATTTGACTAGATATTTTTAAAGACACTAACATTCAGCTTAAAGTGACATTTAAAGGCTTAACTATGTTAATTAGGCAAGTTAGAGTAATGAGGCAAGTCATTGTATAACAGTTGATTGTTCTGTAGACAATTAAAAACAAATGAAGAGTTTCGTTGCAAAACGCGATAAACGCCATTTTTTGACATTTGGATTTTATGATTGGAAATCACTGTTCAGATGTACCTTATCTATGTGTGAATTGCTGCCATTAACACAATTTAAGAACATTTTAGGCCGACTACAAAATTTATTTTTTTACAAAACGCGATATCCGCCTGACCAGTTTCTTTACAAAGTGCGATATAACAGTTATAGAACTGTTATATATAGAACAGCTATATGCACGAGCTCAGCATCCCCTGGGAGGAGAGTCACCGCCGGCGAAGTGCTCTGAGTTTGCTCATAGATTTAACGATAATATCAAAACAAAAAAACATGTGTTTTTAAAAAGAGGATTCACTAGGCTAGCTAAAAACGTTTGCCATTTAATTGTTTATACTGTAGGCGAGCTGTCAGTCACAGGCTACGTCCGTCTGTCAGTCAGAGAATCAAAGCTTCGGAGTCGAGCTAACCTCATGGATTTTGATGACGGATTGGAGCCGGTCATTCCAGCTGCATAATAATGATAATAATAATAATGATAATAATAATAATAAAATTATTACTATTACAGTGAAATAAGTCATTAAATATGACGGGACGAGGCGAGCTTGTGTCCGCGGACTCGGTGAAACAGAAACTGCACCATTGCTGCTCCGCCTGCTCTGATCATACAGGTTTGGTTTTCAGCAGCGGTGTGGAAGGAGTCTCCACTCTTTCTGTAACAAGCGACAAGTCGTTTATTTAACTAACTTAATCTTACTTATCTATATCATAACTAATCACAATTAGTCTGAAGCTGTTTAAGGATGGTTGAAGCGATAAACATCCTGCAGTTAGTTTGCTCTGACAGCTCAGACGGTGTGTTGTTATCCGACCTTTTCATTCAGGGACTTGCCTGGATTACTGGCACACGCCATAGTCACATTATGTCTATCATGGCATTATGTTTTTGAATATTATGAATATTTACGATCTATTGATAAATTATTGTTAATTTTCCCACTGATGATCCAAAAATTCTCTTCAAATGCCGCAGTGAAGCCTGCTTAACGCCATTGGTGCCCCAGCAAAAAAAGAAAAAGAAAAAGTTATGTTATACTGTGTACGTTCTGGCCAAAACTAACTCACTAACTCAGAATATTATTATTAATAATCAATCTTTGTATATACTGTTCCATATAGTTTTTATTAATTTTAATCAATTTAAGATGTTTGACAATGTTAAGATAAATATGCTGCATTTTGGGATGCTTTTTGACTTATTTATGGACATAAAATTCAATAAAAATATCCTGGATTTGAAGAATATGTGTCCCTGGTCTTCACTGAGCTCAAGTAATAGTTTAACGTACAGAAATTGTGAATAAAGTTGACTGTTGATGTCTTTAATAATAATGTCAAATAACCAACATTTCTCAAAATGGATATATCTCGTTTTGCAACGAAACTAATAACATTGATCGTAAAATGGGTTAAAAAAATGTAAAACTACTTTTATTCTAGCTGAAATAAAACAAATAAGACTTTCTCCAGAAGAAAGCAATTGTTCACAGTATTTCCTATAATATTCTTGCTCCGTTAAACATAGTTTGTATAATGTTTAGAGAAAAAAGTGCCACAGGCCTCCAGCGTCAGAGTAATTATCTGTGTTTTTCTGTAAGTTCAGCTGAATTGTGCTCCTCTGTCTGCTTCACACTCATTTCAGAAGTGTTGAATAATGAACACAGGAGGACAGATGAAGGTGAAATCTGGCTGTGAAGGTGTCACTACATTGTGCAGATTTGCTTTGAACACTGGAGCTGTATTCTGAGGGAAAATACAATGCCCTGATGATTTGGACTCTTTCTACTGACGCATCCAATTTCAGCTGCAATAAACAGGGCTGGAAAATATGTGCTGAAAGAGACTGAAATCATAAGAGATGTCAAAACTTCCCTCTGTCCACTGGGGTAAGTATTAAAATAGCATTTTCTGCAGCAATATTTTATTAATGCATGAATGCCCTATTGAAATATTGCCAAATTTTGATTATACTATTTGGTTTATACTATGATTATACTATATTAGACGGTTTTGCTAGGTTTTTTAATGGTGAGTTGGTGCACCAGAATGCAGTAAGTTAGTAAAATAAAGATGGAAAGGTGCACACAACATTTTTTGACAGGTTTTCATTTCAGAGCTGGTCAGTTTATCTGCTTCACTGTAACCTTTATTTACACAAAATACATTAGAAGTGAGAAACACAAACTGAGAAATGTTTCTGTTTAGTTAAAACTAAAGTTGACAACGTTTTCCTTTAGGGGCGTCATTTAAAGCTGGAATAAATTGCAATATTTATCAGAATATTACAGTACAAGTCCTCATCAGCGTGGTAAGCGGCTCATTGTAAGTTATGGAAAACGATTGAATGCAGTTGTTGCTGCTGAGGGCGGCCCAATCATTTAGTAGAATAAACACTTTCACACAGATCTGTGTAGTTTAATATTTTGTTTTCCCTTAATAACAAAAAAAAACTTCATTTCAAAACTGCAAGAGGTGTTCACTTGTGCTATCTTTGACTAATACACAGTATACATTTGTTGTCTGAAACATTAAAGTGTGACAAACATGCAAAAAAAAAAAAAGAAAGAAAAGAAATCAGTAAAGGGACAGTGTGTGTGTGTGTGTGTGTGTGTGTGTGTGTGTGTGTGTGTGTGTGCGTGTGTGTGTGTGTATGGCCTAGTTATCATTAATTAGTTTATTTATGGTTTAGTTTATTTAATTTAATGTACAAATTCAGTTTGCAATTGATCAAATTCATCAGTTTTCTGTTTATTTTATTTTATTTTAGTTTCATATTTGTTTTTTGTTTTTTATTTGCTGTTTCTTAATTTGTTTTGTTTTTTATTTGCTTTTTAATTTTTTTATTTATGTTTATCTTTTTAGTTTTTTATTTGTTTAGTTTTTTTATTTGTTTTTTATTTTTTATTTGTTTTTCTTGTTTTTATTTGTTTTGTTTTTATTAGTTATTTGTTTTTTAGTAGTTTTGTTTTGTTTTTATTTGTTTTGTTTTTATTTGTTTTGTTTTTATTAGTTTTATTTGTTTTGTTTTTATTTGTTTTGTTTTTATTTGTTTTGTTTTTATTAGTTTTATTT
>CAIGQQ010010737.1:958728-968829 GCA_903798035.1 Danio albolineatus
TGCTTTGCGAAAACACTATCGGTTGGGTTTGGGGAAGTGGGTGGGCGGGGGTATCGGTTGGTTGGTCGGTCTGTTAGTCCACAGCGGCCTTTGGTAGGTTGATGCACGAATGGCAATCGTGAGAGAATTTTGAGATCTCAAAAAGCATACACAGCGAAAAACAAAAACTGCCAAAAACGTAGCTCCAGGGACGTATTTGGCACTCTCCAGAAATGTATATAGGGGTTCATAATCAGAATGAGCCTAGGTTGAATAATATTCATGCTAGTAGTTAATAATTGGAATACTTAACCTAAAGTGTTACCAAGTGTCTTTTAAGAATTTCAAATTATGAAGTTATTTAAGGAACGAAATGCTTCTGCTGCAAAAACCAGACACAGGTGAGCATATTTCTTAGAGGAAAACTTGAGAAGCAAGCAAGACAGGCATAATATGACACTTTTCTTCCTTTCTATCCAATCCCTCAACTAGATCTCATACACAACGTGAGAGAAAAATTCCTGCGCAACAACAAGGACAGAAAAACCGGACAAACAGCTTCAGCAAACGAGCCCCTAGCAATAACGCATGTGCTTGATGATACAATCTTAAAGCCGAACAACTGACCCACAGTGTCAACATTAAACAGACGTCTCAACTTGTCTGAGAGACACACCCTCCACAAACTTGTCATATTAACACTCTAAACAACAACATACGACAACAATTCTACACTTCAAACACACACTCAAAAACACTAACATCTAAGTTATTAAGTATAAATTAAACATTTTACATCTGCTGCATTAAAAATCAGTACAAAACCAAACAAATCAGGGGAAAAAAAGCTGTTTAAGACATCAATTACATCAATTTTACATATTTTAATGCCTAAAAAATGATCAAAATCATGTAGAAGTTTTCCTCACCTTTTCCTCTAAACTCATATTTTATTCCAATAAGTGAATGATTAGGTTAATCCAACATGTCTGTGTGATATGGCAACAATGATAGATAACACTGAGCCAGATTTAAATACACATTCAAAGGGCCTTGTTGTGGACAGGTCGGACCTGACTGACAGGCAACGCAGACTTCATCACACAGGTATGAGAAAAGTCAGATGCTGGAAAACAAAGCCTGTCTGAAGCTTAATCATTGCTTTTAAACTAATGGGACTTTGTGCTTTGACAATTAAAACCTACAGTAGTCACTAACAGTACTGTTAGCTTGATAAAGAATGCTAACATGTTTAGAATTTGGCTAATTTGCTACTAGCACGATTCAGAACACAGTCAGTAGCCTACAGTGTGTTTGTATTGACAAACTAATAATGTTTCAGATTGATGCTACCACATTGGTAACATGTTTTAAAGAGGCCATATTATGGATTTTTGAAAATGACCTTCCATGCAGTGTTTTACACAGCTCTAAGTAAAGTGAAATGTCCAGCTAAAGCTTAAATCTGAAAGTGCAAAGTGTTTAAAACGATTGATTCATATATAAAAGAGTCGACTCATTGTTGTTTAAATGAATCGTTATTAGAACGAGTCTTTAGCCGTTTCGGCTTGACGTCAACGCGAAACATAATAGTTGCGCGCGCAGACCCCGGTAAAATTTGAACTGCCCGGCCCCGCCCACAGACAGGAAGGAAAAGTGGAAGACAACAAGCACTGTATCGCAGTAAGTGTTGTAGCATAACCAGCGGGACAGCAGTGACGTGTGATCTGAGTAATATCTAAGTAAATCTTTATACTGTTTAATGGCAGTATAAAGATTTAGAGAGAAGTTATTGACAGCTTTTGGTTTTCGCGTTTTGCTCTTTGTAGACGGTCCCTAAGGACCGGTCTCTCAGCCGCCTGCACACAGAGGTTAATATGATGTGTCCAGCGCGTAGGCAAAGCTCATTTTTAGGAAAATAAGGTTGTAGGTGATTGTATACATTGCGACGGTTGAAAAGAGGTGCTATTTGTGTAGGAACAATGTTTCGGTCATGAGTTATTGATCCGGAAAACACGACTGCTGCTAACTTTACTAAACTCATCGGCATTCCGGTTAAATCATGACCCGCGGACGCTGTGCTCTGAAGTGCGAGGGAAAAGCTGTGTTATTTTCCCTACCTGGAAATCTCTTTTCCCTACCTGGAGTGGTTGAGGTTTTATTTTTGGTAAAATACCTGAGAATTATAGTCCCAACACGGTGCTGTGATCACGTCATCTCTCTGAAGAGAGCTACACAAATCTACCAGCTTACGACGCGGGATTTGTTGCACGGTTGTTGTTAAAGGATGGATCAATACCCAGTTTATTTGGACCTGTGTGTTCTTCCAGTCTTGTTGACCGTAACAAGGTAAATATGGATGTAGTTGTCTGTATTGTGTTTGCTCCGTGCAGCATGTAGCGGTAGCCATTTAGCTTACTGCCGAATGTAACTATTTGTTGGCTTACAATAGTCCATGAAGTGTTCATTATTACTGAATGTTTGTTGTTATGATGAAGAATTTAGCAATACGCTGTTGTACAAAAGCAGTGATTTGTTTTCAATATGTTCTGGCATCGGGCTGCTGTGCTGACACGGACGTGACGTGGTGACGTGACGTGGTAGCGTCACGGAAAGGAGGTGCTTGGGGAAAAAGACTCGCTCAGACGATTCATATGGGAGTCGGTGGGAAAATGAGGTAAAAATAAATAGATATTATAAGACATCGAAAGTGTTTTTTAACCTTGCATACATATCATCCTGTTGTTTGGGACTTCAAAAAGTGAAATTTAACCGTTCTCAACCCACCATATGGGCTCTTTAATGTTTAAGTTTCTAGCATGATTTACCATGTTGTCAGGGGTTAGTTGTTAAGCTTTGCTAGTCATAATACAGCTTAGCACATTGGTAGTAATTTAAGCACAATACTAGCACTATTCTACCATCTTTTGACACTACTAGCATAAAGTTAGCGTTCTTTTAGCATGCTTTAACCAAACTACAAATGTTTCAGAATGATGCTAATACATTAGTAACATGTTTTAATGTGTTTCTAGCAAGTTTCTAGCACAATTTACCATGTTGTCAAGCTTTGCTAGTCATAATACAGCTTAGCACACTGGCAGTAATTTAAGCACAATACTAGCACTTTTCTACCATTTTTGACACTACTAGCATGAAGTTAGCATTCTTCTATCATGTTTTACCAAACTACTAATGTTTCAGAATGATGCTAACACATTGGTATTATGTTTTAATGTGTTTCTAGCAAGTTTCTAGCATGAATTACCATGTTGTCAGGGGCTAGTTGTTAAGCTTTGCTAGTCATAATACAGCTTAGCACATTGGTAGTAGTTTAGGCACAATACTAGCACTATTCTACCATCTTTGACACTACTAGCATGAAGTTAGCTATCTTCTAGCATGTTTTGACCAAACTACTTTTGTTTCAGCATGCTGCTACCACGTTGGTAATGTGTTTGTGTATTGATAGCAAGTTTTTAGAATGATTTACCATGTTGTCCTGGTTTAGTTGTTAAGCTTTACTAGTCATAAGACAATGTACATACTCTTTAGCACATTGCTAGCACATTTAAGCACAATACTAGCACCTTTCTATCCAACACTCGACACTACTAGCATAAAGTTAGCCTCCTACTAGCATGTTTTACCAGACAACTAGTGTTTCAGCATGCTGCTAACAGATAATATGTTTTAATGTGTTGATAGAAAGTGTCTAGAATGATTTACCATGTTGTCCTGGTGTAGTTGTTAAGTTTTGCTAATCATAAGACAACTTACATAATCATAGAACATTGCAAGCAAATCAAGGCAAAAACTAGTGTAATTCTGTTATATATTAGATTGTTTTGTTTTTACAGTAATAAGATTGTTGTAATATATAATAAAATACTGTATTAGTTCAAATAAAGCAATACTTAAGTCATTTCTAAACATTATTAAACAAATTAGGGCGCGACACGGTGGCTCAGTGGTTAGCACAGAGCAAGAAGGTCACTGGTTCGAGTCCTGGCTGGGTCAATTGGCATTTATGTGTGGAGTTTTCAGGTTCTCTCCGTGTTCGCATGGGTTTCCTCTGGGTGCTCCCCCACAGTCTAAAGACATGCGCTATTGGTGAATTGAACAAGCTAAATTGGCTGTAGTGTATAAGTGTGGATGAGTGTGTATGGATGTTTCCCAGTACTGGGTTGCAGCTGGAAGAGCATCCGCTGTGTAAAACATGTGCCGGATAAGTTGGCGGTTCATTCTGCTGTGGTGACCCCTGATGAATAAAGTGACTAAGCCGAAAGAAAATGAATGAATGAATGAATGAATGAATAAATTAGGAAATTACTCCTGGTAAATTACCCCACCTATATTTATTACATCCGGCCCACAAGCCTCAGTCAAGTTTGGTTTTTGGCCCTTCATAAGAAAAAGTTTGGGCACCCCTGCTATACACAATGGAAATAATGCACATGTATTGTGTTTGATTAAACAATCAATACGACAACAAATACTGTTAAATGTTGGTAAGGTACGACCAATTGTTATATTGAAGTATCCCAAGCTCAAACTATTAGATGTCATTTTTTTTCTGCTGACTAAAAAACACAGACGCTCATTTAATATACACTGATTTATTTATTTTTTCTGGCTATCTTTTTATTTACATTTGAAATCTCCTTCCTAACATGGGCTGTTTGGTGGAAATGATGCTTTCTTTTAAAGGAAAATAGCTCCCTTCAGTCCCTTCATAGTGCAATGTTTGAAATTACACCACCATCATCGGTGTCTGTATTTCTATAATTAATAGAGAAGAAAACATTAATGTGACTATGAAGTATCCAGCTAAATTAGCACCTATATTTGAGTTTCCATCATCTATACGGGTTTTAATACGTAACAAAGCTGATGTACGTGAGCGCTTCGCACCAGTGTGTCCTATAGATAGCAGCTCTGCAGTGTATTTGAGGCAGGCGCGTGGGTGCTGTGACTGTCTATGTATAGACGCACTTCCAGCACTGACATTCTCGCTGAAACTTCTGCGCACAAACACAAATGTACACAAACATCCAGCCACACACACACACACGAAGGCTCGGTTTTATATAACCAGCCAGTGCAGAGACTCACACACTGTCCTGTTCTGCTTTCAACATCTTTCCTGGAACAGAATGTCAAGTTATTTGACGTCATGCATTTAGATTCGACAAAGTGATCTACTTTTTCAGCTTATTGTTAATATTCTTAGTATTTCGAATACTTAGTACTTAGTACAGACTTTATATCTTAATAATAAATAGGTAATAAGCCAATAGTAAATAAATTGCTACTAAAACTAAAGTGTTATCGTTAATTCTAATAAATTTGCTGTTAATATTGGAGGAATGATCTGAGAGGAGAATAACGCACCGTTTTAAAAACACTTTACTGATTGTTTACAATTTACCATCACATAATTCACAAAGAAAAAGGCAGATATTGAGAACTGAACAGATTGTAAAAATGCTGGGTTCCACACAATTCCTACTGTATGTTGTCCAAACGCAACTTCATTAAGTTAACGTAATCTTTTATTACAAATTTAGGTAAATTGAACATAATATAATTTAGCTGCCACCCAAACACCTAAGAATTGTGTCGTTTTAAACTAGGCTTGTCAAGATACAGGAATTCAGTACCAATCGGTACTGAAGTTTTAAAAACGTCCATTCCCCGCTAACATTCCCGCGTTCTTAAACACCGCTGATATGCCATCGTGTGCACATGCTCAACACAAATGACTGTGGTCAGCCATGAAGGTCAACAGTTCACCAAACTCACTGCTGGAGTGTTTTAAAGTCACGTCATGTCCATAAGCAGAAATACGAGCAATCCGCTGATGAATCGCGGCTTTAAAATGCTCCAGTATCCCCTTATCTGTGGTTCCACTCATGGCCCGTTTCCACTGAGTGGTACGGTATGGTTCGGTACGCTTTTATGGCCGTTGACATGGCGTATGACTGTCAAAAGGTACCTAAAAGCGAACTGTACCGTACCACTTTTTTAATACCCTTTGCAAAGGATACCTAGCACAATAAAAGGGTACCAAAAGGCAGAGCATGACGCACAGCTGAACGCTATTGCTCTACAGAGATACGTCACTCACTTGCACAACGAGCCAGGAGAATGAAAACAAAGAAACCGTCATTTTTAACAACCCATGCTCTTTCTGAGAACGTAGTCCTATGTACGTTTCTGGAGGCCGCGAAATACATCCCAGGAGGTACGCATTTTTCCACGGGAGGCCGCTGTGTACGCTTTTTAAAATCTAAAATGTCTCTCGTGAGTGCCGTTCGCGCCTGCCGTTCGCGACCAACCTTCTGTCTCGCTACAATCCAACCCGCTCTTTAAGATCTCAAAACTCAGCAGCGCCACGGATGCGATCCAAGACCCGCGACGAGACGATTCCAAGGTTCCATAATTCTGGACCACGCTGTATCCTGAGCAGCTGCTTGTTGCTTGGCAGAGTAGCAAGCATGAGACTGATTCCTGTGACCCTCCAAGGACAGACGAGCCTCGAGTTCTCCAGCCTCCGGCGACTAGACTGCAGCTAGAGCTGCGCACTGATGGATTACTCTTCTGTGTTTGGACTCTAAGTAGCGAATATTAAACAACACTGATCTGAACTCCAACACTAATAACTGGACTGACACAGTTTCAATTTAATATAACCTTCTATGTGAAGCTGCTTTAGCACAATCTACATTGTAAAAGCGCTATACAAATAAAGGTGAATTGAATTGAATTGAACTGTTCTGACGTAAACCCACTGTCGACTGACTGACTGACTGACTGACTGAATGACTGACCGACCCACCCTCCTCCCTCCCTAAACCAAACCATAATTTTATCGACTGACACACGAATATAGAAGTGCTTCTGACATACGATCCTTTCAGAAACAGATAAACCCGAGAGTGACGCGCGACAAAACAAAGGAGAAGCCTGGAAAAACAAAGGAGCAAATGATTCTTTCAGCAACCTAAAAGATGAACAAACTGCTGCGTTTAACTACACTGTAAAAAATCCAACTTACAAAAATCAGTTTAAAATGGTAAGTTAGGTGGACATATTATTCAGCTCAGAGCTGAATTTACTCATAAAATGATTCAACTGCATGTTTGGAACTGTCTGTTCAATTAAAGTAAACAATTAAGTTGAGAAGACTTTAAATTTTGATTTCTCCATATCTTCAAAAAATAAAAAGTCGAGTTAACTTAAAATTTTAAAGCAACCAGCTGCAAAGGAATTTTGAGTTTATTAAGCTTCAGTGTTTGGAGTTGTGCCAAATTATTTTGTTAAGTATAAATGACTTAAACCAGCCTTTACGGTCAACTTAAAAAATTTAATTGGCACAACTTCAAACACTGAAGCTTAATAAACTTAAAATTTATTTGCAGCCAGTTGCTTCACTCAAAAAAAATGATTACTTCTGCTTGTTCAAACTACCTGTTTAAAATGAGCTGAAGCTACACAATTCTTGTAATTTCTTTGGCTAATTTCTTTGTTTTATACCCACTCCACTTAAATCTGTAAACCTTTAGTTAACTGAAGCGTTTTGTGTTGTAACAACATGACGGAATTGTGTTGGTCCAACTACCTGGTTAGGGGATTTGTAGATTGAATTAAGAGAATTAAAATATTGAAAATAAAAGTTTTCTTGGGTGTTTAAAGTTAATAGAAAGACTTGTTAGAGTTTAATCTTCACTTTAGTTTGAGGATTTAAAAGTTTTTTCAAATAATGTTTTGAGATTACCACCTTGCAGAAGCATCCATGCTTTGGGTGTTGGCATTAGCAACAATGCAGTTTGTTGCTTTGCTCAGTGAGCAATAACTGTCCTAAAATGAGTTCTGAGATCAAACAACTGCAGATGTAACTTATGCTTAAAAAATATTAAATATGCATAAAAGTGGCTCTTTGGATAACTTTGATACATGACATTATCAGACCTTTGAGTTTAAGTTAAGTAAAATTACAAATGTATTTTAACTTTTATTTTATCAAATCAAGTTGGACCAACTCGATTGCATTTAATTGATTAAATCTATATCTTTTTAGTTGGTGTTAAACAATTTTATTGGATGGAAATCCTGCCCTCAATTAAATTGAGTTCATCCAATGAGTTATTTTTTTGAGTGTTTAAAATTTTAAGTTAACTCAACTTTTGATTTTTCACAGTGTATTATCATCACCTTGTGGACTGTTATGAACTCGGAATGACGGAGCCTTTGGTACACACCATTGGTACCCTTTTGGCAGTGGAAACGCAAGCCTGATAAAGGTGACCCGTACCGTATCGTACCATACCAATCAGTGGATTAGTAAACAGTGGTGAGTTTGGTGAACTGATGACCTTCGCAGCCAATCACAGTCATTTCTGTTGAGCACGTCAACACAATGAGCGCAGTTAAGAACGTGCTCAACAGTATCTTTCAGTATCGATTGGTTCCAGTATCGTGACAACCCTAGCTTCAACTCATTTTAAATAAGTAGTTTAACCAATCAGCGAAAGTCATTTTTGGGAGTGCAGGTGAGTGTGATCGTATTTATAACTCACAATCAAATGAATGACAGGCTGAAATGACCCACATTCCCCGTGAGCGAGAGCATGCAGATGGAGAGGAAAGCATGAAGCTCTGCCTTGTCCTCCTCCTCCTCCTGTCATCCCTGCATTCCTGCACTCCGGAGAAGACAGATGGTTGCTATGGCAACAGGCCGTGCAGTAGCAACGGTGGCTGTAGTTTTCGGGAGTGGGCATGTTGTTTCTCTCTGCTGTGTTTTATTTCACCCCGATCCCCGCATGCTTGCCCAGCGGGAGCGAGCGTCCGACCGGGCATGAAGTGCTGGCACTGTGGCACAGGTGCGAGAGTGAGAGATTCTGAAGAGGCGGCGCACAGATTTATCGGCTACTGAGAGTCACGGCAGGTAGTGAAAAAAGCCAACCGAGCTGCATCCGAAACAACAGCGCGATTCTGAGGACGGAGGAGAGAGGAGTCAGGCACTGGAGGACAGCTGATTCACGGCTGTAAATGAGCCCAGTCATCGGTCATCACACATACACATATACATACAGAGCAGCTGAACTGGATTACAACGGCACAACATCTGCAAAGGCTGCACATCAACGCCAGAGAGAAGCACCATGCGTGTCTTTAAAACGCTTTCAAATGCAACTTTTCCTAGTTATTTAGGATGCAAACACTAAAGCGACTATAATGAAGATCTTAAATTAGAACAAACAACAATCACGAATGTCAGGCTGACACTGCTTTTGTAGGACGATAACGAAATAAAGCAAAACTATTATTATCTCACAGTAAACAAAGGCAATGTTGCTCCAGTTTAAGGTCCTTCCTTAATCTCCATGTAAATAATATAATATATTGGCCCAGCTTCAGAAACAGGGCTTAGCTTAAGCCAGGACTAGACCTTAGTTATATTAGGCTATTTAAACCACATTTACAAAAACGGCCTTAGAAAAAAAAAAATTAACACTGACATATTTCAAAACATTTCACTGCAAGCTATTTTCAGCTGAGACAGTTCAGACATTCAATTTAATCCATGACGAGCCTTAAACCTTGAGGAATCTAATCTAATCTAATCTAATCTAATCTAATATAACATAACATAATATGATATAATATAATATAAAATAATATGATACAATATAATATAATACAATATAATACAATATAATATAATATAATATAATATAATATAATATAATATAATATAATATAATATAATATAATATAATATAATATAATACAATACTGTATTTCGTGGACATATTCTACTGTATTTCTGCTGTATTTTGCGGTACTACTGCTGTATGTTGATGTATTCTGCTTTAACGCTGCTGCATTTAGAGGTACTTCTACTGTATGTTGATGTATTCTGCTGTAACGCTGCTGTGTTTTGCGGTACCACTGCTGTATGTTGCTGTATTCTGCTGTAACGCTGCTGTATTTAGCAGTACCACTGCTGTGTGTTGCTGTATTCTGCTGTAACGCTGCTGTATTTAGCAGTACCACTGCTGTGTGTTGCTGTATTCTGCTGTAACAATGTTGTATTTTGCGGTAGCACTGCTGTAT
>CAIGQQ010010737.1:981019-993398 GCA_903798035.1 Danio albolineatus
TATTATTATTATTATTATTATTATTATTATTATTATTATTATTATTATTATCTTGTTATGTATCAGGCAATTATATATTTATAGTGGTTTTATATAAATACTACAAATTAATAAATTCTTATTTTAATGTATTATTATTATTATTGTTATTATTATTATTATTATTATTATTATCTTGCAATGTAAAAGTCAACTATATATAATATTAATGTAATTATTAGCTGTAGAGAAAATAGCAGTACTATTGTTTATTGTTTAATATTAAATATTTAATTGAAGAAATAAACTTTTATATGTATTTCTATATCTATTTTAAATCTCCTAATTTTATCATTTAGATATTTTTATAAATATATTTAAATATTTGATAAAATATTACTACTGCATTTTAAATATTTGTAATAATATTACATAAAAATATTTAGATATTTAATATTTATAAATATATTTTCGAAAATCCATTTTGATTCCATTTACCATTATTTAATTATTGCTTTAATAATTTAAAACCACATAACTCACATAATTCAAAATAAACAGAAATGTTTATTGAATGATTGAAAGATTAAAATTATTGATTGATATTTTCTTTATATAATTAGTCAAAATAATATAATATATATTATAATATATATTTAATAAAAAAAACGTATATTTAAAACATTTTATAACATATATTTTACTATTGACGATATTTAATCTGCAGCTGCATTAAAAGCAATTATCATTGCAGTGTATATATATTTACATACACATAGGCCCCTATTTATCAGGGGTCGCCACAGCGGAATGAACCGCCAACTATTCCAGCATATGTCTTACACAGCAAACGCCCTTCCAGCTGCAATGCATGCAAACATAATATTCATATATTATTCATGTACGGTTCCCCTTATCCTTTTTGTTGTCAGTGATGCTTTGAAAAAAAATAATAATAATAATAAAAAACTCCTCCAATAAGCTTTGTTTTGATACTCAAGATGAAATGTCTTACTCTTTGATCATGGTACACTCAGACGAGCCGGTGCACAAATTCACCATTATAATGCTTCTCAAAGTGTGGATCACTGTCATGAGAAACAAATATGTGTGTTTTGAGTGTATCAGCTTAATGTAGGACACACACACACAAACACACACACACACTCCTAACAACAGCAATCCCAGACAGGCTTCAGAAGAGCGTGTCTAATACTTCATTCAGATAATACAGCGGTTTACACACACATGTAACACAACATCTGCTGTGTGTCTGATAGCGCCGAACAACTGTGTGAACAGGAGTGTGTTTGAGTTCAGTCCAGGTCAGCGGAGATGAAGACGCTGTGGTTTGTTCATCTGTGAACTTACTAATATGGATAAAATGTGTGTGTGTGTTTACTAGGGCTCCAAAGATAGATATTTTGCTTTTCTAAACATAATAGTTTTAATAACTTATCTCTAATAACTGATTTCTTTCATCTTTGCTGTGATGACGGCACAAAAGCTGCTTTTATTCTAGCCAAAATAAAACAAATAAGACTTTCTCCAGAAAATAATTTTGACTTGAACTTTATAGCTGATTGTTGTAAATATCACGAAAGCATGTATCAGTTTCAGCCAGCTGCTGGTGCAATGGTGTTGTGGGTATTTTAATGGCACATTGTGGTATCAATCAAGCATGATTTAAATCAACATGAACATTTCTGCTGATCATGTCCTTTCCATTAAGACCACAGAGAACCAAAAATCCTCTTAAACCGGTTTCTTGAGTATCACAGAAAGTTTAGTAAACACAAATGTCATCCACAGTTGCCAGATCTCAGTATAATATACCAGCTTTGTGATTTGCAGCGTGTTTAAGCATCCAACAAAAGCTCCGGTGAGGATCTCATGTCAATATAAATCTCAGAGGAATGCTTCCAACACAATGTTTAATCTGCGCCCCAGTTCTGAAGGCAAAAAGGAATCTTGTACCTAATAAAGTAGCCATATACAGTTGAATGCAAAATGATTAGCCCTCCTGTCGAATTTATTTATGTATTTTGTTCTTCAATTGTTTCACCAGAACCGTTTAACACGTCAAGGACATTTTCACAGTGTTTCCTATGATATTGTTTCTTCTGGAGAAAGTCTTATCTGTTTTATTTCGGCTAGAATAAAAGCAGTTTTTAGATTGGGTTGTTACGAATGAGTTATACGCACAGAAATTTTCCGGTGATAGACTGATGTGACTATTTTAGTTTCATAAGGTCCTTTTACAGCATCGATAATGTAGATTTTTATTTAGTTTAACAACAGAACATGGCGAAGTGGTGGCGCAGTAGGTTGTGCTGTCGCCTCACAGCAAGAAGGTCGCTGGTTCGAGCCTCGGCTGGGTCAGTTGGCGTTTCTGTGTGGAGTTTGCATGTTCTCCCCGCAATCCCGTGGGTTTCCTCCAGGTGCTCCGGTGTCCCCGACATGACATGTGCTATAGGTGAATTGGGTAGACTAAGGCCCAATCCCAATTCTATTTTTGTACCCCTACCCCTTGGCCCTTCCCCTTGGCCCTTACAACCGAGGGTTAAGGGGAAGGGCTTCAAGACTTACCCCTAAGAATTGGGACAGCACTTCAACACCTGCACACGTCATTATATGTCATCGCGATCTCTTGCTTCATATGAGATCAGACGATCACGACTGCTGGAGTTATTCCAGTTGTGTTATTATTGGTGTTTATCTTCAGGAAATCACTGAAGGCGTATATTATGTTATCATAACGATCTAATGTGGCGATAAGATCGTAACAGTACTGTGTATTTACACAGTGGCCATATTTATCTATGTAAACACACGAAAACAACATTAACATTATAGCAGACACTGTAAAAAGCTCATTCACAGACACTAGACATTACTGACAGGGTATTCCAGTGTCATCGTGTGTCAGAATGTTGTGGGACTGCTGTACAGGAGTTATGATTATGGATTATAGATCGCCAAATTTAGCGGGGTTTTTTTAAAAGCATGACGGTAAAACACGAACGCGATTATAAATATATTAAAACATGTGTTTGTTTGTCGTAAAAATTCGTAATAATGACAAAAGATACTAATTTGTGGGTCTCCTTACTTCCGGGTTCAGCTATCCTGCCGCTGTGCCAGGTGTATCCTGGGTAATTTTCTTACCCCTCCGTTTGAAGTGTGGTCCTGAAAAATCTTCGTTCGAAGGGGTGTATAACCCTTGCCCTTAGCCCTACGCCTTCAAGCTAAAGAGAAATGGGACACCACTACCCCTTGACGTGAACCCGCAAAACGACGGGTAAGGGGAAGGGCTAAGGGGTAGAATTGGGATTGGGCCTAAATTGTCCGTAGTGTATGTGTGTGAATAAGTGTGTATGGATGTTTTCCAGAGATGGAAATCAGAGATGGAATACTAGTATCTTAAAATATCTAGTCAAATATTATGTGCTGTCATCATGGCAAAGATAAAAGAAATCAGTTATTAGAGATGAGTTATTGAAACTATTATGCTTAGAAATGTGTTGGCAAAAATCTGCTCTCCGTTAAGTAAAGTTTATTTATAAACTAATTTCGAGAGGATCACGTGCTTATGATTGCTTGTAGCCTTACAGCAAGAACGTCACTGGTTCTAGTCCTTACCAAGCCAGCTGATGTTTCTGTGCGGAGTTTATACGTTCTCCCCATGCTCACGTAGGTTTCCCCAGCGTCCCCCAGTTTCCTCTCACCGTCCAAAAACATGCAACTTAAGTTAATTGACTAATCCAAATCAGCACCGTAGACATGCTCCTAGTAAGTAGTTAGCTCTTAAGAGCGATCACTATCTGTTCATCAGCTACTACAGCAGGGGAGTTCTCCAGATCTACCTGTGCTCAAACTCCCCTCTCGCATTGCAAACGGGAGGGAGCCCCGGGCTCGAGGATCTTATGAGTTCAGTGCTCTCTCCCGGGACAGCATGCCAAACAAGCTTTATAATTAATCATCAGCTAAGTGTGAACTCTTGAAATTAAAATTGGGGGAAAAAAATTCAGGAGAGCTAATAATTCTGACTTCAACTGTATATCAAGGTCAGTGCTCAAATAATCAACGCAAATATGTCAATCAATGAAGTGTGGTAATATTTAGAGAAAGGCGCAAACAGTGTGTTTCCTGTGTGTGTGTGTCCTGGATTTCCCTGACGCTGACAGACTACGCTTCGCTTCTCCTCTGTGTTAATGAAGAGAAACCCAGTTAATAATGTCAGACTCACAAATCGCAGCGCTAATCTTTCCTCAACAGCCACTGAATGGCGTGAGTTTGTTGAGCTAATGGAAATGACATCTTTCCAGCGCATGTGTTGATTACGAACACAGCCGAGGAGAGAAAGGATATTAAAAAGACACGTTTGATGGTTCAAGCGTGAGCATTAGTCCTGCTACCTTCATAAAAACATCATTAGCCCTTTATAAACATCATCTTTTTGGAAGTGAACACTATGTTGATATGCAAAATGTGTTTATTAAATATGTTTTAGTGGCTGACTAATGCCGTTCGCAATGTAGGGCTGGGATGTAGTGAAAGGAAAGTCGCTGGATCGAGTCCTGACTGGCTCAGTTGGCGTTTCTGTGTGGAGTTTGCATGTTCTCCCAGTGTTCGCGTGGGTTTCCTCCGGGTGCTCCGGTTCCCCCCACAAGTGCAACACATGCGCTATAGGTGAGTTGGCTGTAGTGTATGTGTGAGAATGAGTGTGTAGCAATGTTTCCCAGAAGTGGGTTGCAGCTTTAAGGGCATCCGCTGTGTAAAACATCTACTGGATAAGTTGGCGGTTCATTTCCCTGTGGTAACCCTTGATGAATAAAGGGACTAAGCCAAAGGAAAATTAATGAATGAATGAATATAAAGCAATTGGCAACACTTCCACAAAAAAAAACATGTATTTTACGTTACACACTTCATACGCTTATTTCACATGGGCGCCATTTTAAAGCACAAAAGCGAGGCTGCGGTGGGAAGAAATCCAGACGTATAGGATCAGTACTGTAAACATTGCAACAACATGCTGTGTACTACAAACCTCCAGCTGTTGCCGCGATTTCAAAATGCAGATGTGGTGTAAACATCACTTTAATATCATTCTGTTCAGTTTATTTTAAACAATTAAAAGCATATTAGGCATTAAACAATTTCACTTTAAGAGTAATAAGCTTAAGTGTCCTCCTAGACTTCAGCTCATGGCAGCAGGTAAACATCGTGGGGGCTTCCCTGCTTCAGCCTACGTAACCCGGTGAGAGATAAAACACTGCAGTCACCTATAGCACACCCCTGTGTTGTCTGTAGTGTTGTCCCAGTTTACTGAAGTAAAAACACCCATTTCCCGCTAACATTTAAGCGCCGATGAGCACGTTCATAAACAGCTACAGCCACAGTATTCACCAGTGCTCAACAGAAATGACTGTGATTGGCAGTGAAGGTCATTATTTAACCGCTCTTCAAAGATTGTAAACACAGATAGACGGACACTGGAGCATTTAAAAGCCGTGAAGATCAGTCGACTCATCAAGTGGATCACTCGTCTGAGTTTGCACTCGGTAAACATCAGCGAAGTGCCGCAAGTGCGGTGAACTGATGATCGCAACGGCCAATCACAGTCATTTCTGTTGAGCACGTAAACACAACAGCAAATCAGCGATGTTTAAGAACGCCATCAACAGTGCCTTAAATGTTAACGGTAAACTGAGTTTTTTTTTACATTTCAGAACCGAAATTTTGTATGGTGACGTGTCTTATATAGTGAATGAAGCAGTTCATAAGCTTGAGTTTGATAAATGGCATCTAAAACGTGTGTTTGGGAAAGAAAACGTTAGCTAACTAGCGCCATTTCACTTAACTCGGCTGAAAATGAGATCTGATATCCCTTTTTATTTTCACTATTCATTCAGAACGGACCTTCGGGTCACTCGGAAGGCAGTGAGACTATAAATTTGTGTCACTTTCTCATCGCTGATAAGATATACAGCCAGGTACACAACATTCCTGTGTGACTCAGGCGATAATTCTTGTTTCTTCCCACCACTGCCTCGATTTCGCTGTCTAAAGTAACGGCCGCGTGAAATCAGTTTATTCTGCGGTAATGATATGTATAAGTTTAAGATTTCTCTTCATTTCGAACATGATCGTGATGCTTTCGACGAGAATGACTGCAGTTTTTACATTAATATATCAGGAGCACGAAACACATCCGCAGTGTGAGCACCAAACCTGCATTTCACTGCCAAACATAACTTGCACCTGTGGGCAGTCCAAACACACACACACACATGGCTGCATCATGAATGTGCGGCTCAGATCGCCATGGTAACCGGGTAAGAGGACGGCGGCTCCAGCAGGTCCTTCTGCATGTTATCAAGAACAACAGTGAAACATCTATTTACAGTACAGCACAAACATCTGAACCACCGTCACACTGCGAGGCCCAATCAAATTCAGCTTTAGTGATGGTGACAGCTGCGGAAATGAGTGAGGTATGCAGCGCATTTCTTTTCAGTTTTCAATATAAAGCATTAATTCGTTCATTTTCCTTAGGCTTAGTCTCTTTATTCAGGGGTCACCACAGTGGAATGAACCACCAACTTATCCAGCATATGTTTCACACAGCGGATGCCCTTCCAGCTGCAAGCCAGTACTGGGAAACACTGTGAGCACCCGGAGGAAACCCACGGCAACATGGGGAGAACGATCAAACTCCACACAGAAATGCCAACTGACCCAGGTGGAGCTCGAACCAGTGATCTTCTTGCTGTGAGGCGACAGTGAGCACTAACCACTGAGCCACCATGCTGCAATATAAAGCATAAAAACAACAATTTCTGTAACTGCATGGGCTTAGTATGAGTACTATTAATACTAGAAATGTCAATGGGACCTTCCTGGTTAAATAAGTAAAAAATAAAACAATAATAAAAAATAAACCTTGCCAGAAATATTCAGCAGCTGTTCTGCAATTGCATTACTGAAATAGCTTTGAAAAGGAATCACTACATTAACGGTAAAATTGATGTATCTGAAGTAACTAAATTTAGAGTTTCATTGTTTGCGGAGCAGAATGCACAGGTGCAGGTAATTCACAGCTTTCTAATTTATTCATTAATTTATTAAAATTTATTCAAAGCAATACTATGATTGAGCAGCTCGTTTTGTGCTTCTTTGCCTCTATGCTGGCCATTAAAATTGCTTAATTTACAGTACAGCTAGCTGTGGATTATTTTGGAAAAAATAATTAAGAGACCACTTGAAATTTGCCAGTTTCTTTGGATTTATGATTTATAGTTATGCGTTCGAGTAAAGTATATTATTGCACTACTGGTAAATCAAATGAAAATGTTATTTAGATAAATTTCTTATACAATAAATAAAATCTGCACAACAGTTTTATGTTAACATAATGCCATTGTTTTAACATCAGAAGAGTTAAGAAATCAATATTTGGTGCAATTTTTTTTTCAGTAGCAACGTTTGAAACCATTTGTCAGCTGTCAATTTTAAAGAAACAAAAATATCTCATGACAGTACTGATTTAAATATGAAAATAGGAAAATATTGAAAGAAATGTCATCAGACCTTTACAGAATTAAACTAATTTTAACCACTGGTTAAATAATTCTGGTTTAATCCAGAGATAACTTCCATTCAAAACCATAAAACCTGCACAAACTGAAATAAATGAATGAATGAATGAATGAAGGAAGGAAGGAAGGAAGGAAGGAAGCAAATGAACCAACCAACCATTCAACAAATCAACCAATGAAAGTACGAACAAACAAACGAATGAATGAACAAACAAATAAACAAACAAACTAACAAACGAACAAATGAACAAAAAAATGAATGAGTGAACAAACTAATGAACTAACAAACAAACAAATGAAGGAAGGAATAAACTAATGAACTAATGAACAAACAAATGAATGAATGAAGGAACAAACTAACCAACCAACCAACAAAAGAACAAACAAAGGAATGAATGAACGAACAAACTAACAAATGAATGAATGAAAAAACAAATGAACGAATGAGTGAGCAAACAAAAAAGTTAACAAATGAACAAACTACGAAACAAAAGAATGAATGAACGAACGAACAAACTAACTACCGAACAAACAAACTAACAAACTAACAAACTAACGAATGAACAAACAAATGAATGAATGAGTGAACAAACTAACGAATGAACAAACAAATGAACGAATTAACTAACAAAATAAGGAACAAATGACTGAACGAATGAACAAACAACCAAAAAACTAACAAACAAACAAACAAACGTACGAACAAACTAACAAACTAATGAATGAATGAAATAACAGACAAGTAAACAAATGAACGAACAAACTAAGAAACTAGGGAATAAACCAATGAAATTTGTTTGCCATCATTCCACTAATGAACGAATGAGTGAACAAACTAACCAACGAACAAACAAACAAACAAATGTATGAACGAACAAACTAAGGAACAAAGGAATGAACGAATGAACGAACAAACTAAGGAACAAAGGAATGAAGGAATGAACAAACAAACTAACTAACCAACCAACCAACCAACAAAAGAATGAACAAATTAATGAACTGACGAATGAACAAACAAACAAATGAATAAACGAATAAACAAATAAATAAACAAACAAATAAATAAACAAGCAAATGAACAAACAAACAAACAAACAAACAAACAAACAAACAAATAAATAAATAAATAAATAAATAAATAAATAAATAAATAAATAAATAAATAAAAATACAAATAAAAGGTAAATGAATACCATTATCTCAACTTGTATCACCTTTCTACAAATTTCTATCCTGCCTCCTGGATAATAATCACATCATGGCCTGATGTGGACACCTAAACACCAAAGCCATATGCGCAGACTGAACATTTAATTTGAAACGCATTAGCATTAATATGGAATTGGTTTGGGCTAACAGCTCTGACTCTTCTGGGAAGCTTTCCACTAGATGCTGTAGCGTATAGCTGTGGGGATTTGTTCTCATTCAGACAGCAGAGCATCAGTGAGATCAGGCGTTCACGCTGGGCGATGAGCTCTGGCTCACAATCACAGCTCCGATTCATCCCAAAGGTTAAACGGGGTGCAGGCCCGCAGTCATTTTCAGTCAAACCCATCTGAGATGACGAATGACGCCACACATCCACAGCCCATTCCAATAGAGTTGATATAAAAGGATATCTGTTGAATGTGTGGAGATGGATTTTAAACCAATGAGATTTAAATATGGACTGGGATACAGAGACCAGGTGCCTGAATATTTCATATGCATGTTTTGTTATGAATGCAAAATACAGTTGAAGTCAGAACTATTAACCCCTCTGTATATTTCCCCCAACACATTTCTAAGCATAATAGTTTTAATAACTAATTTCTAATAATTCACAATAATAATAATAATAATAATAATAATAATAATAATAATAATAATAATAATAATAATAATAAAACTAATAATAATTCATTTCTAATAAAATTTATTTTATTTTTGGCATGGTGACAGTACATAATATTTGACTAGACATTTTTCAAGATACTAGCATTCAGCTTAAAGTGACATTTAAAGGTTAATTAGGTAAGTTAGGGTAATTAGGCAAGTCATTGTATAACAGTGGTTTGTTCTGTAGACAATTGAAACAAATATTGTTTAAGGGGGATAATAATATTGACCTTAAAGTGGTTTAAAAAAATTTAAAACTGCTTTTACTCTCGCCGAAATAAAACAAATAAGACTTTTTCTAGAAGAAAAAATATTATAGGAAATACTTTGAAAAAATCCTTGCTCTGTTAAACATCATTTGGGAAATATTTGTAAATATTCACAAAAGGGCGAATAATTTTGCCTTTAACTGTATATTGTTACCATATAGTGTTTGGATTTCCTCATTAAAAAATTTCAAGCCATGAACCAAACCAACCAGCTACAAGAATGAAACTATATTAGAATCAAAGAAATATCAGAAAATTTTAATAAATATTGTAAAGCATGATAACTATAAATATTTTACGTCCACACTGACGAGCAATAAAAATCTATTTACTCTGCATTTTTTATTCAGCATTACCCCCTTCTAACCAGCAGATGTTCTCAGTGTGCTACTTATGCACATGACCAGTGAATCCAGCTCGTGTAATCTAACTAATCAAATGTATTAACATAATAAACAGAATTAAAAGATCACAATGAAATAGAAACAACACAAACTATTTACAAAGAAGGCAATTTAAATATGCTGAAACTAGCATTGGATACCTGAGGAACTTTTATTTTTATTTAATCTGCTAGCCTGGCTTGTATATCTTCCATGTATTTTTAGCAATCTTTCCCATGGTATAACAACTGTTTTTGAGATGGGCTAGTCATTAATAGCCACTGAGAGTGTGCACCAGTTTGTGCATTTGCACCAACACTTCCTTACTGTCACTCCATATGTCTAGAACTTTTTTTTTTCAATTCTGAATGTGCCACACACAGGTGAGGGGGCTTCACAAACCACCTGCAGAAACAGTCTTCTCTCTATCTATATGCACCGGACATTTTATAATCATTGTGCATTTCTGAGTGTCCCTCACACAGGTGAGTGGGCTTCACAAACCACCTGCAGAAACACTCTTCTCTATATGCACCAGACACTTAAAAACATTGTCCATTTCTGAGTGTGCCTCACACAGGTGAGTGGGCTTGACAAACCACCTGCAGAAACACTTTTCTCTCTATATGCACCAGACATTTTTAAATACATTGTGCATTTCTGAGTGTGCCTCACACAGGTGAGTGGGCTTGACAAACCACCTGCAGAAACACTCTTCTCTCTATGTACCAGACACTTTTATAAACATTGTCCATTTCTAAGTGTGCCTCACACAGGTAAGTGGGTTTGACAAACCACCTGCAGAAACACTCTTCTCTATACGCACCAGACACTTTTTTAAAACATTGCGCATTTCTGAGTGTGCCTCACAGAGTGAGGGGGTTTGACAAACCACCTGCAAAAACACTTGTCTATATGCACCAGACACCTTTAAATACATTGTCCATTTCTGAGTATGCCTCACACAGGTGAGTGGGCTTGACAAACCACCTGCAAAAACACTCGTCTATATGCACAGACACCTTTAAATACATTGTCCATTTCTGAGTGTGCCTCACACAGATGAGTGGGTTTGACAAACCACCTGTAGAAACACTCTCCTCTCCATATGCACCGGACACTAATTAAACGCCATCTTACAACAGTTAAAATTAAAGATCCTAAAACAAAATTTACTCCTGAATGTACCACAAATCATGTTGCACTACTTGTTTTCTTCAACCTTAAATACCTCCTTTGCACAATATCTCACACAACATTGCTCTGTACACATATAAAAATATGTGTATTGTCTGTCTTAGGTTTTGTGTATAGTTTAAGTATGTATAGTATGCATACGCATGTAAACAGTACCTGCAACCCACCAGCAACACTGTTTTATTCCACAAAACTCTTCCTGGTAGATCTGCAGACTCTTTCTATGAGATGAAATAAGGAGAATTGGTAATGGGGTTAATCAGACGTGCTGGTGTGCAGGTGCTCAGTGTAATGTTTAGTGAAGCGAGGTGAAAGTAAATAGCAGAGAGAGCGAGTGCCACAAACGCTCCGGAAGACATGGACGGATGTTGACGTGGAAGAAATAAACGAGGAAGGATGAATGTCCCCCACTATTTTTGATATTCTTCACGCGCTCCATTTCACAGCTCTGTCAGTGTTTGGAAGGATGACAAAACATTGGAAAATACACATTTTTAGGCCGATCTTCCTCAGTACTGCAGCACACCAGCATCAGAAATGTGAATTCCAGCAGTTTTAACAGGGAAAGAGGGCGAGGAAAAGTAACTAAACATTTGATATTTGACAAAAATACATAAATCAGATTTTTCTTTTCAAATGTTAGCATTTTAAATTAAAACAGGCTTTATAATTTATGTGACCCATGTTATTTTCTTCATATTTAATTTGATGAGGCATTTTCAGCATATTAGGCATATGATTACGTGATGTGACACATTATATATATTCTATATAGATTTTCATATAAATAACGCATAATTTACAACTCTCAAATCAGGAAATTGCAATTTACATAACTCTGCATTATTTGGAGCATTCTAGATACAGTACAATGTCTATGTAGAATTTCGAAATGATTTGAAATGCTGTACATGCATTACAAAGTTTACATAGAGCATTCCAAATCACATACCATTTAGAACATACTATTGTACATGCTTTAAGGTGTCTATGTAGAGCGTTTCAAATCACATAACATTTGAAACACACTATTGTACATCCTTTAAGGTGTCTACGTAGAGCGTTCCAA
>CAIGQQ010010737.1:993798-1027159 GCA_903798035.1 Danio albolineatus
TTGGAACATTGTACATGCACTAAGGTGTCTATGTAGAGTGTTCCAAATCACATACCATTTAGAACACACTATTGTACATGCTTTAAGGAGTCAACATAGAGTGTTCCAAATCACATACTGTTTAGAACACACTATTGTACATGCTTTAAGGTGTCTACATAGAGCGTTCCAAATCACATTACATTTAAAACACACTATTGTACATGTTCTAGCGTGTCTACATAGCGCTTTCCAAATCACATACCTTTTAGAACAAGCTATTTTACATCCTTTAAGGTGTCTACGTAGAGTGTTCCAAATCACATAACATTTGAAACACACTATTGTACATGTTCTAAGGTGTCTAAGAAGAGTGTTCCAAATCACATACCATTTAAAACACACTATTGTACATGCTTTAGGGTGTCTACATAGAGCATTTCAAATCACATAACATTTAAAACACAATATTGTATGTGCTCTAAGGTGTCTACGTAGAGCGTTTCAAATCACATACCCTTTAGAGCACACTAATTTGCTTTATTTGGAACATTGTACATGCACTAAGGTGTCTATGTAGTGTTCCATATTCTGATATATACTATATAGTCTGATGATTAAGGGGTCATTAAATCTATCAATTTTTTTAAATTTTTATTTTTTTATTTTGACATTTTTATAGTACCATTTATTTTATATGAAATTATGAATAATATATATATTTTTCTGCAGGCCTTGTTGGATGTGTTGGGCAATTTCAATTATAAGGGTTGTCGCACCAAAGGATGACGAAACTTAATTTTATTGTGGTGCCAAAACAGTTTTGAACAGATGGGGGCTTCAGTCACATGATTTGGAATGGGGTCATTTAACTAATTTTTAATTATCAATGGAATTGCCTAATTAAAATTAGCATATAGCAGTGACAAAAAGCATCAAATTCCTGTGTTGACAAAAGTTACTGCCATTTATTAAAATATGAACTTGTCAAATTAAGCCGGATGTATCTATTAATTATTGTTAAAGATTTTTTTTAATATATACGAGCAATTTAATTTACTGAACTATTCTTGAGGAAGTCACACCATTGGACAGTTTTGAGATTTGGCTCAGCAATGCTAAAATGTAGGACAGCAGTTTTCTTAAGAGGTCCAATGTAAGACAAGATGTTCAATCATTTACTGCATTAAAACCCATAAGCTTAATAACATTCCATAATACACCTTGCATTTGGCATCAGTTAACCACACTACACAAAACAACACAGAACTGTATATAAAAAGAATGGATGTAAACACACACACGCACACACATATATGTGGGCCGCTGAGCGCTTCTCTCCCCAGCATCAGTATGAGCTGTGGGGAAAGATCCAACACACTGTTAATCCCACAGCTCTGTTTTGTAAGCAAATCATTATCAAGACTATTAATGGCACACTGCAGAATCCTCTCTTCCTCCCTCCCTCCCTCTCTCTCTCTCTGTCCTTCTCTTGCTCCCACTCAGTCTCTCTTTTCAGTCCGTTTCTCCCACCTTCTCCATCTCCATTTCTCTCCATCTGTTTTCGGGGAACCTTTTTAAGGCTTTTTTTTAAAGGCTTCGTTTTTTCTCTCTCTCCATTCCAGTGAGCTGCCTACGGAGGCATTTTAAACATCGCTGCCGCACTCCTGGTGTGATCCAAAAGGTATCTTAATGATGCTGACTCCTAAGATAACTTGTTTCGAGCAAAGCATTGAGGCGAATCCCTCACAGAAAATAACAATCCCATCATTTTTGAAAAGTATCAGACAAAAAGGGAACGCTGAATATAAGCTGACATGTATATTTCTGTCGAGTTAGTCGATTAAAGTTCGAATAATTTTGTTGCGCTACACAATTTAAACAACACAAGCTCATTTAAAACACGTGCTTCGGCTTACGTGTTTGTGAAACCGCTAAAACGTACTTGAGTGTACATTAAACTGTCGTTTCTATGTACATGAACACTAGGGGGCAGTGTGACGGCAACTACTTGTGTTCCTTTTCACACTAATGATACTCAAAGGACATATTAATCAACAAACATAGGATTTTTTTCATGCCATTCTCTGCAGAACAGCAAATAAACACCACAAAACAACTTAAGCTGTATATGATTTGCATTTAAATATGTTAGCCAACAAAACATTCCCTAATGCCGAGTTCAGACTGCATGACTTTAGCCCCGATTTTGACTTGCCGACAGGTTTTTAGAAATCGCCGACAAATGCCTGAAATCACAGGCGAATCAGTGCTCGTTCACGCGAGTGACAGTCACACAATATGAACTATCAAAGACGCCATCTGAGAGAATCACAGATGAGTCGCCGATGCCCGGGAGATATTTGGCGTGCTGAATATCTGGAGCTGTCGGCGATTCAAATCATGCCGTGTGAAATGTGTTCTGACTGAAAATAACATCAGCAATCGCTTACAGCCAATGAGAGAGCAGCATTCACTAGTGTGGGGACCTGCAGGCCAGCAGGAGGTTGAGGGAGAAGTTAAAAGCTCATTTTCAGTTTATTCGGACCCAAGAAATGGAGGGAAAATGAGTGTAAATTTGGCAGGAGCCCCCGTGCCTGTTTGACGTGTCATGTGAGCAATATCACAACTCAACCCGGTCAAAAAATACAAAAGTTGAGATGAAATTGCTAATTCCCTTCAAAGCCAGGTGAGCAAATATGCATTTTCTACCCCATTATCAGCTTCTTTCTCGTTATGTAGTTAATAACAAAAGATACACTACGTGTTTTTGGGTGTGAGACGTAGTTTGGACAAAGTTGTCGGCGATTCTTCCTATTTTGAAGTCATGCAGTGTGAAACTCCCTGTCGCCGATCCATCTTGCAGTGTAAACAAAGCAGCGACAGAACGCTAGCCCAGATAGTCATGCAGTGTGAACACATCTGTGACACGACTACTTTGAAAATCATGCAGTCTGAACTCGGCATTAGAGAAGTATTTCAGACTTCTAAAAATGTTGACAGTACCCTCTAGTGCAGGGGTCTCAAACTCGCGGATAGTTTGTAGCCCCTGCCTTAGTTTTAAAGTTTAAAGGGCCACGAAACACCAAAACACATTTTTTGAGCTGTTGACAGTCATATATGTGTCCCACGCTGCTATAAACACTATTAGGACACATATAATTGACTAAAAAGTGAAAATTGGTTGTTTTTGCGTTATTTCGAGCAAGTTCTTCCGGTTTGAAACAAATTTTTGAGGCTGCGTCACGCCGATGAGATCTATGCATGTATATCCGTACAATATTAAAGACTGAAAGATCCGCTGTAAATTCTGCTCTCCGAGTTTAAACAAACACTGCAGTCAAACAATTGCTTTTGTGTAGAATTTTCGCCGCATTTTGTGACAGGATAGTCTGCGGAGGGTTTTTATTTCTCCCTTACGCCGCGCGGTATCAAACACTCCATTAAAACAACACTCTTAATAGTTTCTCACTCCTCGTTTGTCACGGGGGACACGCAGGAAATGTTCCTGGATTAAAGTATAAGTGCCAAACTGCCGTTAAAGTCAACAATTTAATAATTTGGCTAATAATTAGATGACTGATGTCAATGTAAACAGACAGTTCTTTCTCCCCGCGTCTGTGTGTTTGCGTTGCTTGTTTGAAAATCAGCGCGTGCACAAATGGAAACTCCCATCTTTATGCAAAACCTTCCCTCTTTCCCTCCCCTGACACTCCCACCTAAACAGAGCTGGTGGCACCCACTTTCATGAGATTTTCCAGACTGTAGGTGTGAAAACACCCAGCGGAGCCAGGGCGGTTTTGTGTCCCTTTAATTTTAGTGCGGGCCACAGGTTTCATTTGTATAGCACTTTAAGGTGTTGAATGAACCCACCAATCGCGGCGTGGTATATGGCTCTCGGGGGCGGGACATCAGCTGGGCTTGTCGCACCATTATTTGTGGGTCATTTGCAGCACCCTACCAGCATTGTATTTGCCTTGCCTACCACAATAAACATTACATATATTTCAACATGATGTAAATGTAGTCAAAACAAATGACAACAACACAGTGTTGCTTCTTTTTCCTGTAACAACAGCACGGTGGATAAAGTAGATCTAATTCTTATTATTATTATTATTGATATAACTGATTGCTTTATTTTCTCAATAATTTATTCAATAATTCGTTTTTTTTTTTGCATCTTATTTGTGTTAAAAAATGCCAATCTTCTCAAATCTCTTTATTTTTATTTTTTTTAACACAAACTAAAATGAAAAAAATAAACTAATTAATAATATAATTAATTTATTGTGGAAACCACTTCCAGCGGTAAATTGAGTTTGAGACCCCTGCTCTAGCGGATTTCTGATCTGAAACAATCAGCAAAACATACCCTATTTGTCAGTGTTTCCCAACCCTGTTCCTGGAGGCACACCAACAGTACATATTTTGAATGTCACCCTTATGTGTACTGTTGGTGTGCCTTCAGGAACAGGGTTGGGAAACTCTGACATAGGTAACCTATTTTATACATTTCACAAAAATGTAGGCTGATGTACATTATGCAGATTATGTAGAGTGTTTCAAAATAAGTCCTTATAACTTGTGATTTGGAATTCACTGTTTTTCTATTGCATGGTAGATCAGCCACCAGCCTTATAAGGAAGCCATGTACTGTACGTAGGCAGCAGGCAGTGAAACAGCTCAGTAGGTTCTGGAACACGGCTACTTGTTGGAAAACTGGATTTGAGCTAAACGTGACTGAAAACATTGGACTCCAGCCTCCTACTGATTTTGTTAACACATTGCCTGGGCAACATCAGCCGTACAGCAGCAATGCTGCACATTTCAGACCCCGAGAATCTGAAAAGGTGAAAGAGGGGGCAGAGAAGGAGAAGAAAGACTTCCACGTGTAATCTTGTTCAGGTTGTTTTGTACTGAAAACGTAAGAAATATGAATATTTAGTACCCTTAAAAATATGAATCGGCGATGCAGTGGCGCAGTGGGTATGGGTTCGCATGGGTTTCCTCCGGGTGTTCTGATTTCCCCCACAAGTCCAAAGACGTGGTATATGTGAATTGGAGCTAAAATTGTCTGTGGTGTGTGTGTGAATGAGTGTGTATGGATGTTTCCCAGTGATGGGTTGCAGCTGAAAGGGCATACGCTGCGTAAAACATGTGCAGGATAAGTTGGCGGTTCATTCCACTGTGGCGTCCCCAGATTAATAAAGGGACTAAGAAAAATTAATCACTGGTTTACTTTTTTTTTATGTAAGTGGTTGCAAAAAATCGATATCGGCTAAATATAAACAAACTAATTTAGTTGATCCTTACAAACTTTAAGTTGTTTGTTTAAATTCAGCCCATATAAATTGTTTGCAATCATTATCTTGAAAAGAAATCCGAATCCAATGAATAATTATTTTCAGTGTAGTTATGTCTCATGAAACTGCTCAATTTAAAAGAAAATAATAATAAATAAATAAATGTATCATACAAAAACCTTTCTGTTCAACAATAAACTCGAATATACACGGTGGACTTATTGGTTTACATTTTTAGCAGAAATCAGAAAAATGGGTTGTACTGACTTAATTATCAATACTGACTTGATTATTAAAAATAAATAATTAAAGAAAAACAGCAGTTCTGAAATGTTAAGGGTGGTGTTAAGAGATGTTCCCATCATGCAACGCAGAATAAATAAATAATGCAGGAAGTCTTAACTTTTTTTTGTTGGTTGTTTTGTTTTTACCATCAGTCATTTGCTGGGTTCATCTTTCTACATTTGTTGACTGTCACTACAGTATTTGTCAGGGTTTGTTTTGGTCAGCTGCTCAATAATACAGCATCTTCTGGAAACTTTAAATCACCTTGACTGTCAGTGAATACATTCAAATCCACATACTTATTCATATTCATATGTATCTGCTTATCTGTCGCGTCATGTTTAGTGCCGTCTTGTAAATAAATAATATACAGTTTAGTCCATGCTTTATTTAGCCAATTTTGTTTCTGACAGCTTTGCTTTTTTGACTGTTTGGCCCCATCTTGTGGCTGAGTAATGCATAGGTTAGTGTATACTCCATCAGCTGTTTTCATTTTGGTTAGTTATGCTTTTAATTATAAAATTAATATTAACAATTAATATTGTAAATACTATTACAACTCAGAAAAATGTTGCGTGTCTAACTTGAATTATTATTATTATTATTATTTTATTCAGTTTAGTGGCATGTAGCCATGTAATAAGTGAGAAAGTATATTCAGGATGGTTGTTTTTTGAAAGAATAAAACCCATCAGTCTTATATAACAATGCTCCACTACACGCCGGGCTGCTGATAATCCTGTCGGGCTTTATTCTGCAATAACAACCTCCGGGATGTACTTTATACCTTACACAAAGCATGAAAGGCTTATCAGCAGTAGACAAAGCAGAGCAGCTGCTGTACAAGACTGAAGGGCCTTTATTTTGTAAGAACAACCAGCTACACATACATTATTGTACATTATGTGGAAATGGATGAAGCCTACACTAACTTGTATTAACCAAAATATTAATTAATTCAATTAAATCTAATCAAAAGTGGTGGTAAATAA
Organism: Danio albolineatus; assembly: GCA_903798035.1. Taxonomy (NCBI): domain Eukaryota; kingdom Metazoa; phylum Chordata; class Actinopteri; order Cypriniformes; family Danionidae; genus Danio; species Danio albolineatus. The sequence continues at coordinate 1,000,361 of CAIGQQ010010737.1, forward strand.
TTAAAAACAGTGGAGTGACAGATAAGAATATGTTCACTAATTGCCAAGATGATTTGTAATATCCGGATCAGCCTGTGTTATTAGTCTCAGTGGGTGTTATGTGGAAATAACATACCTTGGAATGTGACAACTGACCAATCAGAATCAAGTATTCCTGAGAGCCGTCTAATAAGACCAAATATGCACAGTAACTTATTGTCAATTTATTGAGTTACTAACTGAACAATACATTTTCAGCTGGCCTAACCCAAGCCCTAACCCTAACCCATTATGTATTTAATTTAAAAAAATCAATAAAAAATAATGTTATTTATATAATACTTTAGTAAACCCCAAATATTGAACAGTTCTGAACAATACTTTAGTTAATATGGTGTGTGAGGGTGCCTTTATTGAATATTGGTTGCAAATAGATGATATTGAAAGTTTATTGCATGAAAAAGGGGAGCTTGAACTTTCTGCTATTCCTGGTTTACTGTAACATTAACGTGGTAAAGGGCATTTTACCATAAAAAGAAGTTGCGGGGAGGCTATTTTACTGTAAAATGAAATTGCGGGAAGGCTATTTTACTGTAAAACATATTTACAGGTATGTTACTGTACAGGGGAAGTTGCTGTAAAGTGATCACAACAGTGCTGCCAGTAGGTCACCTCAAAAATACAACAAAAATGTCCAACCATGCAGACACAAAACGCTGATCTGAGCTGTAATAAAGCTTGCAGAAATAAACAAATAATTAAATAAATACATCAGATGAAGCCTACACTAACCTACTTATATTATTATCCAATCAAAAACGGCAGTAAATGATCAAAAAACAGTAGGGTGACCGATACTAATTGCCAAGATGATTTTATAGTACCCGGATCAGTCAGTATTATTAGTTTCAGAGGGTGTTATCTAGGAATAACATACCTTGGAATGTCACAATGGACCAATCAGAATCAAGTATTCCAGAAAGCCGTGTAATAAAACCAAACACACACAGTAACAAATAGTAACACATTTATTGAGTTACCAACTGAACAAGAATTTTTCAGCTGGCCTAACCCAAGCCCTAACCCTAACCTTTATGTATTTAAAAAAAATATATATATAATACTTTAGTAAACCCCAAATATTAAACAGTTCTAAACAATATATTAGTTGATATGGTGTGTTAGGGTGCCTTTACTGAATATTGGTTGCAAATAGATGATACTGAAAGTTTATTGCATAGAAAATGGGAGCTTGAACTTTCTGCTATTCCTGGTTTACTGTAACATTAATGTGGCTAAGGGCATTTTACCATAAAAAGAAGCTGTGGGAAGGCTATTTTACTGCAAAATGAAATAGCGGTAGGGCCCAGCTACTGTAAAACACATTTATAGGTAAGTTACTGTAAAGGGGCAGTCGCTGTAAAATGATCGCAACAGTGCTGCCAGTAAGTTACCGCAAAAATACAACAAAAAAGTCTAACAGTGTAGACACAAAACGCTGATCTGAGCTGTAATAATACACTAGCTCTTTTTGTATTAAGTGTAAAGCTTGCAGAAATAAATAAATAATTAAATAAATTAATCAGATGAAGCCTACACTAACCTACTTATATTATTATTCAATCGAAAATGGCAGTAAATGATCAAAAACAGTAGAGTGACCGATACTAATTGCCAATATGACTTGTATTACTCAGATCAGCCTTATTAGTTTATTATTTATTGTTATTAGTTACATATATGGAAATAACATACCTTGGAATGTCACAATTGACCAATCAGAATCAAGTATTCCAGAGAGCCGTGTAATAAACCAAATAGACACAGTAACCAATAGTAACACAATTATTGAGTTACTAACTGAACAAGAAATTTTCAGCTGGCCTAACCCAAGCATTAACCCTAACTAATTATGCATTTACTAAAAAAAACAAAAACAAATAATGTTATGTATATAATACTTTAGTAAACCCCAAGTATTAAACAGTTGTGAACAATATATTAGTTTATATGGTGTGTTAGGGTGCCTTTACTGAATATTGGCTGCAAATAGATGATATTGAAAGTTTGTTGCATGGAAAAGGGGAGCTTGAACTTTCCGCAAAACATCTCTATTTGTGTTTTACCTCAAACTGAAAGCCATTAGAGTTTAAAATGCATTTACATATGATCATTTAGGATCACTACCCTTTTAAAAATAGCCATAGGGACTGTTATCCTATAGAAACCCACTGTATTAAGGTAAACGTTTACTTCAAAGGGCACAATTGTGTCTTTATCATCACTTAGGTCACACCCTGAATGATCCCACCAGATAAGATTCCTCAAGATGACCACCAGCATTTAAACTTTATCTCCATCATGACCTTGGGAACTGATAACACTGCAACAACCCTCGTGATTTAACAGTTGTAGAGCGATATCCCTGTGCAGAGATGCGATTTGCTTCGTATTCCGATGAACGTTTGTTAACCATCAGCAAACAGAGCTGCCTTTTAAGACTTCACAACCAGTGTGAGAATCTACCACCGCTCACAAAAACAAACGCAAAGCCAATGATGAATTAGCTAGCGAATCACGTCCTGCACAACACCGGAAAACATGGAGGACGCCAAAAAAGGTGAAGAAAGCTCTAAAAAGTCCAACATTGCAGCACACTCCACCTCCCACAGGTCACCATTACTTTCAGCCTGTCATTTTCTGCAGCATAAACACTCGTTCAAAATCAGCTGACAGCACACGCTCGCGTAGGACTCCCCAAACACAACATCTTCCCGCTGAAAACGATCGCATTAGCACGTTCAAAAGCACCACCACCACCACCACCAAAAACAGCACCATGTCCATTTCTTATGACACCCAAGCAGTTTAGCACTGGTTTGCATGTGCGCTTGCATGTGTGTGTGTGTGTGGGAGGCGAGCGATTGAGAAAGAGAGAAGGAGAGAGAGAGAGAGGTTAGGTAAGGAGATATGTGGGGAGGGTGGGGTTCGGTCGCTCACCATGCTCAACCCAAATCCCGCATTGGGCTGGCAGGCGGGTGTAGATCTGTCCTCCCTCTCCGTCCACGGACACGCACAGCCCCTGCGAGCTTCTCAACGATGGCCAGCTCATCCACACACACACTACAGCCCAGCGTCAGGACGCACGCCAGTGGGTATTTCCTCCAGAAGAGTCCGATAGTAGAGCGAAGGCTTGAAGGGAAGCCGCCTTCGTGGGATATAATCACTCCTTGGATGGATAAACCGTAAAAACGAAGCCGTTCCCAGACAGCCTTGTGGTCTTCACAGGCGTTCTGCGCACTGGAGAATCCCTCCGACAGGAATGAGAGAGCGGTGGTGGAGCGAGCAGAGAGAGAGAGAGAGAGACTGCTATACTCTATCAATGGTGCAGTGCTGCTGTTGTCATGGAGACCACTGGGGAGGAGGCTGGTAAAGTGGTGAGGGGGAGTGAGGGAACGAGAGAGAGAGAGAGAGAAGGTGCTCTGCAGAGGGACACTGGAGTGCAGGAATGAGTATGGAGAGGCCGACTTGAGGCTCTATATTCTATATATTTCTACACTGTGACCTCACGTTACCCTTCAAAACACCTTCTAATAGTCTATGCATCTACGAGTCCATTCCTCGGTGTGCGTTCAGCTCACGCGTTCAGCTCGTCTGCGCCACTTCCTCCGTCGATGCTGAAGAAGGGCCAGTCTGAGAGTTAAAAGAGGTTTAAATCTGAACTTTTGTGTTTTTAAATCAAAAATAAAATCTCTTTAGGTGTTTAATTAGTCTGTTTATTATTACCCCAACACCCCCCTGTGTCAGGTCATTATATTACAGCTTAATTTCTAAACTAATATCTTTTGTTTTTAATGTTATTTTTTTATTTTATTATTATTATTTTTTTAAGTATTTTTCTTTTTTTAGGTGGTGGGGTGGGGGTGGTGGGGTCACCTTTATTAGATAGGACAGTAGAGAGAATTGACCGGAAAGCATGGGGAGCAAAGAGAGGGGAAGGGTCGGCATAGGACCGCGAGGCGGAATTGAACTCGGGTCGCCGTGAGCACCGGAGTGCATGTGTCGCCACACTAACCTCTACACCACTGGCGCCGACTTGTTTTCAATGTTTGAATAACTTTTGTTGTTACTAATATCTGTTTAAAAAATGGTGACGTTCAATACTTTTTAGACCCGCTGTATGTGTCATCCCGAATCATTAAGGAAAAGCAGGTGTTACTAGCTGACCTCCGTAACAGCAGCACGCTTTGATCGACAGAACCGCCGATGTACAATTATCCGTCATTCATCTATAGTGTATGGAGGTGAGTAACGGATAACAAAAGACTACCTGAGGCTCAAATTCAACGTCAGCTATTTATCCAAAAGTTCAAAAGAAAATGGGCTATTTTGTCTTGCTAATATCCTCCATGTAATAAGTTAGCTAAAGTTTAGCCCGGGCAGTATCATAGGCATGCAGGCTATTAGCTGAAGCTGATGTAATGGAGAAATGACAGCTGGATAGTGAATATATTCCCCTCTCGTTTTTTGCAGTAATTTATTTAGAATATATAATTAATTGAAGCTACAAAAACATGTACATATAGGCTAGCTATGGAAGTCAGGGGCTATCAGTGTGTCCTACATTTTATTATTTTGTTTAACAAATAGAAAAACTCAAACAAAAATAATAGATTGAAGAGGGATAGTTCACGCAAAAATGAACGTTTACTCCCCCTCAAGTGGTTCCAAATCTTTGTTTATTTATTTTGTTGAACACTAAAGAATGACAGATTAAAGCAGATATTTTAAAGAAAGCTGTAAACCTGAAATCATTAATAATAATAATTTGGTGGAGAGGAGACAGAGTGATGAAGCCAGTAATGATATAGGCATGTTAGGAGGTCATGATGGACAGAGGCCAATGGGCAGATCTGGCCAGGATGCCGGGGTTAAACCCCTACTCTGTTTCGAAGAACATACTGGGATTTTTAATGACCACAGAGAGTCAGGACCTCGGTTTAATGTCTCATCTGAAAGATGTCGCTCACTGAGCAGTATAGAGTCCCCATCGCTATACTGGGGCGTTAGGACCCACACAGACCCACACAGATTAGTAGAGAGAATTGACAGGAAAGCATGGGGAGCAGAGAGAGGGGAAGGATCGGCATAGGATCGCGAGGTGGAATCGAACTCGGGTCGCAGTGAGCACCGGAGTGCATGTGTCTACGCACTAACCTGGGGGTCACCAATCTTGTTCCTGGAGGGTGCTGCAGATTTTAGCTCCAACTTTAATCAAACACACCTGAACAAGCTAATCAAGGTCTCACTAGGTATAGTTGAAACATCCAGGCAGGTGTGTTGAGGCAAGTTGGAGCTAAACCCTGCAGGGACAGTGGCCCTCCAGGACCGAGATTGGTGACCCCTGCACTAACCACTACATCACTGGCGCCGACTTGTTTTCAATGTTTGAATTACTTTTGTTGTTACCGATATCTGTTTAAAAAATGGTGACGTTCAATACTTTTTAGACCCGCTGTATGTGTCATCCCAAATCATTAAGGATTGGAACATTTTGGTGAATTCCTCTACATCAGGGGTCACAGATCTCGGTCCTGGAGGTCCGGTGTCCCTGCAGGGTTTAGCTCCAATCCCAATCAAACACACCTGAACAAGCTAATCAAGGTCTTATTAGGTATACTTGAAACATCCATGCAGGTGTTGAGGCAAGTTGGAGCTAAACCCTGCAGGGACACCGGACCTCCAGGAACAAGTTTGATGACCACTGCTCTATATCAAACAACTATTCAGAACTATCTCGGTTCAGGCTTAACGTTGGTATTTGTTACTGACTCTCTGCTTCATCAGTATCTCTGTCCACCATTGTGCTGTGCTTATCCATTCCTGTCTGACAATGCTATCCTTAAAGCGCACATGACCAAAACGCCCTATTTTACCAAGTAGGTACCACAGCAGCCCAAAGAACTCCAAGTGGGAGGGACATATGCCACAAGTAGGCTGGGTTTAGGGTTGGTGTAGTAAACATAAAAAAAACACAATAGGTTACTGTAAGGCAGGAATGGGCAGCATTTATGATACGTATTTCAAATACGAATTTTAAATACAAAATAGAATTTTGTAATTTGTATTTGGGTTGATGAAAATTGGTTAATATTTGATTATTCATAATATAGACTAAACACTTTATTGATTTAGTGTACAACCAAGCACATGTGGTCAGAACACAAACGAGTCGCAGGTAATAGAGTATTAAGCGTTTCTTCCAAAGAAAAACCTGTCTAAGCAAAATGCTAGCAGGTGTCTGTAGCTCAGCTCATGCCCTGCCTCTTTGCCCTTGTTTGGTTACCCCCGGTCGGAGCAATGACGCGCAAATAAAATGGAGCCAGTTGGCCACACCCACTTGTAGCTTCTTTTGCGCGCTTCAGAAACCTATGGGTGATGTCACGGATACTACATTCATATCTTTTACAGTCAATGAGTAAAACACATTTGCATTTAAAGCCACAGGTGCAAATGAACTCTGACCCAAAAATTAACATTTTCAACAGGGTACAATAAATGATCTGATGGGTATTTTGAACTGAAACTTCACAGACACATTCCAAAAACACCAAAGACTTATTTTATCTTGTAAAAAGAGTCACAACAGGTGTTATTTTGTTTAAATCTAAGATGACCAAAATAAATCACATAAACACATTTTATTAGTCTATTTTTTTTAAATCTGGTTTTATTTAACAAGTAAAAATCTTATTGTTAAGAACTAAAAGGAGCATAAGATAAGTAAGCAAGTAGCTAAGCAAAAAACTAAATAAATAGATGAATGTTTGAATCAGTGAATGAATTAGTTTAAACTGCTTCTTTAACATGCATCACTTTCCCTGTTTTGTTCGGTTTCCTCTCCTCTTGTGGAGTTGTGAGGGTCTTAATGACGGGTGGAGATCATTAGGGTCTCCCGCTGCTCTCGCTAATGTTGTGTTTGAAATGATCTCCTCTTCTTCTCTTGTCCTTAATCCAAACTTGACATCCAGAGCACTTGAGCAATGAGCTGCTATAACGGAGTGACATGTTTTTATCAGTTCATGCACATATTTTTCCATTTTCTTGGTGAGCATTAATAGAACGGAGCAGGGGTCTCCAACGGGTGGCGTGTGACGACACGGCAGGGGGTCTACCAATTATTGTTGGATTTCAAATTAATTTGAGGGAAAAACAAGCTCGGTGTAAAAACAAAGGTATTCAGCTGGCATTAAAAACACAGCTAAAGTACTGCTAAGTCTTACCTAGTTTACCCCTTTTGTAAGATCTAAGATAAGTGTTTAGTGTCTCCAGAAAGTCTCTGTAAAGCTTCAGCTCAAAACACCCGTCAGATTATTTAAGGTACGTCTCAGAGAGCAGAATATCATTACTAAAAGAGATGTGGTATACTACCTTAGCAGGGCTTTACATTAACTTTTTTGATCACCAGCCACTGTGGCTAGTAGATTTCCAACATTACTAGCCACTCGACATTTTCACTAGCCACACTTTTGTTGTTGCATATGCAGAAATTTGAATTTGACATGCGAAAATGACTTGATTTAGATTTTGTGTTATCTCCACACGCCTCCTCATTTATTTCACTGCTCTGTGTGTTGTGTATGAGCTTCCTCAATGTGCATGAGCAAACGGGTTGTGTCGCATTGCAATTAGTTTTTTTTTCACAGGACTTTTCAGGGCTCAAAATTAAGGATTTATCAAATTTATCTCTGACAGGACTAAAAAATAAATAATTATTTACTCTTTTTTTTAACAACATTTTCTTAAAAATTGACATTTAAAAATATTTATTTGCATGTATCTAAAATATGCACGGTAATCGGTCCTGGCTAAAGGTCCCAGATCACAGTACACATAAATGGGCAGTTAATCTCATTTTTAAAGCAATGTTATTGTAAAAAATAAATAAAAAGATAATTAAACTATAATAAAAAACTGTGATCAAAAGAACGCAGGTAAAAAAACATCCCGTGAACGATAATGAAATAATAATCAGGCGCACATGGTTAATGTTAGGCCTGTTAACAGTCTGTTCAAAGAAGAATTAAAACAAAAGCAGTGACCGCTGCTGCTTACTAAAGGATATATATTTTCCTAAAAGCAGCAGGACTGTGGGTGCACGATCATCGCTTTTTGTCCAGTCTATTTCAAAGAGATCCGATCGCACCAGTTGTGTTTCCTCTAGCCACGGTTGCGCAAGTAAACGGGAGCGTGCACGCTTTTTAACAGGTGATCTCTCAATTGGTATTCAGCTGTTTTCTCTTCCTCGTGCGAACACAGTTATTTAAGTCAGTCATGCTGCTTCTCGATTCTAAGATCATATTTGCATGAATAGCGGGCCATCCTTATTGTCGAACCCTGCTTTCAAGAAAACTACCATTTAAAAATTATTTTCAACCGGCCAGAGTGGCTAGTGGCAGTGTCTGTCTAACCCGAAAAGCGGAAATCTACCCGCATTTGGCGGGTTGGCAGGTGTTAATGTAAAGCCCTGTACCTTAGAGTTAAAATTAACACTCCCTCAGATTTTATATCAGAATTTATATTAAATAGCACTATTGTGTCTTTCTTTACTTTTTCATTCTTTTATAACTTGATTTAACACATTTTAATCTGTTTTTATCAGTTTTTTTATCTTTTTAATATTATTATTTTTAATTTTCTGATACTTGTCTTTTTAATTTTTGTTTATTTTAGATTAAATTAGATTAGATTCAACTTTATTGTAATTACACATGTACAGGGCAACGAAATGCAGTTTAGGTCTAGCCAGGAGTGCAATAGCAGCAAGTGCAGAATACAGGTATAAATTATAAAGAACAACTATGGTGATAATTACAGGTGGATGTACTATGAACATATATAAAGGTTGCATTAGTTATGAACAGATAATATTTTACACCATAAGAGTTTGCTAATGAACACTCTCTGAGTGTTGATAATGTTAACTCTTTCAAAAGTGTTATTTCAACACTTTTATAGTGGTTCCTCTGAGGGAGTGTTCATTTTAACCCTATGGTAGTTAAAACTACTATCAAAAATTGGCAGTGTTTGAGTGTGAATGAGTGTGTGTGGACGTTTCCCAGTGATGGGTGGCAGCTGGAAGGGCATCCGCTGTGTAAAACATATGCTAGATGAGTTGGCTGTTCATTCCGCTGTGGCGACCCCAGATTATTAAAGGGACTAAGCCGAAAAAGAAAATGAATGAATAATAATAATAATAATAACAATAATAATAATAATAATAATAATATTTAAATATTTAAATATATATATATATATATATATATATATATCATTGTAAAGCCCACTTTTTTATAATAAGGCAATTATGCAACATGAAAACATGAAATACATGCATACAAATTTGCATATTTGCATATTATATATTGATGCACAACATATGCAAATTATATGTAAAACACTAACATACGTTGTGTGTAGTTGTAAGCTCAGTCCCTTTATTAATCTGTGGTCACCACAGCACAATGAACCGCCAACACAGCTAAAATTCTGGTGTTAAATATAAAGTGAGATTTTTTTTTTGGTGTTGTTCAGTGGTAAAACCCGCAGTACATTTCAATCCACGAGTGTGAAAGAGCGTAAAATTAAGAGTTTCTTTTTTTTTTTATACTTTTAATCCAATATGCAGTACACTTCCCACTAGTCCACTTTTTTTTTTACTAGAACCGGTTCTTTCAGACAAACAGTAGCTATGTTTCCATTCAAAAATGCGAAAGAACTTTATGCGCAAAACTGGATTATGGCATAAAAGACGTGCGAATGTCCGTCCAACGAGTCAAAGCGGACAAAATCGTCACTTCCTAATTTAACTGGCGCCAAATATCAACAGTAAAAATGTAATTTGCTGCAGTAGGAGAAGCTGTGCCAATCTTTTTCTTCATTTAATAAATGACTTGTGCCTCAGAAGGCAATCCTGACAGGCAGTGAACGCGCGCTGGCGTTTGAAGGTGTCAGACGCGGAGCACAGACCCTCTTGATTCTGGACGGTAAGGGATTTCAGAATGACCAAAACAACATTTCAGATGTTTTACGATGTGCTCAGCCGCTGGTTTGTGCATTTACACACATTTTTATCATCACACGATCTCTTATAACAAAATCACATGACCTTTATTTAATGCGCATACTGGAATTTATGCGGTAAAAGTGTTTCCATCGCAGTTTATGCGCATCTTTTCTTATCGAATAAAAAGTTTATCCTACTCAGTTATACGCAGACATTTTTTGCATCTTGGTGTTTCCATCAACTGTTTTTTTATGCGCAGATCCAAAATGCGAATAAAAATAGCTGGGTGGAAACATAGCTAGTGATCTAACCAGTATGTTTTACGAGTCTTGATGATATTATAAATATCATCCCCAGATTATTAAAGGGACTAAGCCGAAAAGAAAATGAATAAATAATAATAATAATAACAATAACAATAACAATAATAATAATAATAATAATATTAATAGTAATATTTAAATATAAAAAAATATATAAATATAATTGTAAAGCCCATTTTTTTATAATAAGGCATTTATGGAACATGAAAACATGAAATACATGCATACAAATTTGCATATTTGCATATAATATATATTGATGCACAACATATGCAAATTATATGTAAAACACTAACATACGTTGTGTGAAGTTGTAAGCTCCTTTACAGCTCCGCTGAAGTAAAAACAAACAAAAAAAACGACTTTACGCGGGTACTAATGACTAAAAGCTCTAGGTTTTAACAGAAAAATGAATATATGTGACTAGTAAATCATAAGTGTGCCATTTCTGCTTTTTAAAATCAAAAATGGCCCACATTCATTCCCATTGTAAGTGCCTCCTCCAAACCCTTATTATCTTTTAATTAAAGGAGGGAGGTTTGAAATAATAAGTGAGGTTTTGTAATAATCCATTAACATCAGGTCTCAAATGCGGTTTATAAAGCTTTTACCAAACACCGAATATTCCAGATTGGTAAAGCCCAAGGTTTCCACCTCATCCGTGTTCCCCATGAATCAGACTCAACCCTGGACGCTCTCAAATAAAGACATAAAATATTAAAGATCAAGCAGACTAAACGCATCAGCGATTCCAACAAACAGTTCAGTCTGGCCGAAAATGTGACCTGAATGCTAGTTTGCGATCTAACTTTCCTTCCAGCCTTGACTTTGCTCTCTGCCTTGTATTTGTGCTGCTAAAACGGGGAGAGATTTATAGCTTTAATATCACTGGATGTCTCGCTGTCCTCTGAATGTCAAGCACCAGCCCTGCATGATAAACGCTTCACTGTACCTGCACTGTATATGGAGAACATGCCTCACAAATCTAAAGATGTTTTTTTTTTGCTAAAACACTCAATGGTGGGTGTGTTGTTTTTTGCAAAACAGAAATCATTTATGCTTGTGCGAAGCTGAACAGAAGTTCATCAGGTCAGCTGATACACACATAACTGCCTTACTCCCTGACAAAAGTCTTGTTGTGGATCCCAGCAACAAATAATGACTTGACTTCTAGTTGATCATTTGGAAAAGTGGCAGAAGGTAGATTTTCCTGTTGAACTGCATTCCAATCATCACCAATACTGCAGAAGACCTACTGGAACCCGCATGGACCCAAGATTTTCACAGAAATCAGTCAAGCTTGGTGAAGGAAAAATCATGGTTTGGGGTTACATTCAGTATGGGGGGCGTGTGAGAGATCTGCAGAGTGGACGGCAACATCAAAGCCTTCACATCAATTTTCCTGAAAGCTTGCTCCAGGATTGGCCAGGCTAGTCACCAGACATGAACGTTATTGAGCATGTCTGGGGTAAGATGAAGGAGAAGACATTGTAGATGAATCCAAACGATCTTGATGAACTCTGGGAGTCCTGCAAGAACACTTTCTTTGACATTCCAACCACTTTTGATGCCAAATGATCAACTAGAAGCGATTATTTGTTGTTCCTAAAACTTGGATAAGTGACAAGACTTAAAATAAGTGAGTATACCTGTGATAAATTAATCTGACTTTATTTTTATTTTTTAATAATTATGCAGTTCCTGTACTTAAGAAAAGCAAGTAAACCCGTTGCCTTAACATTATTAGGTGAAGTCAACTAATCGCTTTTTACAGTAATTGTATAACTAATTACAAATTTACTTTCGATTACAGATTTCTGTCTGGAAACTATTTATTTCTTTCATTCTTATCTTTGCTTTTTTATTCATTTATCTGTGCTTGTAAACTGTTTATTATATTTCATGCAGATAGCCTCCAATACATCATAATCTCATGCAGTCAATCTAAAATTACACTTAAAACACATTATGTCTGCAGTTTGTTCAAACGACTTGTTTAAAACAAGCTGAAACAGCAATCCTTGAGTTTTTCTAGACAACTCAACTGTTTAATGTTCAATCCGCTTAAATTTGTAGAAAATAATGAGTTAACTTAATTCCTTCATGTTGATCGATTGTGTGGAATCCAGCATTTTTGATTGTGTGGAATCCAGTGCACAGTAATAAAAAAGAAGGTTTGTTAGGGAACTAAATAATATTCTTTGATAGCAATGCTGCAAAAAAAGCTTTAGAGTAATGTACAATAATTGTTGCGTTGAAAAAAATAAACCATCTGTGACCTTTATTTGGGAGTGTATAATAACGTATACCTACAGGCATTGGCACTTCTTTCTCCAGATGGAAACATGTGTCATCAGTGGCCGCATCTTTCTTCTTTTATGAGCTCTTCTTCATTTAAAGCTCATCTTAATATCGTGTGGACTCTCGCTTCAGTCCTCTTCACCTGAGCTGAATTCCAGCACTAAATGTCACATTTCCATTTAGCTGAACAAATGACTGGCGGTGGGGCGGACAAGGGGGGCTGCCGGCAGGAGGGGGTGCTGGGGATGTAATTGGGCAGCAATTTGAGAAAACCGATGGAGATGAAGTGAGAAAAGGACAAGCTTTCAACTTTTTCTGTTTTCTGAGGTCTTCTCTGAGCCGTGATCTGTTTACTGTCGGTTTCACTAAAAGACGCCGTGAGCTAAATCATTGTTTTTTCATGAACTGAGCGATTTTGAGATCATTTTTGCTTTCATAACATGCATACTTTCAGACCAGTGGGAGAAAAAAACATTATAATAATTCCTTACATTTATATAGCGCTCTTCTAGACACTCAAAGCACTTTACACAATGGGGCCTTCTCATCCACTACCAGTGTGCGGCATTCACCCAGACCGCACACCACACACCAGCTGATTGGTGGAGAGGAGACAGAGTGATGAAGCCAGTTATGATATGGGGATGTTAGGAGGCCATGATGGACAGAGGCCAGTGAGTAGATCTGGCCAGAATGCCGGGGTTAAACCATTCATTCATTCATTCATTTTCCTTTCGGCTTAGTCCCTTTATTAATCTGGGGTCGCCACAGCGGAATGAACCACCAACTTATCCAGCATTTGTTTTACACAGCGGATGCCCTTCCGCATCTCTGGGAAACACATCCATACATTCTCATTCACACACATACACTACGGACAATTTAGCTTACCCAATTCACCTATGCCACATGTCTTTGGACTGTGGGGGAAACCGGAGCACCCGGAGGAAACCCACGCAACCACGGGGAGAACATGCAAACTCCACACAGAAATGGCAACTGACCCAGCCGAGGCTCGAACCAGCGACCTTCTTGCTGTGAGGCGAACGTGCTACCCACTAGGCCACCGTGGCGCCCGTCCCGGGGTTAAACCCCTACTCTTTTTCGATGAACATCCTAGTAGGGCTGGGCGATACTGCAAAATTTGGTATCGATCCGATACCAAGTACACTGGTAGTGGATGAGAAGACACAACAACCCAATTGTGTAAAGCGTTTTGAGTGTCTAGAAGAGCGCTATATAAATGTAAGGAACTATTATAATGTTTTTTTCCACCACTGGTCTGAAAGTATGCATGTTATGAAAGCAAAAATGATCTCAAAATCGCTCCGTGCATGAAAAAAACAATGATTTAGCTCACGGCGTCTTTTAGTGAAACCGACAGTAAACAGATCACGGCTTGGAGAAGACCTCAGAAAACAGAAAAAGTTGAAAGCTTGTCCTTTTCTCAGTTCATCTCCATCGGTTTTCTCAAATTGCTGCCCAATCGATCCGATACCAAGTAAATACAGGGCAAGTATCGCCGATATTGATACCGATACTGATATTTTTACTTTAAAAAGCATGCACTTGAACCTAAATGTTCTTTTCTGTAGGGGAGAACAGTGTGTGATTATTTATGAGTTGAGTGCTCTCAAAGCAGCTATAATTAAATGTATATGTTAAAACTCAGGAGATATTTGAAACACTTTTAAGCCAAATTTAAGCCAACATTTTTATTATTGTAATGATCTGAATTTGCAAACACTAAATTATTACTAGCGAATAATTAATTTTTTTACTTTCCTTCAGTCTGGGGTTTTTGTTCAGAAATAATAATATAATAACAGAACCATTTCTCTTTTAGAACTTCTTCAATTTTTGAGATTTTTTCACTTTTGAAAGGCTCTCTTTATTCATTGCTGGTATTTTCCCTTCCATTCAATTTTTCCTACTTGGAATCCTGTAACGTGGATCAAGTGCCCTGACAACTCCTAAAACCCTCATCTTCGACCACGGAAAGAGGTTGCAGGTTCTTTACAATCATTTCAGCAAGGCTCTTTGTAATTTCAATAGCTCTTAGGGAATCACCAAGGTAAAATGGAAAAATAATTAAATATAGTCTAAAGCCTATCTTTTTAGCCAAAAATATAAATTCTATAGTGTCCCTTTCACACACAAAAGTGATATTCAGACATTTTCATATTTTAACTTTATGGTGTACAGTGGTGGCCAGAGTTATTAGAACACCTGTATTATTACCAGCTAAAAAAAATGTTTTTAAGTGTTTTTAAATGTTTATTTACTACTAACACACTACGGGCAAATATAACTGACTTAAAACTTGTTCTAAAACCTGTACTGTTCTAATCATTTTGGCCACCACTGTATTTTTTTAAATTGAAACATAATTCATATAAATAGGTTTTAATGTACTGAATATATAGGCTATTTTTAATCATCCTGATGATGAAAGTAACAAGTTCAACTATGAACAAGTATTCAGGTTTTTTTTTCTTCTTCAAATTGGCATTAATTAATACTGAATGTCCTATATGACTCAAATATTAATTTCACCACTGTAGCTAGCTACCTGGATATTCATTGCCTCTCTGAAGCGACTCAATGTACTCTAGCGTAAATTAGATGAAATTTTTTAAAAAGTATCGATCTCGGAAGGCTACTATTGATCCGATATCAATACCAACATTGGTATCGATACTGTCGATATTAGGATCGATCCGCCCACCCCTACATCCTGGGATTTGTAACGACTACAGAGAGTCAGGACCTCGGTTTAACGTTCCATCTGAAAGACGGTGCTCACTGAGCAGTATAGAGTCCCCTTCACTATACTGGGGCGTTAGGACCCACACAAACAGCAGGTTGAGCGCCCCCTGTTGGCCTCACTAACACCGCTTCCGGCAGCAACCGAGCTTTCCCATGTGGTCTCCCATCCAGGTAGTGACCGGGCGCAGCCCTGCTTAGCTTCAGTGGGCGACCATGTGAGAGTTGCAGAGAGCTAGCTGCCGGCAGTGCAGCCTGACCACCGCTGTTGTTGATTTCCCTGATTGAATCATGCGATTCACTCCTCAGAACTCAAACCCTTGAATAACCCTTCTGATCTAACCCAGATTAACTACCAAAATCAATACTGTTACTTCCATCCCTATAGATCCATATGGAAAGAGGCAAAATTACATTTTCCCCCAATGCCCATTAATTGTCTTGATGAAATTATACTGTCGATCTGCTTCCACTTTTCCTTCTCAATCCATACCGTAATTACAAAGCCATGATTAGCCCTTTTCTTGAGAACAACCAGCTCCTCTTCGCATCCATGAAGAAGCACATTACCAAAACAAAAAGAGCGCAGACCTGCCACTGAGATTCATCACAGGTGGTCTGATCACAAGTGCTCGAGTGAGACACTTTGCAGTTTACACCTAGAGCAAACATGACCTACTACAAGAAAGAGTGTGATGTTTCTATTATAGCTCTCTGTGATTTTAGTGCGATATTTGGACTTCAGGCGTGCTATCAGGACTCACATCTAAAAGCACTGGCACAGGCTCCATTATTTTCTCATTGTTTTCGCTAGCTTGTAAACGATGCATTTAATTGTGTTTTGTAACTTGTAACCGCTTGTAGTGTATCTGGTTAACTTGTATTCTCATATCGCGTCTAAAAGCACGTTGTAAACGCGATGCGCGCCGCTTTGTTTACGGATTAAAATGCGTTTGTGAGCTTGCGTTTCACTGCTGTTTGTCGTTGCTATGGCCACATCAGCTCTCCTACACACGTGCGGCGGTCACTGTTTTTACTTCTGGTTAAGAATAGAGCTGGGAATATGCTGGGAGATCGGGGGTTAGTTTCGGGCGTAAGGTGTCTGAAATACGGGCGACTCCCGGGAAAAACGAGTGTTGGCAGATATGCTCACGCACACACTATGACTACTTCAATATTGATAAGCCGTGGAGGGCATTCTCTCACGCTGAATAATGTCGACCAATTGCAACAGACTAGGTCATCGGTCTAATCAGCGCAGTTTAGCATCGCGCTAAGGAGGGGTTTTGAAACAAATTAATCGCTGAACGATTCATATAGGAGTCGTTGGGATAATTAGGTAAAAATAAATGCATATTATAAGACAATGAAAGTGTTTTTTGACCATGCATGCATATTAGCCTGCTGTTGGAGACCCCCAAAACCAAAATAAGACCCTTTTTAATGTATAATAGGGGCTCTTTAAAGGAACTGTTTACCCAAAAATGAAAACTCGGTCATCCTTTATTTACTCATCCTCCCCAACAGGCACAAGATGTCCACATGACGCCAGATTGTGGTTGTACCCCAATGTCATGGGACGTTGCATTATGTTTGGAAATGAAAATCAGGTTGACATCAGATGTGGTAGGTTGATATCGCATGGGGGCGACTAAAGTTTGGCTGGTGCGACCACATTTTTAAAGTCAGAAGCACCAGTGCTACCAAGCAAAAGGGTTCATTTCGAGCCCTGGTAATGATGGTGTATCAATGTTTCAAGAGTTCACCCTTAGCCGATGATTGATTATAACGCTTGTTTGGCATGCTGTGCCAGGAGAGAGCCCTGAGCTCATAAGATCCTCGAGCCCGGGGCTCCCTCCCGTTTGCAAGGCGAGAGGGGAGTTTGAGCTCAGGTAGATCTCGAGAACTCCCCTGCTGTAGTAGCTGGGAGGTAGCCCCGGGCTCGCGGATCTTATGAGCTTAAGGCTCTCTCCTGGGACAGCATGCCAAACACACTTTATAATCAATCATCGGCTAAGTGTGAACTCTTGAAACAGTGTATACACACACGGCTTTCTGACGCTACCTACCGAGTGCATCTATGTTTGTGAGCCCCCCGTTTGTCACGGGGGACATGCAGCAAATGTTCCTGAATAAAAGTATAAGAGCCAAACTGCCGTTAAAGTCAACAAATTTATAATTTGGCAAATAATTAGATTACTGATGTCAATGTAAATAGTCACTGTCTTTCTCCCCTGCCTCTGTGTTTGTGTGTTGCCTGTTGGAAAATCAGTGCATGCCCAAATGGAAACTCCCATTTTTATGCAAAACCTTCCCTCTTTCCCTCCCCTGACACTCCCATCTAAACAGAGCTGGACACACCCACTTTCCTGAGCTTTTTTCAGACTGTAGGTGTGAAAGCACCCTGCTGAGACAGGGGGGTTTTGTGGCCCTTTAGTGCAGTGCGAAGGGAGCACAATTGTCAAGATGAAGATCGCTAAAACTGAACTTTAAGTTAAAGCAAATTACACCTAAGAGAGATGACTTTTATGTTTTTTTTTTTTTTTATCTTTCCAAGTTTAAATGTTGGAACGTTCTAAAGGAATAGAGCATAGGGGGGACAAATGAGAATAGAACACAGCCAGAAACTCTAACTACAGCTCTAGAGGTGTAGTTGCAAGCATACACGTTTGCGACACATTTTGCGAATGTTCTTTGGAACGATGGATTTGGGAAACGCCAAATCCACAAACTATGTTTGTAATAAGGGAACTTGCGACCTTAGGCCCCGTTTACACTAGTGAGTTTTAGTTTTAAAACAGCGTTTTAGCATGAAAACGATCTGCGTCCACACTAGCGTTTCACCCAATGTTTCTGAACATATCTCCGTCCACACTACTCCACCAAAAACGTATATCACGTGATCATTCGCGCACTCTGGGCATGCGCTTTCAAGTATAAACAGGAAGCATGTGTCTCGCTCGGCGTTCTAAATAGGGCTTACGCCGTTTGAAACGTAAGCGATTAGCGAGTGCTTGAACAATAGCTTGCCTCTTGTGAATATATGCAGCTGTTGTAGTAAAAAAGGCAGAGTTTCACTGCATGATGGCGCCTAAAATGGACAATAGTGCAAACAACGCTCCCATTTCTCTGTCCATGTTGTTTACAGTGAAGGCTGGTCTGCCGTCTTCCGGTGGCGTTATAGTCATGTGATAGGGGCTTGACGAATAAGGGAAGGATACGCAATCACACAAAAGCCCCAATGGAGTAGCGAATCTCAGCAGCCACACCTCCATTTTTAGACGTCTCCGTTTCCCCCATCCACAATGAGACGGAGCAGCAGCGTTTTAGAATAAAAACGGCCTCTCCAGCATTTCCAAAATGCTCCGTTTTTCGTTTTCGTAGTGTGGATGGATGGCGTAACCGCAGCAAAACTTATGCGCTTTAAAACAAAAACGCATTAGTGTAAACGGGGCCTTAGTTAGCTAACAATGGTTTCCAGAAATGCACCCCAGGTCCTTTTTGAGCCCTACTGTAAGTCAACAAAAGGGTTAAAACAGATTCTTCAGAGTATAACATCACATCCAGTTTCTTATGTTAGTACTAGTGTAATACAATAGTGTAAGTGCACTATGTAGGATCAACAAGTTGCCTCTCAAATGCACACTGAACAGCATCTTTACCACAGTAAAAGCAATGACAAAACACTCTCAATAGACGCCACATAGAGCTTTATGAAATCTCAATAAATCCGCATCGGGGTGCTGTGTATCTGACGCAGAGGTGAATTAAGTGCCTCCCTGCAAGAGTCGGCAGAAGTTAATTGACGTTGCAGCCGTGCGCTTGCCAGAAAACAGAATTCAATCGGCAAAAACAAAAGCCTTGTGGCATTTTCAATCAAGAAGCAGCGGTTGTCCAGGGGAGGCAACTGAACGGATGGAGGAGGGGAGCGTCGGACCCCCTGCCTCGCCCCGGGACGCTCAAATCAGGATGCGATTGATCTGTTAAAAAGGTCACTGCTCTCTCGCTGGGCTTTTGTTCAAATCTGAAGGTGAAGAGATGGATACAATCTGCCATTTTCTCCTTCTCTACAGCACTAGACAATCCCAGACAAATGTAATAATGGAGATAAAGGAGGAGAAAGGGGGATATGAGATCAATGAGAATGGGTAGAGGTTATTTTACACCATTGTTGGGTAAGTGTCTTTTAAAAAAGCAACTGTTTCATCATTGAATTGGATTTATAATTACTTTGTCTGAAAAGTTACTCAATAAGTAATTAGATTACTTTTTTTTTTACTTTATTTATAGAGTTTTTGATAAAACATAACACCCAATACTGTACATCATGTATATATTCCAACAAAGTTATCAAAGTTAACAGTGTTATTACCTGATACTAACTAGAACATGCACCAAAACACTAGCAAACAATACAGCAATAATATGGCACATCACAAAGTTAAATAAAATTATCTCAGCCAGACTAATGGAATAAGAAACGAAATAGAATGACATGTAAAAAGGAAGGAGAGAGAGAGAAAAAAAGAATGAGTATTACCAAAAAAAAAAATTTCAGATACGTTATTAACCTATACATCTAAGAAAGGGGCCCTGTATTTTGTCATACAACTTGTCATACACACTGTACTGTAAATAAATCATATGAATATTTTCATATTGGTCAAAATTATTACTGAAATTAATGTGTGTTTGGACTGTGGGGGAAACTGGAGCACCCGGAGGAAGCCTATGCCAACATGGGGAGAACATGCAAACTCCACACAGAAATGCCAACAGATCCAGTCAAGACTCGAACCAGCGACTTTCTTGCTGTGAGGCGACAGTGCTAACCACTGAGCCACCGTGTCGTCCTTGTTTAGGAAAAAAGTAAAATAAACAGAGCCATCCTACATATAAAAGTATTTATACAGTCTTTGGGGAGAAATAAAAGTGAATATATGCTTTAAATGACTTCTTAACCAAACTGACTAAGTGGAACGCATTCAAATCTATCCTTTATAATCCAAGATCATTCACTGTATAATTTCACATCACAAAGGACGTGGTTCTCTTTCGCTGAGCCTTACTGAACATATAACCGCAGCCAATTGTTTAACTCTCAGTCCACGGTTTGTTTGCCTCCATGATAAAAGGACATTTCTTAAACGCAAAAGCAACACCTGATTAGGTTCTCATGAATATGCAGTAAAAACATGAAGAACGGGATAAAGCGGCGCTCATAAAGAGGCCTGACTTTCATTAGCGGAGATGAGAAGCTCTGCACGCTGCTTACGCTGGAGAATTACAATTCAGCCGGTGGCAAACACACTGCAATTAATGCTGGGAGCAAATATAGGAGACCTCCAAATTGGAAAAACACTTTTCTTCTGCTCCTAAACAAGGTTTCGACGACTCTCCAACCATTCGTCTTGTAGACCGCTGAGATTAGATACACGTTACGGTCTGCTTGCTCGTGGTGTGAGCATTTTCATTTATCTTTTAGCGCTTCTCAAAGTCTTAAAGGGGACCTATTATGCAAAAATCACTTATATAAGAGGCTTAAACATAGTTTTGTTTCAGTAGTCTGTGAATATAACCAGCTCCTATTGGTAAATTCATATTAATGAGTTTTTTTTCTAATCATATTTGATAAAACAGTCTGCAGAAACACTTTGATTGACATTCTCCCTCTGTACGTGTCATCAGCCCCGCCCACTAGTGACCATCTTTCGCTCATTAGCATATGACATAAGTCATGTTTTCGAATCTGCTGCTATGCTGACACAGAGTCATTTGTAGCTCCGCCCTCTTTTGAAAAGAGCACAATCTCATTTGAATTTAAAGCGACAGTCACTAAAACGCCACAAGCCGTTTAAATAAGACCCTTTAAACAATAATAAAGGGTCAGTTTCAGAGAGTTATAAAACATTACTTGTATAGTACGTTGAGCTGAAACTTCACATACACACTCTAGGGATGTCAGAGACTTATTTTACATCCTGTAAAAGTAAATCAAAGGTGCAAATCTGAATTTTCATCAATATCAAAGCTCAAGAAAAATTGGTTATAATAATTAGTTTTTTTTTAAAATATGCATTTAAATTCATTCATTCATTCATTTTCGGCTCAGTCCCTTTATTAATCTGGGGTCACCACAGCGGAATGAACCGCCAACTTATCCAGCACATGTTGTATGCAGCACCCGGAGGAAACCCACGCGAACGCAGGGAGAACATGCAAACTCCACACAGAAACGCCAACTGGCCCAGCCGAGGCTCGAACCAGCGACCTTCTTGCTGTGAGGCGACAGCACTACCTACTGCGCCACTGTTCACACTTAGCTGATTATAAAGCTTGTTTGGCATGCTGTCCCGGAAGAGAGCACTGAGCTCATAAGATCCTCGAGCCCGGGGCTCCCTCCCGTTTGCAAGGCGAGAGGGGAGTTTGAGCTCAGGTAGATCTGGAGAACTCCCCTGCTGTAGTAGCTAATGAACAGATAGTGATTGCTCTTAAGAGATAACTACTTACTTGGAGCACATCTATGGTGCCGATTTGGATTAGTCAATTAACTTAAGTTTCATGTTTTTGGACGGTAGGAGGAAAATAGGGAACCCGGGGGAAACGCGAGGAGAATGTGTAAACTCCGCACAGAAATGTCGACTGGCTTGGTAAGGACTAGAACCAGTGACGTTCTTGCTTTGAGGCAACAATGCTAACCACTGGGCCACCGTGCCACCCATCTAGGGAAGGAGGAGGAGTAGGGGTGGAAGGGGGGATTCTTCAAAACGAAGACGGCTGTGATATGGAACTTAGGGTATTTATAGTGGCTTAGGAATCGTCTGATTGGTGAATCATAAATTGGATAACGCTGGACCAGCTGCACACAATCATAAGCACATGATCCTCTCCAAATTAGTTTATAAATAAACTTCACCTAATAACAAGTGCAAACATGACTAAATGACTAGTGACACTTAATTTAAGCCATTTTTATGAACAACACACAACCAGAGAAAGTTCAAAATTAACGTGCAAAATGCAGAGCATTATTATGAGAGAAATGACAGTCTGTATTGCATCAGTAGCATAAACTTAAGTTTCATAGTGGCGTTTGACATTTCCACTCTTCAACCATCTCATTACTAATCAAACTGAAGAGTTTTGTGCTGAATTAGAGCAACATTTTTTGAATTTCATCAACTTTCCTTTTCTGAAAACTGAAATCCTCATCATTCAAACACTCACTGTGGTGAAGAGTGTCACCCAAATACTGTAAACATCATACCCTGACTGTTTGCCATGACAACAGCATCACAGAGGAAAACTTTTGCCTTCTGTTTAATTTCGAACCATCATCTAAAAGGCAATAACAAGTGTAACACACATTTTAAATGAGTAATTCCACACTTCTAATCACTAATACACAATTAGTGCTCTTGAAATATGAAATGGAAGTGGACTCCACACTTTGTTTTGGTCTCTATAACCCACCCACTTTATACCACCCAGTGCAATTATATTTCAGCACCAAGGGTTGCTTTAATTGGTGGAAAACCACAGTTGTAACAGCCTTCGTGATGAGACACAGATTCAGAGTTATGAGAATATACATAAGGTGGTCATTAATTAGCAAATAATATAAATATTACAAATGTAAACATTAGCTGGGCAGGTTCTATTGCAACACTGTTGGTTTGGCTATCCGCACCAGACGAGACACAAAATAAACATTTAAATACATACATTCAGGAGCACAGAATAGTGGAAAATTAAAGCAGTGCAAAATGTAATTAATACACACACTGTAAAACCCAAAATGTTATGGTAACTCAAACCATTTGAGTGCTGTGAACTTATTTCATTTGAGTAAACGAAGCAATTTGAGCACAGTACAACCCAATAAATGAAGAGAACTCAAACCAACTGAGTACTGTAAAACCTAATAAGTTAAGACAACTCAAACCGTTTGAGGAAACCGATTGCTTCAAACCATTTGAGTTAAAAACTAACCTATTTGAGTACTGTGAACTTCCTCCATTTAAGTTAAAGTAATGAGGTATTTCATTAACTCATTACCTACAACACTGAGTTCAACACTCTTTTCAAATGAGTAGAATTAACTTTCAGTAAATTTTGAGTTAACTGCACTCATTTTATTTGATAAAGTTGACTGTTGGGGTTTACAGTGTATTAAAGCCCTTTAACATTATTAAAAGTACATAAAGAGTGACTGATGTTTGTTTATTTACTTACACCAAGTCACAGTTCTAAAGTTTAATTTCAATCTATATGTTTATATTATTTTCAAGATCTGAGGTGAATCTGCTGCTGCTTTCAGTATGGCAATAAACGTAACGTAAACTCACATTACAGCATTTAACACTGAACAAAGCCCATGATCAGTACCTGAGGTGGTCATTATCAGAGATGCTTATACTTTTTCATCCACAAGAACGATCTGGCAACCTGCATTTGTGTAGAGTCATCAGAAGAGGTGGCAGGGTGAAAAAGTGTTTCAAATTTGGGGTGCAATACCAAGTTCAACCACCGGGTGTCAATCTTACATGCTGAAACTTTAAAGTCCACATCGACCGGAAGCTGCGACTGTTTCGTATTATGACACAGTTCATAGAGAAACAGAATATTTAAAGAGACAACAGTGGGCGTGGCTTGTTTTTTCTACCGCGAGCTGATTGGATGTAGCAAAGTAGGCATTTCATTCAAAAAGATGGGGGAAAAGGTCTGGGGAGAGTTATTACAACCTGACAGACTCCTCCGCCTGCTCACCATTTCTGTTTGTTGTCTAAACTGATAGCTGGAGGGGCGTGGTTTAGTATGTTAGCCACACCCATCACCTCAGACTGACGTAATCTGAAAAAGAGTTTAGCAGGGCTTAATTTGTGCCTATTTTGGAATGCAACAGCTAGATCCGGATGCGGCACCTCTGAAATCTGATCCGGCACTTCATTTTACCGATCCCCTTCTTCCTCAACCGCCCTCCTTCCCCACCCGCTGTTCACTTTGACTATCTTCCGCGACTCCCCAACCCTGTTCACTTTCCACCATGCACCGCCAAAACCACATCTGTTCCAGGACCTCGCAATTCACAAATTAACCACTGGAGTTTAGTCAAATAAATAATGTTAGTGTTCCTTTTCGGACGACACTAAACTCATACACTACACGGTTGAGTTCTTAATTGTATAGTGTGTCATTTGGGACACAACTCCTGTTTTTATACAAACGCTGCTGCCATTTTGTTTTCCGTAAATGCTAAAGACCAAACTCTGAAAGTCCACATCAACCGGAAGCAGCGACTGTTTCGTATTATGACTAGATAGGGAAAATGTTTGGGGAGAGTTATTACAACCTAACAGACTCCTCCGCCTGCTCACCATTTCTGTTTGTTGTCTAAACTGACAGTAGGAGGGGCGTGGTTTAGTATGTTAGCCACGCCCATCACCTCAGACTGACGTAATCTGACAATTTCATCTACGAGTTTAGCAGGGCTTAATTTATGCCTATACTGGACTGCAATAGCTAGATCCGGATCCGGCATCTCTGAAGTCTGATCCGGCACCTCATTTTACCGTTCCCCCTCCTCCTCAACCGCCCTCCTCCCCCGCCCACTGTTCACTTTCACTTTCTTCCGCGACTCCCCAACCCTCTTCACTTTCGTTTGCGACACCCTTCCATCATACTGTACACTGCCAAAACCACATCTGTTCCAGCACCTCGCAATTCACAAATTAAGCACTGGAGTTTAGTGAAATAAATAATGTTAGTGTTCTTTTTTGGACGACACTAAACTCATACACTAAACAGTTGAGTTCTTAAGTGTCATTTGGGACACAACTCCTGTTTTTATACAAATGCTGCTGCCGTTTTGTTTTCCTTAAATGCTAAAGACCAAACACTTAAAGTCCACATCAACCGGAAGCAGCGACTGTTTCGTATTATGACACAGTTCATAGAGAAACAGAATATTAAAAGAGACAACAGTGGGCATGGGTTGTTTTTTCTACTGCGAGATGATTGGATGTAGTAAAGTAGGCATTCCATTCAAAAAGATGGGGAAAAGGTTTGGGGAGAGTTATTACAACCTGACAGACTCCTCCGCCTGCTCACCATTTCTGTTTGTTGTCTAAACTGACATCTGGAGGGGCGTGGTTAAGTAGTTTAGCCACGCCCATCACCTCAGACTGACGTAATCTGAAAATTTCATCTATGAGTTTAGCAGGGCTTACTTTATGCCTACACTGGAATGCAATAGCTAGATCCGGATCCGGCACCTCTGAAATCTGATCCGGCACCTCATTTTACAGATCTCCCTCTTCCTCAACCACCCTCCTTCCCCACCCGCTTTACTTTCAATTTCTTCTGCGACTCCCCAACCCTCTTCACCTTCCACCATACACCGCCAAAACCACATCTGTTCCAGGACCTCGCAGTTCACAAATTAAGCACTGGAGTTTAGTAAAATAAATAATGTTAGTGTTCCTTTTCGGACGACACTAAACTCATACACTACACAGTTGAGTTCTTAAGTGTATAGAGTGTCATTTGGGACACAACTCCTGTTTTTATACAAATGCTGCTGCCATTTTGTTTTCCGTAAATGCTAAAGACCAAACTCTGAAACCAAGCACCCAATCTGTATGAAAGTGAGCCTTAAATCAGAGCAGTGAGAGTTATTAACATCACAAAGAGCAGCATCAGAACCACCGAGTGACTCACGTCAACAACACCGCTGTCCTTTTCAGACAGACTCCCACAATGCACTTGATCTCACAACAGATGGATGAAGGATGTGCTCTAGTTCTTAAAGGAATGTATGAGTCGTGGTATAAACCTGCTTTTCTAAACCATCTTCTGACACAGCACAGAGGCAGTTATTAAAATGTCTGTGTCCTGCTGCTGCTGCTGTAACATGTACGTGGATCTGGTCAAGCTTCTGCAGTGATATGAGACTGGCTCACCCTAGTGGACACACAGAAAGGCTTCTGGACACTTTCTGGACATATTTTAGAATATTTAGAGTCTTTTCATAAAATGTAATAGTGCTTTTTCACAACTGGAAATATTGTGAATCTAGAAAAGTACATTTTAATGCAATATTTTTATACATTTATAACAGTTATACTTTATAGTATAGTTGCATATTATAGAGTTGTATTATTTTGGCATTAAAGTGCAGAAAGTTAGTCAAGTGATTCTAATACAACAGCTTATGTTGTATTGTGATGGCAAATCTGGATCTTGAAGCAACATATTAACTATCTTAATATTTATTACTTGAGTTTCTCTTTTGGAAAGTCTTAGAAAGGATGTTGTGAATAAAATAAAATAAAATAAAATAAAATAAAATAAAATAAAATAAAA
>CAIGQQ010010737.1:1041034-1051796 GCA_903798035.1 Danio albolineatus
GTGTATACTCCATCAGCTGTTTTAGTTTCTGTCAGCTTTGTGTTTTTGACTGTTTGGCGCCATCTTGTGTCTGAATAATGCGCAGGTTAGTGTATACTCCATCAGCTGTTTTAGTTTCTCTCAGCTTTGTGTTTTTAACTGTTTGGCGCCATCTTGAGTATGAATAATGCGCAGGTTAGTGTATACTCCATCAGCTGTTTTCATTTCTGTCAGCTTTGTGTTTTTGACTGTTTGTCTCCATCTTGTGACTGAATAATGCACAGGTTAGTGTATACTCCATCAGCTGTTTTTGTTCTCTAATTCATAAACATAATTTATAAATCTCCAATTTATTATATTATATTCTGATTGGTCAGTCGCAACATTTTAAGGTATGTTATTCTGAAATAACAACTGCTAAATAACACAGGGAATTTTGAATTATTTTCTGACAATGAATATGTTCATATCCATATACTTACATGCATTCATATGTATCTGCTTGTTTATGCTATGCCATAATTTTTCAACGATTGGCGCTGTCTCCTATATGTAATACGTAGGTTAATATATGCTTCATTCAGCTGGTTTCGTTTCAGTCAGCTTTGAAATTTTGACTGTTTGGCACCATCTTGTGTCTGAGTAATGCACAGGTTAGTGTATACTCCATCAGCTGTTTTAGTTTCTGTCAGCCTTTGTGTTTAATTAAAGAATTAATAAACTATTATGACTCGAAACAATGTTTTTTTTGGCAAGTAGACGAGTAATAAGCTGGATAAAGTAAAAAAGATTACATTATTTCTGAAAAAAACTGTTTATGGACTGTTAACTAATTTATAAACATAATTTATAAATCTCCAATTTATTATATCATGACTCAAGTCCTCTAATAACTGTACGCTGTATGACAAATCTCCCTGTTCAGAAAAATATTTGAGGTGCTTCAATTTTACTGCCACTGTGCTTCATACATTTATTTTGGTTTTATTTTATCTCTACTTCTTTCAAGTGTTCATTTCTTTTTTTCACAGCTGTCTTTTAGATTCACAGCCTGAATAATCCCTCAGCAGTGGGTGTTTTCTCCAGGAAAGCGGCGGCTGTTTTAATTATTCACAGGTAGAGACCAATTAGAAGGCGATTGTGCTCCTGTTATAATTGTGTCCTGCGCTTCCCCTCTCCTTCTGGCTGAACACGTCTGCAAACAACACTCTCTCAGTTGTTCATTTGAGCTAATTATATTTTCAGACATAAAAACAATGCCACATTACTAAGGTTCATTTGGAGTTTGAGCAAAGTGCAATTAATGATCGAATGTGCAATATTTACAACAATAATCAAACAGCGGGGATAGTTCAGCATTTCATTCTCTCAAAGTTTCTGAAATAATTTCAAATTGTTACCAGCAATATTGCTTTGCTCAATTTATCCAAATCTAAAGAGATATCGGTAGGCCCACACAGAATCTGAGTGCACAGAAATCTGCAGATTTACACAGATTTTCAGCCCATCATTGAGTCTATTTAGTTGTGTGTAAATGTGTGTAAATTAGGGCTGTCCAAGAATTAATCGTGATTAATCACATCCAAAATAAAAGTTTGTTTTGACATAATATGTGTGTGTGTTATATATATTTATTATGTATATGTGATAAACACATTCATAGAAGCCAAAACTATATATAAAAAAAGTTAAATCAAAGTAGTTACATCATATTCAAATGTAAAATTTGTGTCATACACATATATTTTTTATATGTCTAAATATAAACCAACATTTTATCAAGTATATGCATGTGTGTATTTATATATTCATAATATAAATGTACACAGTACACACACAAATATTAAGTTAAACTTTTATTTTGGATGTGATTAATCACGATTAATTTTTGGACAGCCCTAGTGTAAATTTATATTTATTCCGTTTTTAAATTAATTTCAGTAATAATACTGACTAATATGAAAAAATTTCATATGATTTACTTATAGTACAGTTTGTAAAGTAATAATTTTTGTCTTTTAGTTGATATACGGGAGATATAATATAAGAGAGACCTGATTTGTTCACCAAATAAATGGATCTAATTGGATTTACATAGCAAACATTAAACAAGTCACAAATTTAACAAGTTACAATACACCCCAAATCTCATCATTATTATCATTTTTTTCATCTACTTTTTCCAGGGTCAGGTCTCAATGCAACAGTCCTAGAAAAGAACCCCAGACTTCCCTCCAGACACATCATCCAACTCCTCTATGGGGATCTTGAGGCATTCCCAGACCAGCCGAGAGACATAGTCTCTCCAGTGTGTCCTGGGTGTTCCCTAAGGCCTCCTCCCGATGGGACATGGCTGGACATGCCTTCTCTCGATGTGGAGGAGCAGCGGCTCTACTCCACCTGGGTGACAGAGCTCCTCACCCTATCTATAAGGATGCACCCTGCCACCCTGCAAAGGAGACTCAGTTCGACCGCTTGTATGCGAGATCTTGTCCTTTCGGTCATGACCATAGGCGATAGTAGGAAGGTATATTGACCGGTAAATCGAGAGCGTTGCCTTTCAGCTCAGCTCCTTCTTTACAGTACCACAGTGGACCTGTACACTTGGGGTGAGGACTTTTATGCATAAAATCCACAGATTTTTTACAATATTCTGCGCAGTAATAGCAAAAAATGTCCGCAGATACCGTCTGGCCCTAATTATCGGTTGTGGGTACGGAAAGTATTCAGACCCCCTTAAATCTTTCACTCTTTGTTATAATCACAGCCATTTGCTAAAATCATTCAAGAATCAAGTTCATTTTTTCCTCAATGTACACACAGCACTCTATACTGACAGAAAAACACAGAATTAAAAAAGAAAAACTGAGATATCACATGGTCCTAGGCAGGGGTTGACATTAACTTTTTTGATCACCAGCCACTTTTGCTAGTAGTTTTCCAGCATTACTAGCCACTCACGTTTTTCACTAACCACAATTTTGTTGTTAAGAAAATATATTTTATATGCATAAATTTGACTTTGACATGCTAAAATTACTTGATTTTAGACATGTCTACATGCCTCCTCATTCATTTCACAATTTTTTAATGTGCATGAGCGAATGGGCTGTGGTTTCATAGTGTCATATTGCAACACATTTTAATTTCACAGGACTTTTCAGGGCTCAACACTAAGGATTTACCAAATTTATCTCTGACCGCACCGAAAATACATAAATAATTATTTCTTAGCCACAAATGTTAAATAATATGTCAAAACATACAAAATATAGCTGTATACATGCTCTTTTTATTCAACAAAACCTTTCTAAAAAAAAAAAAAATTTAAATAAAAAAAAATTATTATTGCCATGTATCTAAAACTATGCACAGTAACCTAGTCTGTCTAGGCTAAAGGTCTCTCGGATCACTAGTTAACTACACATACATGCGCAGTTAATCTCCTATTACAGCAATGTTATTGTAAAAATGATAATTAAACCATATTAACAAAAAAAAAACGTAAGAAAAATAAAGCAGGTGAAAAACGTGTGTGCTAATGAAACGATGATCACATGCAAACAGGTAACATTAGGCACATAATCTGATCTGTTCAAAGAATAGTTAAAACAAAACCGGCAACCGCTGCTGCTTACAAAAAGACACATTTTAAAAACATCCAGAGCTTTTGGAAGCCGCAGGACTGTGGGTGCACGAGCATCACTTTTTGTCCAGTTTATTTCAAAGAGAACCGATCGCAGCAGTTGCGTTTCCAGATACAGTTGCTTCAGAAATGAGAGTGCATGTTTTTTAAACAGTCGCACGGACCACATCATGCATGCGAGTGATCATCTTCTCATTCAGTATTCACCTGCCTTCTTTTGCTTGCGCGAACGCAATTTTTGTCGGTCATGCTGCTGCTTCTCGATTCTAATATGACATTTGCACGCATATTGGGCCGTCTTTATTGTCGATTCCTGCTTTTAAGAAAACTATCATTTAAAAATGATTAGTGGCTAGTGAAAGTGTCTGTCTAACCCGCCACAGCGGAAATCTGCCCACATTTGCCAGGTCGGTGGGTGTTAATGTGAAGCCCTAGTCCTAAGTATTCAGATCCTTTGCTCAGTATTTAACAGAAGCACCCCTTCGATCTAATACAGCCAGGAGTCTTTTTGGGAGAGATGCAACACGTTTTTCACACCTGGATTTGTGGATCTTCTCCAGTTCTCTCAGGTTGGATGGTAAAAGTTGGTGTACAGCCATTTTTAGATCTCTTCAGAAATGCTCAATTGGGTTTAAATCAGGGCTCTGGCTGGGCCACTCAAGAACAGTCACGGAGTTGTTGTGAAGCCACTCATTTGTGGTGTGCTTGGGTCATTGTCTTGTCGGAAGGTAAACCTTCAGCCCAGTCTGAGGTCCCGAGCACTCTGGAGAAGGTTTTCATCCAGGATATCACTGTACTTGTCCGCATTCATCGTCCTGTCGTCCTGTCCCCGCAGCTGAAAAACATGATGCTGCCACTGTTGGGACGGTATTGGAAAGGTGATGAGCAATGCCTGGCTTTCTCCAAACATACCGCTTAGAAATAAAGTCCTATCTTCTATCCATCAAGTCTTATTTCCTCAAAGATTCACATTTAATTCAATCAACTACGCAGCATTTTGTTTAAATTTCCAGTCAATAGCTGAGGTTTCAAGGTAAACCACACGCTATTATTTATTTATTTATGTTTTGAGAGTAGTGAGATGGCCATCTGTGCAATTACAGTACATAGGAAGAAGTGAAGCAGGATTGGTCGCACCAGGACAGATGACTGGAGATGCAGTTCAACCTCCACTGACTCCAGCAGAGCAGAACTAACACAGCAGACTGACTCCTCCATCAGACAGATTGTTTTGGATCTGCCACCAACTGAAACTCCGGCTAGACGAGAGGCTGGCAGTGACAGGACAGTGATGGACTTGTCAGAAGAATCAACAGGTCCCCTTCACAAATGAGTTGCTCTTCATTCTGCTGGCAAAAAAAAAAAAAGTGTGGAGGTGGAAAGCTGTGGGCCGATGCTTCAGTCGAGACAGGGTGAACCAGGTCTGCTGGAACAACTGAGGCTATACAGAAGTCAGGGGTGCACTCTCAAATAAAATAAAGTTTCTGAAAGGGTTTCTGCAGAGATGCCATAATTGCAGGGATTTCTGCAGAGCTCTATGCTAACAGTGAACATGGCTGTGCTAAAATACATCTGAAGCACAGTGATCATTCTTTCTTTTAGATTAATAAACTATTAATTCGCTGCTTATTAACAGTTAGAAAGGGTGGCACGATGGCTCAGTGGTTAGCACTATGGCCTCACAGCAAGAAGGTCACTGGATCAAGTCCCGGCTGGGCCAGTTGGCATTTCTGTGTGGAGTTTGCATGTACTCCCCGTGTTGGCGTGGGTTTCCTCCGGGTGCTCCGGTTTCGCGCCACAGTCCAAACACATGCGCTATAAGTAAATTGGATGAACTAAATTGGCCATCATGTATTAGTGTGTGTGAATGGGAGAGTGTATGGGTGTTTCCCAGTACTGGGTTGCGGCTGGAAGGGCATCCACCGTGTAAAAAATACGCTGGAATAGTTGGCGGTTTATAGATTTTGGTTGTATAATTATATGGTCTGAAGAATAATCATGGTTTCATGGTCATGATTATTATGCATTTATTAAATTCAAAACAATATTAGTTTTGTTAACTTTGTAAAAAAAAAAAGTCATTTGCATATTTGAAGGTGTGGCTCAGGATCAATGTATAATAAGCTATTTGATTCGAACTAAGATTTGTTCGATTTGTTAAATGACCATTTTGATGGTGCAGTAATTGTAATGCAAGTCTTGTTGAGTGTTCTTTCTTTGCAGAAGAGCACTTGCATTAAATCTTCACTTGATTAAAATATTCTTAAACATACATGGTAAGAGTATATTTCTTATATGGGGACGTTAGTTTGGTTGTATTGTACCTTTATAATTTGCAAAATAGTCTTTAAAAATAAAAAAAAAACAAAAAAAAAAAGAATCGGGATAAAAATTGTGAATCGTGATTTCCCCAGAAAAAATTGTGATATGATATTTTTTCCATATCGCCCACCCCTACATCATGAAGTCGGTATGAGCTTCTGACAGAGGTCATTCAGTTGGATGAGACACTAGATAGGGGCAATCACTCTGTTCGCATCACAGCAGCTCCAAACATTCAACAGTTGCAACAAAGAGACCTTTACTCGTGCCAATAAACTGTATAAACAGAGGTTGCACAGCATCTGTATGTATTTGAGCTGCTGTGACGCGATGCCCCCAAACATCATTCATCTCCTCACATGTTGTAGCTGCTGTTTGAATAACCCAAGATTTTATTTTATTCATTTTCCTCTGCTTGTAAACTCATAAACAAACACTTGCCATCGGTTCATGAGATCAGTGAGCACCAATCGTGTCATTAAATGTGATTATCGGCCGATACCGGTCTTCGGCTGATCGATTGGAGCATCCCTAGTTAAAAGCTATAGACTGATTTCCTGTGGCCGCCATTTTAGACAATGAAATCAAAGCTGCGGTGGGAAGACACCCGAAAGTATCGCCTGAGTCACACAGGAATGTTGTGTATTTGGCTGTATATCTTATCAGCAATGAGAAAGTGGCACAAATTTATACTTTCACCACCTTCCGTCTGACCCGAAGGTCCGTTCTGAATGAATAGTGAAAATAAAAAAGGATATCAGATCTCATTTCCAGCCAAGTTAAGGGAAATGGCACTAGTTAGCTAACATTATCTTTCCCAAACACACGTTTTAGATACCATTTATCAAACTCAAGTTAATGAACTGCTTCATTCACTATATTAGACACGTCACCATACAAAATTTCGGTTCTGAAATGTAAAAAAAGCTCTGTTTCCTGTGAACATTTAAGGCGCTGTTGGTGGCGTTCTTAAACAGCGCTGATTTGCTGTTGTGTTCACGTGCTCAACAGAAATGACTGTGATTGGCCATGATGGTCATCAGTTCACCACTCTTGCGGCACTTCGCTGATGTTTACTGAGTGCAAACACAAACAAGCGATCCGCTTGATAAGTCGACTAATCTTCACGGCTGTAAAACTATCCAGTGTCCATCTATCTGTGTTTGAAGAGCGGTAAAATGATGACCTTCGCAGCCAATCACAGTCATTTCTGTTGAGCACTGGTGAATACTGTGGCAAATCAGCTGTTTATGAACGCGCTCAGCAGCGCTTACATGTTAAAAGGATATGGACGTTTTTAAACTTCAGTACCGGGATAACACCATTACAGACAACACAGGGGTGTGCTACAGGTGACTGCATTGTTTTATCTCTTACCGGGTTCTGTAGGCTGAAGCAGGGAAGCCCCCACGGTGTTTACCTGCTGCCATGAACTGAAGTCTAGGAGGACACTTCAGCGTATTACTCTTAAAGTGACGTTGTTTGATGCCTAATATGCTTCTAATTGTTTAAATTAAACTGAACTGAATGATATTAATGTGATGTTTACACCACATCTGCATTTTGAAATCGCGGCAGCAGCTGGAGGTTTGTAGTACACATCATGTTGTTGCAATGTTTACAGTACTGATCCTATACTTCCGGATTTCTCCCCACCACAGCCTCACTTTCGTGTTTTAATATGGCGTGAAATAAGCGTATTAGCTACTAGTTAATTAGTTCAAGTTATTAGTAACTAATAAAGTTATGGCTAATAGGCTTAGCTCTTCCGAATTAGATTGTAATGAAATAATGTGCACCTTTTGTAAAGCTAATTTGAAGCAATAATTATAGTTAAAAGTGCTATACAAATAAACTTGCATTGAATATTTCGGCACTTCTGACAGTGGAATGAGAAATAAATGTGCACAATGCTGTACTGTGCTGTACAGTGAGTGAAAACAAGCCATTAGAAACATTCAGCAAGACCCTAACAGCCACTTATAAATAATCGGCAACTCCCAAACAGCCACTTAGAAAAGTTTAGTAACACTAGCAGGGACCAGGCCGGATTCAGACTCAGAGTCCCATTACTGTAGCTTTACCAAACACACTGAAGGTCTGGAGGGGCTTTGCTGGCCTTGGTTAACAGAGAAATAAGGGACATCAGTGATGAGATCCAATCCAGCACAGCACTGGATCAGAGTAAAGACTTTAGGGCCATTCAGGCTGACAGCCATTTAAACTGCTGGAGGTCAGAAAGTCTCTGTGCTTGAGTCGGTTTCTCTGCACTTTCAGCTCAGCTCTGGGAGTCATCGCATCAATGTCTCTCTGTTGCCTGGCTTCCCATTATTCATATTTCAGCTACGAAGGTTAAAATTGTAGCATCAAGCTCGTCCGTTCTGACAGTGTGTGTGTGTGTGGACTGTGGATTCAGACGTTTGTCTTTTCTTCCTTCAGTCAGACAGGACTGTCATCGTTCACACAGTTACCTTCAGATTGAGGACACACAGCTCGACTGCCAGACAGAAATAAGAAAGCTAAACTGAAAAACTATATAACACCACAATCGAAGAAAAATTGGTCCAAATTGGGCATTTTGAGGGAATTTTCCATATTTGTATTTTTTACACAGACGCGATTGCTGGTATTTGGAAGTATGCATTGCATTATGTTATGTCCCAAGAAAAAAAAAGACTAATAAAAATAATAGTAATAATAATAATGGCCTGTTTCCACTGAGTGGTACGGTTCGTTACGCTTTTAAGGCCGTTTCCACTGTCTAAAAGCGTACCGAACCGAACCGTACCGTACCACTTTTGGGTACCCTTTCGAAAGGGTACCAAACACGAGAAAGGGTACCAAAAGGATACGTCATTCGCTCACGCAACAAGCCAGAATGAAAATAAAGGAACCGCCATGTCTTGATGAACAGCCACAAAGCCACGAAGAAGAGCAGATTCTCCCCTGTGCCCCGTAGTATTTTAAAGCGCGAACTGTTTCGCTTTGTCGATTGCGCTCGCGTGCGTCTATATTTGAAATAACAAACTTCTTGAGGTGATGATAATAACGTTCGACGTGCTTTTAAAAAACCCTTTATTGACGTGCTTTTGAAACCCGATCCTTTCAGAAACAGACAAACGCGAGACTGACGCCTGCAAAAACAAAGGAGAAGCCAGAAAAAACAAAGGAGCAAATTATTTTTTCAGCAAACATGAAGAAACTGCTGCGTTTAACTATTATCATCACCTTCTGAACTATTATGAACTGGGAATGACGGAGTTACTCTCTAACAGAGGTTACATGTGCTGGTGAAGATTACAGACACAGATGAGAGGTCTGCACTGACTGTGGGCTATATTTTGTGTTGTTTTTTTTAACCTAAATACGGACTAAATGTCTGCTGTGTGTAGTTTTTTTGTAATTGGCAACATATCAGAGACTGTAAGGGGCTGTATGTGTTCATATATGCTACATTTATTTATTTATAATCACAGACAGTAGGCTGTTTCGCATCATTGATCTGCAGTTATAATCAGATCATGTTCATAGAGAGGTTAGTAATGAACATTTATACACCAGTGTTTTTGAGTATAATAAAGCCTCTGTTTTGTAAGAAGTGCTTCTTATATGATATGTGAACGACCTGTACAGCTTTACTGTAGACATTTCCTCCAGCGAAAATGATGTCCACTGAAACTTTCTGTCGTACGCCACGCCCACCAAAAGAGTACCCTTTAGCAGGGGAAATGCAAGCCTGATAAAAGGTGACTCTTACCGACCCGTACTGTACCACTCAGTGGAAACGGGCCATAAAGAGACTAAACCGAAAAGAAAATGAATGAATGAATGGCTCCTCAACGTGAATGAATCTGCTATTATGTGTGTGTGTGTATGGCTGTAAATCCCTGCACTGGTGTGGATTCTGTCTGTATGTAGCAGGGGTAGTAGACAGACGCTAGAGGCCATGGCCTTAAGCCTCATTGATAGAGCGACTGATTCGATACCAGCTCGGAGCGGGTTGGGTGGTGTAGGACCAGTGGGGTTACATTGGTGCCGTGACCCGGATGGGAGTGAGGTTTAGGGGGGTGAGTGTAGCACAGGCCAACTAGTGAAGTGCTGAGCTGGTAAACCTTACTCCTCTGACCTCTAAAGGTGCTCTAGTGACAGACGTTAGAGGCCATGGTCTTTAGCCTCCTTGGTAGAGTGACCAACTCCCATGCCGGTTCGCCGGTTTGATACCAGCTTGAAGTGGGTTGGGTGGTGTAGGACCGGCGATGTGACATTGGTGCCGTGACCCGGATGGGAGTGAGGTTTAGAGTGGTGAGTCTAGCAGAGGCCAGCTAGTGAAGTGCTGAGCTGCTAAACCTCACTCCTCTGACCCCTAGTGACAGACGTTAGAGGCCATGGCCTTTAGCCTCCTTGGTAGAGCAACCAACTCCCATGCCGGTTCGCCGGTTCGATACAAGCTCGGAGCAGGTTGGGTGGCGTAGGACCGGTGAGGTGACATTAGTGCCGTGACCCAGATGGGAGTGAGGTTTAGGGGGTTGAGTCTAGCAGAGGTCAGCTAGTGAAGTGCTGAGCTGTTAAACCTCACTCCTCTGACCTCTAGCGACAGATGCTACAGGCCATAGCCTTTAGCCTCCTTGGTAGAGCAACCGACTCCCATGCCGGTTCGCCAGTTCGATACAAGCTCGGAGCGGTTTGGGTGGCATAGGACAGGTGGGATTACATTGGTGCCGTGACCCGGATGGGAGTGAGGTTTAGGGGTGAGTCTAGCAAAGGCCATCTAGTGAAGTGCTGAGCTGGTAAACCTCACTCCTCTGACCTCTAGCG
>CAIGQQ010010737.1:1051806-1068990 GCA_903798035.1 Danio albolineatus
GTGCTGAGCTGGTAAACCTCACTCCTCTGACCTCTAGCGACAGATGCATGGGCCGGTATAAGATTCTAACGGTATGAAAACCTTGGATAAAAATATCACGGTTTCACGGTATGATGGTATTGTGTTTACTGCTCTAAAATATATTCCTTTTAAATGTCTGGCTAAAAATACAACCTTTTTCCTCTTTGAATACAATATATTTGTGTCCAGGCTAAATAATTCAACTGAACCACTGACTTCTGCTGTCTTCATTTGTTTTAAAAACACAGATGTCTTTACAATTTAAACATAAAAAATAGTTTTGGCAGTATGAAAACCTTGACATTTCCAAACCGTGGTGCACCTTGAAAATGGTTATCATCCCATGCCTACTAGAGATAGATCCCATAACTACAGAAAAATCTTTTGGAGAAAATAGAAATTGTTCTAAAAATTCTATATATGAAAATAGTAGACCTAGTAGACCCAATCAACAGTATTTTTATCAAACCATTTTTTAAAAATATATAGATTTATTCTTATATTCTCTATATACAAAACATTCCCATTGTTCCAAATAAAAGACCTATAGGGTGAAAAGTTGTGCTTGAATATCAGTGTCCAAGCTAGGAGTACTTGTTCATGAAAATCAGATAACATAGCTGGCAGCTTTTCAGAAACCTATTGGTGATGTCAGGGATACTTCGTCCGTATCATTTACAGTCTATGTTTTTTCCCCCATTGAGACATAACACAGCTATTGCAAAAATAAAAAGCAGCATATTTGCTTGAACTGAACACTCATAAAATAAATGTAAAAGTATAAATTGCAGAACACAAGCCACCATATTGTGGTTTGAACCTAGTAGGCATGGGCCGGTATAAGTTTCTGCCGGTGTGATAACCTTGGATAAAAATATCACGGTTCCACGGTATTTTACTAAAACAAATATATTTTATATTATAAAAAATATATATTATTTTTAAATGTCTGCATAAAAAACAAACTATTTTTTCCATTTGAACACAATATATTCTATTTTTTGAAAGATTTATGATATTTTGAAGCAGTAAACATGTCAGGCTAAATTTCAGGCTGACTTCTTTACAATTTATAATGGCATCTTTGGATATTTATTTTCTTCTGGACATACTGTTGTCCTAAAAAAACTAAAATAAAATTATTTTTAAAAAGAGTAAAATAATACCTTAGGAACGGTATTACAGAAAATTTTGGCGGTTTTGGCACCTTGACTTTTCCAAACCGCGGTATACCTTGAAAACGGTTTTCGTCCCATGCCTACACGCTACACACGCACACACACCAGTGGAGTGTAAAAATCTCAGCATCTTCCAGTACATGCAAACTTTAAATGTTGCTCAATTGGTACTGAGGTGCCTTAAATATGTGCCAACAAACTACCCATTATACACC
Source organism: Danio albolineatus (assembly GCA_903798035.1). Lineage (NCBI taxonomy): Eukaryota > Metazoa > Chordata > Actinopteri > Cypriniformes > Danionidae > Danio > Danio albolineatus. The sequence goes on from CAIGQQ010010737.1 coordinate 1,053,221, forward strand.
AGCAGCAGCAGAAACAGTAACAGATCCAGGATATCATTTATGCCAAATTCAGATCCCACATGAATGTTACAGCAGAAATCAAGATACATCAGTTCAAGCAATCTTTCACTCATTCTCCTTCGGCTTAGTCCTTTATTTATCAGATGTATATACTGCAGGTTAACTAAAGAAACTAAATTGGCCGTTGTGTACTGTATATGTGTGAATGTGAGAGTGTATGGATGTTCCCCAGTACTGGGTTGCAGCTGGAAGGGCATCCGCTGTGTAAAACATATGCTGGATAAGTTGGCCGTTCATTCCACTTTGGCGACCCCTGATGAATAAAGAGACTAAGCCGAAGGAAAATGAATGTAAAACTGGATGTGAAAAATGAGCTCTTCTGCATCAGTGACTAGAGTAATACACCGTTAGCCATATTAAAGTGTGTGTCTATGAGAAACGCGAAACTCTGTGGGTTTCTAACAGTGACGCAGGTCTCTGTGAATTTGTGCGTCAGAGACTGGACCGAGCAATCAGCAGACGCACAGCACAGATACACTACTGACACATGAGGAAGTGCCAGTCCAATCAAACACACACACACACACTCACATTCACACTCCTCTGCCTCAGACACTGAACGCGATATGGTAATTCTTGGCAGAAAGCAGCATGAATGTGTCCAAGCAGGCAGATGACAAATGTCCGGTACTGTACTACAGTATGTCAGATCCGAGCTCACAGAGAGAGAAAGTTGAAACCGAACACTGATAACCTAATCAATCGGGTTCTGTAAACCCATACACAGCAAATTGTAAGGTGTTAAATATCTGGTGTAAGCCCCTGTAGTGTTATAATGTTAAAATCCAAGTGTACATTTACTGTTTTTAACACTGATGTGGGTTATATTGTGATGTTAAACAGTGTGCATTTCTGGTGTTGCCTTTCCACACTCCTCATCGGTGTTAATTGTTCAGATTTGAGAGATGACATTCCTGTGTTCAGTTAAATTACTGATATAAAAGTATTCAAATTGACAGTCAGTATTTTTCGCTGACTTGTGAACTTGAAAACATGCACAGCAAATTTGTCAGTGTACATTTTACACCACAGGTGTTGAATTTTATACTTTTCTGGTGTCTAAATGAGTCCCACCAGCCCAGTGTCCAGGTTATACTTTCAAAAGTGTTGAATATATACACCTCTGCAGTGTAAAATATATACACTTTTGAAAGTGTTACCTGAACATTTGGCTGGTGGGACTCATTTAGACACCAGAAAAGTATAAAATTCAACACCTGTGGTGTAAAATGTACACTGACAAATTTGCTGTGAAATAATAAATGAACAAGCATTAGCGCCTTAATGTCACCGTCCCACCAGCGAGATGCTTAAGCTTACTGCTCAACATTGCAATTAAATCTTAATATAATCATGACAAACTATATATAGTTGAAGTCAAAATTATTTGCCTTCCTGTGAATTATTATTGTTTTTTCAAATATTTCCCAAATGATGTTTAACAGAGCTGGAATTTTTCACAGTATTTCATTCATTCATTCTTTTTCTTTTTGGCTTAGTTCCTTTATTAATCCGGGGTCGCCACAGTGGAATAAACCACCAACTTATCCAGCATTTGTTTTACGCAACGGTTGCCCTTCCAGCTGCAACCCATCTCTGGGAAACATCCATACACACTCATTCACACTCATACACTATGGACAATTTAGCCTACCCAATTCACCTATAGCACATGTCTTTGGACTGTGGGGGAAACCGGAGCACCTAGAGGAAACCCCAAGAACGCGGGGAGAACATGCAAACTCCACACAGAAATGCCAACTGGCCCAGCCGAGGCTCGAACCAGCGACCTTCTTGCTGTGAGGCGACAGCACTACCTACTGCGCCACCACGTCGCCTTCACAGTATTTCCTATAATATTTTTTTCTTCTGGAGAAAGTCTTATTTGTTTTATTTTGGCTAGAATAAAAGTAGTTTTTAATTTTATTAAAACAATTTTAAGGTCAATGACGCTGCATGAGTAGATCAGACCTGCTATCAAGCAGCCAGACATCTGATTAAAAAAGCAGTTCTGTTCTGGTCAACAGTTTATTATAGCAAAAAGGATAGAAAATACTTCAGCAAACAATGGTAATCTGTTTTTCAATAAACTCAATGAAGTTTTAGACAAAACAATGCAACATTTAAATGAATTATGTATAGTTGAAATCAAAATTATTCACCCTCCTGTAATTTTTCTTTTTCTTTTTTAAAATATTTCCCAAATGATGTTTCATGTTTTCACATTTTAAGGTCAACATTTTTGCCCTCTTAAACAATATATATTTTTTATACAATTCATTGTATAAACCTTTAATGTGAAGTGAACGCTGACATGGAGTGCGAAGCCAAATGCAGGTTTATGAAACAGAATGGTCAGGCATGCAATGGTCACGATTGAGAAGCAAATAAATGTATGCAGGCAAATCCAGTCATATACACAGTCATATACACAAATACACAGACAATTGGTCAGTACAGGCAGGCAGCAGACAACATAAAAAAACAAACAAGGCGAGGTTCAAAAACATGGCAAATCAAGGCAAGGAAAACACATTGTAATGTTCACAAACAGTATCACAAGACTCAGCAATGTGTGTGTGTGTGTGTGTGTTTGAAAGGCGTATAAATAGTCTGTTTAATTAGTAATAAACAGCTTCAGCTGTGTCTGTTTGCAATCATGGGGGATCTAGGCCAGGTGTGTGAATGAAGTGCATGACTGGAACTTGTAGTCCATATACCAGCGGATTTGTAGTCCTTTAGCAATCTGCATGTATACCAGTGATCCTTGTCATTGCATAACAGTGGTTTTGTCACAATCACCAGCAATCTATGGTATGTTTTATGCAGCGGATGCCCGTCCAGCCACAACCCAGTACTGGGAATCACACATACACTCTCACATTCACATACACACTCATACACTACAGCCAATTTAGTATTCAATTCACCTATAGCACATGTGTTTGGACTGTGGGGGAAACCGGAGCACCCGGAGGAAACCCACGCCAACACGGGGAGAACATGCAAACTCCAAACAGAAATGCCAACTGGCCCAGTCGGAAGTCAAACCAGCGACCTTCATGCTGTGAGGCGACAGTGCTAACCACTGAGCCACCGTGCCACCCTCACTGATCATTTTGATCAGATTAAACAAAAAAAATCCAATACACCCTCCAGCATCGACAAATTAAAAGCATGAAAACCACAAATTAGCAGCGTTCATCCATTCCTGAACTCTTCACCCCCACACACACGTCCTCATCTCATAATTACACATGTGGCACCCTTTATTATTCATTAGATGTAAAGCTCGCATATCTACTCCGAACAAATAATTCAGCAAGTACGGAATGCAAGGTGATCGAGAGAAAAGGATAATTAGAGGACGAGAAATATGGAGTGAAAGAATGGATAGAGATATGTGGAAAAGTTTGCCGGAAAGTGCGGTGGCATTTCAGTAGCTGATCATCATCATTATATTGGTCAAGGCCAGTAGATCGGCACAGGGAGAGCAGGGCACATGCATACCTTTGATGAAGAAAAGAGAGAGAGAGAGACAAAGAACCACACAGTGTGGGTCCTATAGATGAATGTACTGTATAGAGATAGAGAAACAGAGAGTAAATGAGAGCTTTGCAACTAATTATCTGGTTTCAAATTTAATGATAGCATTCGTAGTTCTGTTTGAACCATTTAACAGGTCACTGCTATAGGTTTTTTCACATGACGTCATTGATTACGAAATTCAGATGGAGGGCAGGTGATTCTTCTACATAGGAATCACTATCAGAACATCGAAATGTTTCTGTTTTATGTTGTTTATAATTGTTTGAATCGGCCAAAATAAGAAATGGCAAACAGCTTTTCGATAGACTTCTAAAAGTTTTTGCTCATAAAGGGGAGAATGTTTAAGGAATTGGCTGAAAAACGGGAGAAAGGCGGCATGTAATAAACATTTATTCAATACATCCATGTGGACAAACTTTTTTGAACGTGATAATTCATTTGACAGCACTAATAAAGATTATATACAGGTCTACAGGTCTTGTTGTTTTTACTGCTATTATTATTATTATTATTATTATTATTACTACTACTACTATTATTATTATTAAGCGTTGTTTTTACGATATTATTATTATTGATAATGTTGCTATTTTTACTAATATTATTATTACAATTAATATTATTTTAGTGTTGTTGTTGTTTGTACGATTATTATTATTATTGTTATTATTATTATTATTAAACATTGTTTTTACGATATTATTATTTTTGATGTTGTTGCTGTTTTTACTAATATTATTATTACAATTAATATTATTTTAGTGTTGTCGTTTTTTGTACTATTATTATTGTTGTTATTATTATTATTAGTAGTAGTATTATTATTATTATTATTATTATTATTGCTGTTGTTGTTGATGATGATATTATTAATATCAATATTAATATTATTATTGCTGTTGTATTTATTATTATTATTACTGTAGTTGTTATGACTATTAATTTTATTTCAACTGTTGTTGTTGTCGTTGTTTTTACTGCTATTTTTATTATCAATAATAATATTATTACTGTTGTTGAAGTTGTTGCTTGTATTATTACTGTTGTTGTTATTGTTGATGTTGTTTATATTATTATTATTACTATTTATATTATTATCGTTGTTGTTGTTTGTACTATTATTATTATTGTTGTATTTGTTGATGTTGTTGATATTATTGTTGTTGTTTTTACGATTATTATTATTATTATTATTGATGTTGTTGCTGTTTTTACTAATATTATTAATACAACAAGTATTATTTTAGTGTTGTTGTTTGTACTATTATTGTTGTTATTATTATTATTATTATTATTATTGCTGTTGTATTTATTAATATTATTATTATTACTGTTGTTGTTATTACTATCAATTTTATTTTAACTGTTGTTTTTACTGCTATTATTATTATTATATATTTAATACAATTCTCCTTCTTTTTTTGCATTGTGAAACTCACAATGCGCAACATGCATGATCTGATGCATACATTAATTCACTTATATTTAAAATAAAAACACAGATACAGCACATGCTTTGATTATGACTCCATTCTAGACTTCCAACATGAATGTAACATTAGAGACGGTGTTTGATCTCAGTGGTTAATGAGATCACTTCCGACCGAAGCAGCTCCGGTGGGAAAACGCATCTATTGAAGTGTCAGGACGTTGACGGTACTGAGGTTTTAGCTAATTGCACAGGGGCTCTGAGACACGGCACAGTAAATATGACATCAGAAACATTTTTACAAATCACTCAAATGCGCTTTTGTTTCTTTTCATTTGATTGCCCCAGTTTACTCAAATATGAAGTTCTTTTCTAGTTGAAGTAAATGAGTAGAAAACACCTTCACAGTACAGCATCTATTCATTCATTTTCCTTCAGCTTAGTCCTTTATTTATCAGGAGTCGCCACAGTGGAATGAACCGCCAACTATTCCGGCATATGTTTTACACAGCGGATGACCTTCCAACTGCAACCCAGTACTGGGAAACACCTATACACTCTTACATTCACACACTCATATACTATGGCCAATTTTGCGTACCCAATACTCATATATCGCATGTGTTTGGACAGTGGGGAAAAACGGAGCACCCAGAGGAAACCCACATGAACACGGGGAGAACATGCAAACTCCACACAGAAATGTCAACTGATCCAGCCAGGGCTTGAACCAGCGACCTTCTTGCTGTGAGGTGACTGTGCTAAGTTAAAATCTCAGTAACTAAAGAAATTGAGTTGAAATCTGCTTAAATTATTAAACTTTTGTCATGTTGTTTAAGCCATGACTGTCCACAAACCAACCGCTGAGAGCTTGTGTTTTCCACCTGTTGAGTGGATTAAAACAGCCGTTCCCAATACATCAGGGTAATTAGCATGCTTTCGAACAGCTTGGACTATTTGGAGTAGTATAAAACTTTGGATTTTCCTACATACTGTGACAGTTTGCAAATAGTATAAATAATTTTGGACATGCCACCTTTTGTTCAAAGGTAAGTAAATTTATTATTTTTTTCCCCACAATGATGCCTCTTGTATATTGTCTTATTATCTTTTCGGAGAAACCTATATGTGGTCCAAAAAAAAACTTGCTTAATAAAAGTAACTAAGTTAGAATCCGCACGTCATGATTTTTCCAAGTATGTTGCATTGATCCTGGATTAACATCTATATTGATCCTGGATCATCATTTTTGTTGCAAAATATAATTCATACTTATTCCCTACCCCTAAACCCAACCATAACTGTAAGGCCCAATCCCAATTCTATTTTTGTACCCCTTCCCCTTCCTCTTGGCCCTTACAACCGAGGGTTAAGGGGAAGGGCTTCAAAACTGACTCCTAAGAATTGGGACAGCACTTCAACACCTGCACACGTCATCATATGTCATCGCGATCTCTTGCTTCATATGAGATCAGACGATCACGACTGCTGGAGTTATTCCAGTTGTGTTATTATTGGTGTTTATCTTCAGGAAATCACTGAAGGCGTATATTATGTTATCATAACGATCTAATGTGGCAATAAGATCGGAACAGTACTGTGTGTTTACACAGTGGCCATATTTATCTCTGTAAACACACGAAAACAACATTAACATTATAGCAGACACTGTTAAAGCTCATTCCCAGACACTAGACATTACTGACAGGGTATTCCAGTGTCATCGAGTGTCAGAATGTTGTGGGACTGCTGTACAGGAGTTATGATCATGGATTATAGATCGCCAAATTTAGCGGGGGGGTTTTGCGTTTTTTTTTTTAAAGCATGACGGTAAAACACGAACGCGGTTATGAATATATTAAAACATATGTTTGTTTGTCGTAAAAATTCGTAATAATGACAAAAAATACTAATTTGTGGTTCTCCTTACTTCCGGGTTCAGCTATCCTGCTGCTGTGGCAGGTGTATTCTGGGAAATTTTATTACCCCTCCATTTTAAGTGTGGTCCTGAAAAATCGTCGTTCGAAGGGGTGTATATCCCTTGCCCTTAGCCCTACGCCTTCAAGCTAAAGAGAATTGGGACACCACTACCCGTTGACATGAAAGCGCAAAACGAGGGGTAAGGGGCAAGGGGAAGGGCTAATGGGTAGAATTGGGATTGGGCCTAAACCATTTCTAAAATCAGAGGGGAATAATAGTTGGATAACAATCACGTAGAAGTGCATACAGTAAACCTAACCGTAAACCTAATCTTTACATAAACAGTAAACGTATCTCTTAATTCTAATTTGAATATTGTTCCAGGATCAACATAGACGTTATTCAGGAATATGTCCTACTTGGTGATATCACATTGGTGTCAGAATTTGCCAGGGGTATGAATAACTTCAGGCTTGATTGTATATTAATTTATTTTTCTTCATTTTTTGCATTGTGGAAATGCTAGAATTATCAATTAGAATTGTTGTTCTATCATTTTGATACGTTTTGTGTGACATGTTTATGTTTGCACATTGTTTCGCAATGGCAACATGTTGACAGGCCACATAAAAATCAGTGAAGTTGTGGACGGTTACGATTTTTACATTTCTTAACAGTCTGTCCACAGATCACCACCAAAAAAGATTTGTACATACATTCCCATTAAACCAGTCTTTCTGGATAACTTTTGAAGACTTTAAGCCATTAATCCGGCAAATTTCTGTTTTTAATTTTCCCTCACCGGGTTTATTTCCCCTCTCTGAGAACTGATAAAATCGGTGAGGCCTGACATTATGTGCTGTTTGGAGATCTTGGAGAGCTTGTGATCCTTTCAAGTCTTGCATGTGATATGCATGAGGTGAGCGAGCGGCCTGCAGGCATCAATGGATGAGACGAAATCAGACTACTTGCTTCATGGGCTGCCTGATTTGGAGATTTGTCATTTATATCAGGAAACACAAGGAAACATATACACTTACCGTCAAAATCGATAACAAGAGGCTGCTTACATGCACTAATTTTCCATTGTTAGATGTACTTGAAATATTGTGATCTGATTTAAATATTAGTTTATATGTGTCTAAAGGTCCCATGATATTAAAATAAATGGTAACACTTTATTTTGATGGTCCATTTGAGTATCAGTAGATTGTCTGCTTAATAAATGTTGATACTGACATTCAACAGACATTTAACTGACTATAAGCAACTTTGCAAGTACACTATAACCCTAACCCCAACCCCAACCTAACAGTCTTATAATCTAGTAAGAATTAGTTGTCATGCAGATGCAATGTAACTTAAATTCAACAAACGGGCCGTCAAAAAGTGTGACCGAATAATTATTTTTAGATGTTAGTATTAGTATGTTAGTCTATCTATAAGGGTATCTATAATCGAGTGTGCTCCAAAATAGTGACAATTTTCACATTTAGAAGATATAAACAGTTAGCAGTTTATCATTTCCGCTTAAATCAGGGGTGCCCAAACTTTTTAGAATGAAGGGCCAAAAAACAAACTTGATTGAAGCTAGTGGGCCTAAGGTAAATATAGTTGCCATTTCCTTATTTATTTAACAATATTTAAAGTGACTGGAAAACATTGCTTTATATTAACTAATACAGTATTTTTTGGACATTTTATAATGAACTTATTGCAGTAAAAACCAAACAATCTCATTTATAAAAGAACTACACTAGTGTTTGCCTTGATTTGCTCACCGATGTCTTCTATGTGTGACAGTATTTACATTTCTAAAAAAGCAGATTCATTTACAACATTTGATTAAAATATTTCATGCCAGTTTGCCTTTTGTAGTTAAAAAGGTTAAGTGGCCTAAATGGATCATCGATTTATTTGACGTCACTTCATACTTCAGTTTCTGACCAATCAGACGCTCTCTAGTATCTGACATGCACCGCCCCCTTTCAAGATGCTTCTCATCTGCTTTTCATTTCATTCTCTTGAGCTCAATCACTTTTACTGGCAGAGCTGTTATAAAAAAGACGCTATTGGCTGTTGTTTTTTTAAAGGGGAGGAGCTACTCTATGTCCCACCTTCTTTATATGTTTCAGTTGAAAATATGTCAAACATCGAATAAAAAAATGCACATGTAAAAGCACTTGACGGGACTTTAAAAAGCAACACTGGCTTATTCTGAAAACGTAGTCCTGCGTACGTTTCTGAAGACCGTACATTATGTAGTCAGAGGTACGTAAGGTTGTGTTTTATTTTTTAAACGAACGATACGGGGCGGTATGACGCCGTTCCTTTTCGCGTTTACCAGCTGACCGCTCGCCTCCGTGTGGACGACTTTCCTGCTGCAACCAGTTTGTCCCGTTAGCTTGATTACGATGACGGGGTTTGAGTCCGGTGAAGAGCGGTTTCAGAAAGCAGGTAAAACAAAAACAGAATCCAAAAAATTTAATAAACCAGTAAATAACAGGGTGAGAATGTGGTAAATCTGAAAATGTGGTAAAAATGAGACGAGGGCTTTTGTGTTTTTTCTGGATTGCTTTTGAAAGTTGTTGGTTTGGTTTAGGGAAGTGTGTGGGGGGGTCAATCGATAACATTTTGCTTGGGTTTAGGGAAGGAGGAGGGTGGGTCAGTCGATTGGTCGGTCAGTCATTCAGTCAAAGAGTCAGTTGACTGCGACCCTTTGGTGGGTTTATGTGAGAACAGCAGGCGCGAATGGCACTTGCGAGAGAAATTCGAGATCTTAAAAAGCGCACACAGCGGCCTCCTGTGGATTCGCGGAAACAAAAAGTGCAAAATATCTTTCTCTGGAATTAGTGATGAAATCTCAAATACGTCATGTTGTTCCCGCCGGTACAGACAGCTGGTAACCACACTGGAATTTACACAAGGCTCTAATCGCCGTGACGTAGCTTCAAATTTCTTTTCAAACCGGAAGAACGACTTTGTTTGAAATAACACAAAAACAACCGATTTTCACTTTTTAGTGAAATAAATGTGTCCTCATAGAGTTTTTAGCGGTGTGGGACATACATACATGACTGTCAGCAGCTTAAAAATGTGTTTTGGAGAAATGCGGAGGTTTTTTTTTTCTCCCATACGCCATGCGGTATCAAACATTCCATTAAAACTACACTCTTCCAGCAGTTCCTCGCATACAATATCTTCTTTGTCACAGGGGGCATGAATGAAATGTTCCTGATTAAAAGTGAAAGTGCCAAACTGCAGTTAAAGTCGACGAATTAATTAGTTGGCAAATAATTTGATGATTGATGTCCATGTAAACGTAGTCACTGTCTTTCTCATTTGCATGTGTGTTTGTTTTGCCTTGCGTGCACATACTGAAACTTTCCTTTTCATGTTAAACCTTCCCTCTTTCGCCACTCGACACTCCTACCTAAACAAAGCTGGACCACTTTCCTGACTTTTTTCAAACTAGAGGTGTGAGAACACCCTGCAGAGGGAGGGAGGTTTATGGCCCTTTAAATATTCACTCGGATTAAAACATCAGCACTTAAAGAGACAGTACACCCATGAGTTAAGATTTACTTACTATTTACTCACCCTTCGCTTGTTTCAAACCATTATACATTTCCTTATTCTGCTGAACACACACACAAAAGGATATTTTGAAGAAAGCTGAAAACCACGGACTTCTATAGTAGAAATGCAAATGGTTTCAGGATTCCAGCATTCTTCAAACTATCTTCATTTGTGTTGAAGAAAGAAACTGAACAAGTGTGAGTAGATGATGACAGAATTGTCAGTGTTGGGTGAACTGTCTTTTTAAATAGCTGGCTGCGTGTGGCTGGAAAACCCAAATAAGCACACAGTCAGGTCATATCTGTGTGGATAAACATGTCACAGAGTGTTTAAAGAAGAAAGCTGAGACTGACCGCTGCTGATACGGCTCTTCCTGTTGGCTCTGCCCCCCTTCAGCAGCATTTTCAAGCTGTTTTTAAACATGGTGGCAGCAGGCAGAGGGAACCGCAAGGATATCTGCAGAGGAGGGGAGGGGGAAAAATATGTTTTAGCAATGCAAACACTATGGGAATGATTTGAAATCAAAAATAGAGGCCAGTGAAACGACCTTTACCACACCAAGAGCACGTTATCAGTGCAAATTACAGTTTAAAATAAAGTTTAACACTTTATTTTGATGGTCCATTTGAGTATTAGTAGACTGTCTGCTTAATATATGTTGATGCTGACATTCAACAGACATTTAACTGACTATAAGAAACTTAGCAAGTACATGTCAACTTACACTAACCCTAAAAGTCTACTTATAATCTAATGAGAATTAGTTGCAGTGTAACTTAAATTCAACAAATGGACCATCAAAATAAAGTGTGACCCAAAATACAATCCTGACAAAGATATTAACCCTGTGAAGTCTGGGAAATCATTGTATGGATAATGTATGTAGCCTAAATCCATACCTGTCAACACTGGAATGTAAAAATATGGGTAAAAGACTGTTTATGTTCATTCATTCATTCATTTTCCTTTGGCTTAGTCTCTATTTCAGAGGTCACCATAGCGGAATGAACCGCCAACTATTCCAGCATATGTTTTACACAGCGGATCTCCTTCCAGCCGTAAACAAGTACTGGGAAACACCCATATATTCACACACACTCATACACTATGGCCAATTTAGTTTAGCCAATTCCCCTATAGCGCATGTGTTTGGACTGTGGGGGAAACCGGAGCACCCGGAGGAAACCCACACCAACACGAGAAGATCATGCAAACTCCATACAGAAATGCCAACTGGCCCAGCCGGGACTCAAACCAGCGACTTTCTAGCTGTGAGGTGACAATGCTAACCACTGAGCCACTATGTAGCCACAGCATTCACCGACACAATTCAAATTACTGTCAACAAACTGCACTAAACATGCATTAAAAACAAGACATTGCAATAACTTCCAGAGGCATGACGGTGGCTTTGGAAAGGATATGACTTACCAAAAGCCATTATGTGTAATGCACTAAGCGGGATTATTGCTTTCCCCATGTAATCGAATTCAGGAAACAGGCAAGAGTGCAAGGGGGAAAAAAAACAATAAAAAGCCTCCTAAAATATCCAGAGCTTATTTAGACTGGATGAATCAGAACAATAATACTTGTGAAGGCATAAACGAGTACAAAAGAGAGAAATGCAAGCTTTTATACGATCCAATAACATTAGCAGGAAGACGTCTGGAGCGTTTCCTGTTTGGGTGTGTGCACGGAGACGGAGACCATTAGCATATAAACTAACCGACTGCCACTTCCCAAACTCTTCACTGTGGGCTCATTGTCTCTCTGTTTGGGGAGGCTAATGAAAGCGATCCATCAGGGTTTAGCTGCTGATTAGCCCTGCTGGTAGGCGCTGGAACTGCTCAGTTTGTCGGGTGCGACGTAAATAATCTGTTTTTAATTTGTAAACAGCGCGAGGATTACTGTTCTATGTCTTTTAAGGACATATATATGCAGTTGAAGTCAGAATTATTAGTCCTCCTGAATTATTAGCCCCCCTGTTTATGTTTTCCCCAATTTCTGTTTAACGGAGAGAAGATTTCTTCTACACATTTCTAAATATAATAGTTTTAATAACTCATTTCTAAAACCTGATGTCTTTTATCTTTGCCATGATGACAGTACATACTATTTGACAAGATATTTTACTAGTATTCAGTTTTAAGTGACATTTAAAGGCTTAACTATAGGTTAACTAAGCTAGAGTAATTAGGCAAGTCAATGTATAACAGTGATTTATTTTGTACAGGGCGGATGTGGTGATTTGGGGGGCCCTAAGCAACTCCAGCATGGTGCCCCAAGTCCTGAAATGCACCCTTTCTACTTTTATTCAATTTTTATTAAATATAGCTGTTTTTTTTATATCACTTCATTCTCTTTTCTCTCAATGTGAGCTTCACAGTTTAAATAATAAGATGTCTTCAAATGAATTTACAACTAAAAATAATAATATATTTTTTATAAATTGGACTGCCGGACTGCTCCATTCAATTCAATTCAATTTATTTCTAAAGAACTTTAAAACGACACAGCTGAGCAAAGTGCTGACAATAGTAAAACAAAGCGTAGCACATACTTTAAAAAATAAATAAATAAATAACGGAAAAAAAATAATAATAAAAATAATAAATAAATTAATTAATTAAAAAAATAAATATATATATAAAAAATAAATAAATAAATAAATAAAATGAATAAATAAAAATAAAAGAAATAAAATAGATAAAAATAAAATAAATTAATAAAAAAATGAATAAATAAATAAAACAAAAATAATAAAATAAATAGTGTCAACATATCACGCTTGTTTGACTCCCACTATACAAAATATGATAGAAAATGATGTTATATATAGTTTATATATATAATTTATACTTCTAGATATTAATTGGGGGCCCTCAGATGTCCTGGGGCCCTAAGCGGCCGCTTAACTTGCTTATTGATTAAATCCACCCCTGGTTCTGCAGACAATGGAAAACTAATATTACTTAAGGGGGTTAATAATACTGACCTTAAAATGAGTTTTAAAAAATTAATAACTGCTTTTAATTTAGTAGAAAAAAAATCAAATGAGGTTTTCGCCAGAAGAAAAAATATTATAGGAAATACTGTGAAAAAAAACCTGAATCTGTTAAATATAATTTGGGAAATATTTGAAAAAGAAAATAAGCACAGGAGGGCAAATCATTTTGACTTTAACTGTATATACTTTAATTCAGAGTGATAAAGGGACGGTTCACGCTAAAATTCATTCACTCATTCATTCATTCATTTTCGGCTTAGTCCCTTTATTAATCCGGGGTCACCACAGTGGAATGAACCGCCAACTTATCCAGCATCTGTTTTATGCAGCGATGCCCTTCCAGCTGCAACCCATCTCTGGGAAACATCCATACACACTCACACACTACGGACAATTTATCCTACCCAATTCATCTATACCGCATGTATTTGGACTTGTGGGGGAAACCGGAGCACCCTGAGAAAACCCACACAACCACGGTGAGACCAACTCCACACAGAAATGCCAACTGACCCAGCGACCGTCTTGCTGTGAGGTGACAGTGCTAACCACTGAGCCACTGAGTCTATATATTTATTATAATCCTCATTGATATTACCCTTCGAGTGAACAGAACTATGCTGTAACTACTAGGGATTTCTGAGAGATAATAGTTTGCAAAGTATAGACTAATTAGTCACGCGACGTGTGACTGTGAAAACGAAGACAGTATTAACGGTTCAAAGACAGCAAGCTAATAAAGCAGAGAGAAAGGGAAGAGATGCTAAACAAACACAATGTTCTCGCTTAAGAACATCACACCTTTCACTGAACCAAACACTTTTGGAGGGAAACGGTGAAGACGCCAGCACGATTACCAGCACCGCTCCGTTCTCTTCATACACACATTCGACTCTTTTTCTCTACTTCTTAATTGCTCATCGGTGCGACAGAATAGTGCGGCGTCAGCTCTCTTTCTGTGCCAGGTTAATGCTTTTGAAATCATTCTCAGAATCATTCAATGCTAATGCCGCTATTATACTGTTATACACTGTAAAAAGAAAATGTGGATTGAACATAAAATAATGACGTTGTCCCGAAAAAACCCTTAAGAATTGTGTTGTTTCAACTGATATTAAATAAGTGTCACGTGCGGGAACAAAGCGAGGAATAACAGACGAGGATCAGGGGCGGGGCCACAGGGGCACTGGCCACCGTTTAAATCAGTTTGGCCCAGTTGTGCCCCTCTCCTCTAATGCCCAGTTCAGACTGCATGATTTTCACAGTAGTCGTGTCACAGATGTGTTCACACTGCATGACTATCTGGGCTGCGTTCTGTCGCTGCTTTGTTTACACTGCAAGATGGATCGGCGACAGGGAGTTTCACACTGCATGACTTCAAAATAGGAAGAATCGCAGACAACTTTGTCCAAACTACGTCTCACACCCAAAAACACGTCGTATATCTTTTGTTTTTGACTACATGACGAGAAAGAAGCCTTTAATGGGGTAGAAAATGTACATATTTGCTCACCTGGCTTTGAAGGGAATTAGCAATTTCTCCTCAACTGTTTTATTGTTTGACCGGGTTGGGTTGTGATATTGCTCACATGAAACGTCAAACAGACATGGGGGCTCCTGCCAAACTTACACTCATTTTCCCTCCATTTCTTGTGTCCGAATAACCTGAAAATGAGCGCTTTTAACTTCTCTCTCAACCTCCCGCTGGCCTGCAGGTACCCACACTAGTGAATGCTGAACTAAACAAAAAACACTATGGAGGTTAACGGGTGCCAGCGACCAGCATTAACCACCAAGGTTTTGAACAAGGGAAGGATAAGTAAAGTTTGCATTTTTTGCATGAACTATCCCTTTAAGAGCGAAATTATATCAAAACTCATGTCAGCCATAGTGCTACTCCCTGTTGGTCAGTTCAAGATTAAACCTTTTCGCGAGCTAAAAGGGTTTTGCATGCACTCTGAATGCTGAGCGTTCTTGAACAAAGAATCAACAGCATCCCCACACACTGCACAGACAGCTGTAAATGTTAAATATATGCAAGAACAATTACAATTCAGTATGCAAATAGATGCAAAGTAGAAGGGCAAACACAAATGCGAACGCTTAATGATCTGTCATTGAAGATTCGCAAATGTACATTGTTCTCTTTAAAGAGCTCAAAATAGACAGCATATCTAAAGTGTGTGTGTGTGTGTGTGTGTGTGTGTGTGTGTGTGTGTGTGTGTG
>CAIGQQ010010737.1:1107774-1138919 GCA_903798035.1 Danio albolineatus
TAATAATAATAATAATAATAATAATAATAATAATAATAATAATAATAATAATAATAATAAGATGGATATGTATGCATTTAAGAATAACATATAAAAAGCTAAGATTATACAATACATCTGTTATTATATATGTAATGTCCTATGACGAGTCCGCCTGGGTAGGATTGAGGGTTGGCTCTTAATCCTAATTATAATAGGAAACACCTGTCATTTACTGCTCTGGACCCTTTTAAACTCTTACGGGGGGTATTTTGAGGAGGTTGCTTCTTTGGGCTGGACTTTTAGTTTCGTTTTGTTATATTTAATTATTTTGTACATCCAACATTGCTATACTACATTACATATTCATGCATACACTTACATCCGAAACACCAATGATTCTCCTTAGCTTTAGGTTGTTTAAAACTGTTTCTTGAATGAATTATGTTATATAATTTTGGCTTTTTTGTGTGTCTTTGTGTGTTTTGCTATGTCCTTGTGAGCCATAGGGCATTACAAATGGGGGCTCGTCCGGGACCATCAATCCGCAATCCAACCCGGATGGACTCTCTATGTCATGGGATGACCCATATATATATTTATTTATATTATTTATTATATATTTTAAAATAAATAAGCTTTTAGCTCAATATTTTAATTGTTTTAGTATTTGAAAAGTATTTTAGCTTTATTTTTAATTTTATCTATTTAATTGTCTATGTAATTGTCCATTAAGCTACAATTTATGTTCATTTCAGTTTTAGTTTGAATAATTGAAGCACTTATTTTAGTAAGACATTTTAGTAAGACTTAAGTTTTTTCCTAATCTAACATTTTTATTTTTGATAGTTTTACTTTTTACAAATTTCAGTCCTATAGTTTCATCATATTATATAGATAATTTTTAAAGTCATGTTGTTTGCTTTCGTCATTTCAGCTTTAATTGTAGTTGGAGTAATTTTATTATGTGCTTTTTCAGTAATGTGGTTTTGACAGTGTCAATATAGCTTTAGTTTGCAAGCATTTACAGCGAAGAAAATAAGTATTGAACACGTTTTTTTTTTTCCTGGGATGGAGCTGGGATTTTTTTCTGATGGAGCTGTTAACAGAAATGAACCAGATTTTGGTAAAAACCCAAACAATGCAAACAAAAAAGTTTGTTATGCAGTAGGCTAGGGCAGTATCCAAATTGTGATACCGTCAAACCTCCTCCATATTTTTCCCTGGTAAACGGTTTTACCGTGAATATTAAATAAATAATGACGTAAGGCTCAGACATCGTCACCAAACTGTTGGTTTTGTGTTCAAACCGTTCAGAAACTGGACGCCAAAACTAATACTGAAACCAGAACAAAATAACACGCACAACATTGTTAACAATTTTTATCATTTAAATTTTTATTTAATATAATATATTTCCTTCGCCAAGTAATTTGTCACTGCATCAGTACAGGTTTTCCAACATACACTGTCCCTTTTATACCTTCTTGTTGCACAATTTGCAAATCGCCTTGTCCGTATTTACCACCTCTCCCTTCTCCATTCGATCAAAACCTGAAATACTGCCAAAGTTGTGTCCTTCAAGACCAGGTCACTTGGTGCACAACTCGCCATCTTTCCCCACCTCTCTCTTCTCCTCTTCGCTGTCCCGTGAAGACAACTACGCATATGCATGGCATTAAATAAATTATATGCAATATTCAGTCCTTGTCTCCTATATGAGTGCATTGTTTTTTATGACGGTATAACAGTATTGAAACTGACACCGTTGTTATTTTTAGATACCGCGATATACCATATTACCATATTACTGCCCAAACTTATTATGCAGATAACAAATGCACGCTTTTTATTTGAAACAACAAACGTAGTAGTATTAGTTATAGTAAGTAATAATGGTAATGTTAATAGTCTCTCGGTCTCTCTTGCGCGCACACTCGGTCTACCTCACACGCATTCAATCTCTCTCGCGAGCACACTCGGCCTATGTTGCGTGCAGCCAGTTTCTCTTGTATGCATTCGGTCTCTCTCGCGCGCACACTTGGGGTCATTCTGACGCGCATTCGGCCTCTGCTATTGCTTGACTTTTGTCCAGTCTGGCGCCTCGCACGTGATACATCTTCTTTATTTTGGTTGGTTGGCATCCAGAAATCCCACAATGTGTCACGCTGTAAACAGGAAGATGTGAGCTAGACTGCAGCCGAAATTATTTCATTTACAAAGTAACAGACAAACGCATCATATTGTAATGATAACAGAGTTACTATATTTAAAAAGTAATGCGTTACAGTATAAGTTACTGTCAAAAGTAACGCTGCTAAAGTAACCCATTATTACTAGTAACACGTTATTGCTCAACGCTGGTTATATGTATCAGCTTTCAAAATGTAGTAAATATTGCATTATTTAGCATGCTATATACTACACATAATGCATTTACCTTTAATATCGCACAGCCCTGCTGATAATATAAAGCAAGCAGTGCCTTTGACTCAAAACACAAGCCAGACTCAGGAAACCCAAGAGACTTTGCCTCCACTTGCACTGTCTCACTTGAAAACACATCATATTAGAGAAGTTAAATGGGTTTCAGACGGCTTGTTCATGACAGACAATCCCCGCAATCAATCCTAGACTGAAACGAGACCCCATCCACTCTAATGAGGCTTTTAATCATAGAGTCTGTTATGAGCAGAGCGTTTCTTCCTCCAGCTCCAGTGACTCATGAAGTGATTTCCAGCTCATCAGTCCATCAGAAACGAAGGCAGGTCTGTAGGTGGACGAACGCTAACCTGAAAATGACTGTTAACCCACGGCGCCGTTTAACACACTCCAGAGTAGGGCTGCACGATACTGAGAAAATATGCAATATGGTCAACCCAGACTCATTGGAGATATGTGCCCAGGGCTACATTTATGGGAACCGAGAAATATGTACCCTGGGCCAGTGGTTCTCAACTGGTTTGGCCATGGGACCCACATTTTTACATGGTCATCAAGCCGCGACCCAAATTTTTTGGAACTATAATTTGAGGAATTATAATTAATTTGTATTTATTTGTTAACATACACAAGTAGTGACAGATAAATCCTAAGAAAATAACAAAAGATTTACAAATAAACAATATTTTATTGCTGACATTTAACAAAATGTATCAAATTATAGAAATATTACAAAGTAAAAACCTCAAATACTGTAAACAGTGGTTAGGGTAAAGAAATGTTCAGTACCCATGAACTAAACTGAACTGTTGTCGCGCGCGCATTTCAAAATAAAAGTCCGGTATAAACAAAATAAATTTTAAACAACTACGTTTTTTTTTTGGTTTTTTTGACCACACACTCCGCGACCCACTAAAAATGTTCCCACGGACCCACCAGTTGAGAAACACTGCCCTAGGCTATGTGTGTTTGCAGTTTGTTTTCACAATTCCACTAGAGGGCGCTGTGTTTGTGACAATCTCAAAACTGTTATTGGGGCAGGTTTTCTCATACGTGCAATTTTTCGTAAATCCACCAGAGGCCAATGTGTACATTTATGCTAATCCCAATGTCTTCATGCGCATTTGTTAGAGAAGCTGCTCAGTTTGTTCATAATAAATCAGTTTGATATCGACTGACACAAACACATTATCCCTAAACCCAACCAATTGTGTTTCCAAAACAAACTAGAAGAGAAAATCTATCATGGCCGAGTGCTTTCACCACAATTTTCACATGTCCTTTGCCAGATTTGATCCATGGTCTGCTCTGCGTTCCTTGTCTGGCACCAATTTAAGCTACAGAGCTACTTAGCTACTAAGCAAACCATTCATGTCAGAAAAACCATCCATACTGAGGCAAGCAGTCAGCAGTACCATCACATAACATTTGTTTTAAACACAAAATACAGCCATATATGAGAAAGAAAGGTGATTTGAGTCACTTTGAAGATGGCATGGTTGTTGGTGCCAATCAGGCTGATCTGAGTATTTCAGAAACTGCTGATCTACTGGGATTTTCACGCACAACCATCTCTAGGGTTTACAGAGAATGGTCTGAAAAAAAGAAAATATCCAGTGAGTGACAGTTCTGTGGGCACAAATGCCTTGTTAAGGCCAGAGGAGAATGACCAGACTGGTTCCAGCTGATAGAAAGGCAACAGTAACTCAAATAACCACTCGTTACAACCAAGGTCTGCAGAAGAGCATCTCTGAATGCACAACACGGCCAACCTTGAGGCGAATGGGCTACAGCAGCAGAAGAGCACACCGGGTGTCACTCCTGTCAGCTAAGAACAGGAAACTGAGGCTATAATTCACACAGACTCACCAACACTGGACAGTAGAGGATTGGAGAAACGTTGCCTGGTCTGATGAGTCTCCATTTCTGCTGCCACATTCGGATGGTCGGGTCAGAAATTGGTGTCAACAACATGAAAGCATGGATCAATCCTGCCTTGTATCAACGGTTCAGGCTGTTGGTGGTGGTGTAATGGTGTGGGGGATATTTTCCTGGCACACTTTGGGCCACCTTAGAACCAATTGAGATTTGTGTCCACACCACAGCCTACCTGAGTATTGTTGCTGACCATGTTTATCCCTTTATGACCAAAGTGTCCCCATCTCCTGATAGCTACTTCCAGCAGGATAGCCATGTCATAAACCGTGAATCATCTCAGACTGGTTTCTTGAACATGACAATGAATTTACTGTACTCAAATGGCCTCCACAGTCACCAGAACGGGAGATTCACATCATGGATGTGCAGCCGACAAATCAGCAGCAACTGCGTGATGCTGTCATGTCAATATGGACCAAAATCTCTGAGGAATATTTCCAGTACCTTGTTGAATCTCTGCCATGATGGATTAAAGAAGTTCTGAAGGCAAAAGGGGACCCAACCCGGTACTAGTAAGAAGTACCTAATAAAGTGGCCAGTGACATGTAATGATATTAAAACAAACAGGTTAAAAAAGATGTAATTAATTCTAATTCAGACTAAAGAACTGTGCCAAGATGCAAACATTTAGTCTTTAAAACAGTATGAATAAGTGAAAACATCAGCAGATATTCTGACTGATTCATTTTCCCGCCAGTGGCAGAACATTAACTACTGGGAAGGCGGGGATAAAGATAGTAAGGCCTCATTTGATTGGTCAAATTTAGACAAACGCTCAATGCATAAATAAAATAAATGTAATTTATCACGTCTACGATATATATATTGTGCTAAACTGTATCTCGATAATTCAATCATTCATTCAATTTCCTACAGCTTAGTCTCTATTTCAGAGGTCCCCACATTGGAACTGCCAACTATTCCGGCATATGTTATATGCAGTACTGGGAAACATATGCAACCCAGTACTGGGAAACACCCATACACACTCATTCAAACCACACTCATACACTACTGCCAATTTAGTTTATTCAATTCACCTATAACGCATGTGTTTGGACTGTGGGGGAAA
Organism: Danio albolineatus; assembly: GCA_903798035.1. NCBI lineage: Eukaryota > Metazoa > Chordata > Actinopteri > Cypriniformes > Danionidae > Danio > Danio albolineatus. The sequence goes on from CAIGQQ010010737.1 coordinate 1,113,206, forward strand.
CCGGAGCACCTGGATGAAACCCACACCAACACGGGGAGAACATGCAAACTCCACACAGAAGCGACTCCAACCAGCGACTTTCTTGCTGTGAGGCAACAGTGCTGACCACTGTGCCATCGTGCCACCGATATCAATAATTCTGCCATATATTGTGCAGGCCTACTCCAGAACACCTCTGTTTTATGCATCTATTCTCAGTTGATATTTATTTGTCCGTCATCAGTGTGTACAAACACTGTTCATACTGTAATTGCATACGGAGGAGCGCTGCAATTTCACCATCAAAAGCTGACGACGAGCGTCTTTAAATTGGTGTCATATAACCAGATAGCAAACGTGGAGACAGACATTCAGCCAGTGATGATAATGACTATATTCACGTATAAAATATGGATGAATCAGTGGTGCTTCCTAAGGAAGGCTGACTGTGAGGAGTGGGTTCAGTACAGACCCCTGCGTATTCATTATCTCTGCAAATGACTCTAAAGGAGACATTACAGGGAGTAATTGCTGCCATGACACATGAGGGAATTTTCCTGATGGCCACGGAGGAAACAAAACAGGGCAATCAAGGATGAAGAAAATAAATAAATCTGAATTATTGTGCAAATAATGGCAGCACGGTGGCTTAGTGGTTAGCACTGTGGCCTCACAGCAAGAAGGATGCTGGTTTGAGTCCCGGCTGGGCCAGTTTGCATTTCTGTGAGGAGTTTGAATGTTCTCCTAATGTTGTAATGGGTTTCCTCCAGGTGCTCCCCCAAAGTCAACCACATGCGACATTGGATTGGATAAACTAAATTGGCCATAGTGTATGAGTGCGTGTGTGGATGTGAGTCTATTTGGGTGTTTCCCAGTACTGATTTCCACTTTTTCTGCATCTTACAGTGGTTCAGACCTGTGGTCCTCAACCACCGGGCTATGGACCGAAACCGCTGGGCCGTTGCCTCAACCACTGGGCCATACAAGAAATCATTATTTCGGTTCGATCTTTTATTATGAACAGTCTTTTATTTTGAAAAATGATCGTATTCTCTCGGTTACATCTCTCAGTGGCCAAATTTAACCCACAAGCAGCAAAATGAGTAAGAAACAGACGTCTTTGGAAAGTTTCTTTGCTAAGGGCAAAAGGCCCAGTGAAGGAGCCGTGAACTGCCAAGGAATAGATCCGCAACTCATTTGTCAACAAATCAAGTGAATCCCCCATGGCTGTGCGGGAAGATCAACTAATGGAGAACCCAAGTGATGGCAGCCTTTTAGGGACTGTTCGAATGTCGCGTGTTTCCTAGAGTTCGCACAAGTTCATTGTTTTCAATGGAAGTGCGCCCACTCGCGCCTTCCAGTCGCACACAGTTGAATGAATCCCGCAAGCGCACCGCCAGTCACGTGACAAGAATTGACAGATCAGTTTCAGCTTGTATGGAATACACACATTTCGGTAGACTAATTATCCCAGACAAACACAGAACACCCAAACACTGCAGTGCTTTGTCATTTATTTCTATAAATAGAACTTGTATCAGAGTTACAGCAATGATTTGTCAGTTTGTCTTTCTTTGAGAAAACGTTTAACGATTGCCAAGTGACCTACAACTTACCCCCCACCCCGCCAGGTCCACTTGGGTTTCCATAGCCTGCTGTATTCATAAATAAAATACGGCAAGTAGTAAAGTCTGACAAACAATTCATGATGAAGAAAATTGTCTTGTTCCAAGGAAATTCACAACATATCTCTAGCAGCCTAATATTATTTGCACATTCATTCATTCATTTTCCTTTGGCTTAGTCCCTTTATCTGTCAGGGGTCGCCACAGCGGAATGAACCACCAACTATTCCATCATTTTGCTGATGTTTTGTGTTGGGTGGGGGGCCAACTTCACGGAGGTGTACTGGGATTCACCCATACTCTTTCGCATTAACACATGCACACATACACTACAGCCAATTTAGTTTGTTCAATTTACCTATAGCACATGTGTTTGGACTGTGGGGGAAACCACCCGGAGGAAACCCACGCCAACACGGGGTCTGGGAGAACTCCACAGAAATGCCAACCGACCCAGCAGGGACTCAAACCAGCAACCTTCTTGCTGTCAGGCGACTATGCTAACCACTGAGCCACTGTGACGCCCAAATTGATAATTGTTTCTACACTAAATTCAGTATCAGCTTTAGTATATAAGTGTATTTTTCAGGCTTCACTCAGAATCTGCATTCCTATATAGGGCTGTGCAATATGGACAAAATAATCATATTGCGATTTTCTGAACGAATATAGCGATTGTGATTTTATTTGTGATTTTGGCAGCTGTTTTTGCTTTTTCAAGCGCGCTACAGACACACACTCTACATGTATTCAGTGCACAAGAAGTGCAGAACAAAACATTTTACAATGAAATAACACAGTATTAAGTTTAATAAATAAAACTGTAGTAAAATTGTCTATAAAACAGACAACATTAAAATAAACTAAGATGAACTAACCTCAGCTCCAGTTAAACACATACTGTACACAGTAGCACTAACTGCTCGATAAACAAAACTGTAATAAATTGTGTTAAAAACAGAAAACATGAAGAAATAAAGATGAACTAACCTCAATTCCAGTCGGAAAAATAAATAAAAACTAACGTAAATCTAAACCACCTATTCGCTTCTCTCGCTCAACTTCGTCGTGTGCGGAGTGAGCTCTGATTGGTTAACATCTTTCTCCCGCTCAGCTTAGCTGTAATCACCCGGTGTGCTGCGTCAGCTCTAATTAGTTAACATATTAAAATCATGCGCACAAGAACGTGAACAAAAATCAAAATAAATTAATAGATAAAATTTTAACCTTACGCGATTTAGAAATGTGCTTAAATCGTAATTTTTTTTGCGATTGCGATTAATTGCACAGCCCTATTCTTTTATATATATATATTTTAAAGATGATTTCTCTGATTTATTAAACCAAAAAAGGCTCTATTGGAGCCCTTTCAGAGCAAACCCATTAACGTTTATTTATTAAAGCTAAAATAAGTGAAGTTTATTTATAAACTAATTTCGAGAGGATCACGTGCTTATGATTGACCACAGCTGGTCCTGCATTATTCAATTTATGATTCACCAATCAGACGATTCCTAAGCTACTATAAATACACTAAGCTCCATATCACAGACATCTTCGTTTTGAAGAATCCCCCCTTCCACCCCTACTCCTCCTCCTTTCCTAGATGGGTGGCATGGTGGCCCAGTGGTTAGCACTGTTGCCTCACAGCAAGAACGTCACTGGTTCTAGTTCTTACCAAGCCAGTTGACGTTTCTGTGCGGAGTTTACACGTTCTCCCTGTGCTCACGTGGGTTTCCCCCGGGTTCCCCAGTTTCCTCCCCCATCTAGAAACATGCAGCTTAAGTTAATTGACTAATCCAAATCGGCTCCATAGACATGCTCCTAGTAAGTAGTTATCTTTTCATAGCAATCACTATCCATTCATTAGCTAACCGCAGGGGAGTTCTCGAGATCTACCTGAGCTCAAACTCTCCTCTTGCCTTGCAAACAAGAGGGAGCCCCGGGCTCGAGGATCTTATGAGCTCAGGGTTCTCTCCCGGGACAGCATGCTAATCAAGCTTCATAATCAATCATCAGCCAAGTGTGAACTCTTGAAACGCCTGACGCGATCACAGCTTCATGATGAAAAACGATCTTTATAATACAGCGCTCACAAACCCGAGGAAAAGTGTTAGTTTAAACAGTTGGAATAATCAGCAGAAGTTGAAGTGAACAAATAAAAGGCCCATAATAAAATCTGACAGACAGAGTAAATTAAAAACTCGACAAACGCCAGAATAAAAGTGAATTTCTGAAAGGCTTTGAGGGGAAATGTGCTCTCGAGGGGGTTGCGGCTTCCATCAACCTTACATAAAGGGAAATATTACACCGGCTAGAATACAAATCCCACTAATGGAATGCATGAGAAAAGGCGGTAAGACTTATCGCCCGAATATCAAGCAATAACCACCCTGAGCATAGAAATAGATTCGACATGCTCAGGGAATTCAATTATGTGGATTGGCTATTATGGAACAATCTACAGCAGACAAAATTACAGGATTTATACATAATGCACAGAACGATGAGGTATCTGCAGGTGTGTGTATTTTTAGACCTAACCGCAGGCACTGGAGTGAGAGAGAGGGTACGGTGTTCTTGAGACCACAAACGCTCATTTATCTCATAATATCATACACTCCTAAAAAGAAAACACCTTTTTTGGGGGGATCGACATACCTGTCAACATTGGGGCGTTAAAATAAGGGATACGTCCACCATAATAAGGGATAACTTATAAAAATCCCCATATTAAAGTTATGTTCTTCCGGAGCTGCTTCATTGTAAATAAACAGTTAAATGGTCAGTAATATTTTTTTATATTATTATTTACAAAAGAAATTTTAATAGTATACATTAGCAAACAGTTTAGCTTATTAAAATTAATTATTATAAAGAAATAGAATCAAGTTATCAAATCGGATTAATCTTTTTCTCACTGTATAACTCACACATTCTGAATAAAGAGCAGCGAATGAATCTCATTTATTTAGATTTTTTTTCATTAGATTACATTAAATAACAGAGGCGTCACTTTAAAAATGCACACATCTAATGTTATAATGAAAGCATTCGATTGCTTTCCTAATGTTTTATGCTCATTTAGGACAAAATTAGTTGTGTTTGGAAAAAAAACCCATCAAGATCGACATCTTTAGATGTTATTATTATTAATTATGTGTATATGTCTGTTCAAACACGCACCTAAAATCCAGTATCCACTTTCGATACACTTCAAATCGCATGTATAGAATCCATTTGGGAATCAGCGCCTGTTTATCACTATGGAGCACGTCAGCTGACAGTCACGCACCGCTTTATGACTGTTTTGAGGATTGCATATGAGGAGCGACGGTACCTGTAATGAAAGTAAAAGGGAATCCAGCCGTTTTCAAAGTGTTTTATGCCTAAATAAAATGAAAGCACAGAACGGACTAACATTTAAGAGCAAGGGGCAGCCCCTGGTAGTTCGGCGGTATGGGTTGAGTATAAGACGGGTCTTTAATGTTTATTGGAAGACTGAAAATATGGGAGAAATACAGGAAAATACATTTACGGGATGATATCGGGATATAATTGTAAAATACGGGAGAATCCCGGGAAAAATGGGAGGGTTGACTGGTATGGGGATTGATGGCTCCATGAGGTGCCTTTCATCCCACTAAAGGGTATGTTTAAATCTACAATATATCAGGGAAAAAAGTATTGAACATGTCACCATTTTTCAAACTTTGGCATTCTGTGCTGGACATTTTATTTAAAGCTATAAAAATTAGTTTCCACAATAAACCTGTGTTGGTATTGTTGAATGGTAACTCTTGATTTCCCTTAAATGCAAAGGTCTGTGAATTTTGGTTATCTTTTTCGATTGCTATAAGGAAAATGTTGGTACAGAGGTGGAAACCCTAGCGCCCCATTCACACGGGGGGTCAGCGTTAACGCTTCCCATTCACTTTGAATGGGTGACATCAGGCGTTGCCAAACTGCATTGTGGATCCGTCGTCGGCTTCAGTGGCGTCGCTCGCTGCAGAAGTTGGGACTTTCTCAACTTTTCAAGCGCCGACGGAAGCGTCAGCCAATCAGATCGCTTTATGCAAATACACCAGCTCAGACAGTAGCCGATTGTTGACTAATGTCATTGGCTGACGCTGCTATGACGATCGCGTCAGCCCCAACTTCAGACACGCCCTCTGTCAAGCGTTGACGCTGAAGCCTCGTGTGAATGGGGCGTAGGAGTGTAATGTATGGTTGATCTGTTATTCATACGAATCACCACCAATGGTTCGGAACACACGTGGCCCATGAATTAATCCTAAATTTGTAACGATCACAGACACATTCTCGTGTCATTCAAATCACAAATATGAAAGCATTTAGGCTTTCTTGTTAAACATCATGATCATGTGGTGGGTTATTCGGGATGTGGTGGGTTTCTTAGGTTATTAAAGGTGCTTTCTGATTTACCTGCATTAATACATTCAGTGTAAACTGCACGACTGATCATTAAAATATCAGGATCTCAACACCCACGCAACATAAATGATAAATGATGGTGATTTGCATGTTTATTCATCGCTGCCTAAAATCTGTGTTTGAAAAACACAAAAATCAAGAAAGAGATTCAGTCTTTAGTCTTTTGAGATAGGAATAAAGTTACTACCAAATAACACAGAAGTCAAACAGTCAAATAACACAGAAGTAATCGCTCTGTTAAGCACTGGTTGCATCCACTATTGGAAATGCTGTACCTAGAACTGTCATCAGCATGGATCTACCATGCTAAACTGGACATTTTGACGGTGTGGAAAATCTAGATATGTGACATCAAAGAAATCTTAACCATCATCATACTATAAAAAAGTCAAATTTAATGTAATTCATTTACTTGCTTGGTCTTCAGTTATTCTCGGCTGGGTCAGTTGGCTTTTCTGTGTGGATTTTGCATCTTCCCCCCATGTTGGCGTGGGTTTCCTCCGGGTGCTCCGGTTTCCCTAACAAGTCCAAAGACAAGTGCTATCGGTGAATTGGGTAGGCTAAATTGTCCGTAGTGTATGTGTGTAAATGACTGTGTATGGATGTTTCCCAGTGATGTGTTGCAGTTGCAAGCACATCCGCTAAGTAAAACATATGCTGGATAAGTTGGCGGTTCATTCCGCTGTGGCAATCCTAATATAGGGACGAAACCGTCAAAAGAACATGAATGAATGAATGAATGAACATCAAGTATATAGTCAGACACACATTTCAACATGCTGCGTATACACACTGCTGGGATGACAATGGCAGCTGGCTAATTGGTTAAGAGTCAGTCGTGGTAGAGGTTAAGCGGTGCAGGGATTTGCTCAGTAGTAACTGAAGACACTCTCACAGAAACACACAATAGCGTACATGCACGTCTCTGTGCGTCTATCTGAAATAAAGACTACAAAATCCAATTAAAAACCCAGCCGTAGCCATTCAGACGGAGCTGGTTTTCCCAGAGGAGGTCAGGTACGTTTGTGCTTCACAGATGTATTTGGTGATTTTAATCCCAACCTGATTCAAACACATCTGTGTTTTTCGCACACAAAGCCCGATGAAAATTATAGAGCAAATTGCCTATTGTTTGTCGACTAGAACTCAGGAGTCCTCTGAGGAATCTAATCCTGTCAGTGTGGGAATGTGATTTTTTTTGTGCGTTTTTACATTGTAATGTTTCTTCCCATCTATTCTGACCTTCGCTGAACACATTAGCTAAAGTTAAATTACTCATCACACTGCCTGATCCACCTTATTTAGTCTGCTTTCTGGGTATAGTAAAGAGTAGTCCAAGTACTGCTGACAAACAATGGGCCGTTTTCACATGTCTGGGTTTCTCAGCAGTTGGTAAACTCAGAGCGCAGTGAATGGCAGAGCACAACAAAAAAAATTTTCACACAGCAAAAATTCCAGTGTTAAATATACAGTGTGATTTTTTTGGTGTTGTTCAGTGTTAAAACGGTTGTACATTTTAATCCACGAGTGTGAAAGTGCGTATATTTAAGAGTTTTTTTTTTCAGCATTAAACTTTTACCCCAATATGCAGTGTATTTCCCGCTAGTGATAGGAAGTCGAGTTTTTTTACTCGAACCGGTTCTTTTGGACAAGCAGGGATCAAACCAGTGTGTTTTACGAGTGACATAATGATATAATAAATTATAAGATGTATTAAATTAATTCTGTTCAGAAGCAGTGTACTATATGCACTCATTCGCTTATATACACAAGCATTAGATTTATTTGTTTTTAAATCAAGTGAGTAACGTACAAATTCGATATATTAACACTTTGAAGGGTAACACACACTTCGGTTTGATGTAAGAATAAACTCTTACTGTGTTAAAATGAAGTAATGTACAAATTTCACACTTTAGAAAGTGTTATTTTAACTCCAAAATGGAGGGAGTCATATGTACACCGAAGAAGTGTTAAGTTAAACTCTAAGTTAAATGTACACTGATTTTTTTTGCTGTGCACAATCCTATTTCATTCATTCATTTATTTTCTTTTGGGCTTAGTCCCTTTGTTAATCTGGGGTCGCCACAGCGGAATGAACCGCCAACTTCTCCAGCATATGTTTTACACAGCGAATGCCCTTCCAGCTGCAACCCATCACTGGGAAACATCACAATCTTATTTGCTGAAATAATAAAATAAAAACTCCACGATGGTGTTACCAAGACTTCCAGAAAAAGGAAAAAAAATGTGTATTATTAAAAATTGTAATATATAAAAGCAACTAGGGCGCCACGGTGGTGTAGTGAGTAGCACGTTCGCCTCACAGCAAGAAGGTCGCTGGTTCGAGCCTCGGCTGGGTCAGTTGGCATTTCTGTGTGGAGTTTGCATGTTCTCCTCGTGTTCGTGTGGGTTTCCTCCAGGTGCTCCGGTTTCCTCACAGTCCAAAGATATGCGGTACAGGTGAATTGGGTAAGCTAAATTTTCCGTAGTGTATGAGTGTGAATGAGAATGTATGGATGTTTCCCAGAGATGGGTTGCGGCTGGCATCCGCTGCGTAAAACAAATGCTGGATAAGTTGGCGGATCATTCCGCTGTGGCGACCCTGGATTAATAAAGGGGCTAAGCCAACAAGAGAATGAATGAATGAATGAATGAATGAATGAATATGCGAAGACCAGTTCAGTCACCTCTCAGTATGTAAATAAATCTGTTGTTGACACCACGTTTCCTCACATGTCAGTGTGTTAAATTTGTAAGAGTCCCGCATGGCAAGTTAAGGAGATAAACCACAAAAGAGCAGTTGAGACTAAAACACAGCACACTGCACGAACAATTCACCTATAGTGCATGTGTTTGGACTGTGGGGGAAACCAGAGCACCTGAAGAAAACACTGGAGAACATGCAGACGCCATACAGAAACGCCGACTGACCCAGCTGAGGCTTGAACCAGCAACTTTCCTGCTGTGAGGCGATCGTGTTACCCACTGTGACGCCCAATGATAATTAATAATTCCTGATATTTATATAGTGTTTTTCTGGACCCTCAAAGCGCTTTACACATTTTTTGGGGGGGGTCTCCTCATCCACCACCAGTGTGCAGCATCCAGCTGGACGATGTGACGGCAGCCGTATTGAGCCAAAACACACACCACACTCCAGCTGATTGGTGGAGAGGAGACAGAGTGATGAAGCCAATTATGATATGGGGATGGTTATGAGGCCATGATGGACAGAGGCCAATGGGCAGATCTGGCCAGGATACCGGGGTTAAACCCCTACTCTTTTCCGAAGAACATCCTGGGACTTTTAATGACCACAGAGAGTCAGTTTAATGTCTCATGCGAAAGACAGTGTCACTAAGGTGTATAGAGTCCCCATCATGTTCAGGGGCGTTAGGACTAAGCGGCAACCTCCCGCTCTCCCTCATGAAGCCAATATGGAAGTAACTAAAATTGCAATTCATCAACTTGCCTTTGGGGGCTGGTTCCAGGAAGTCCCGATGTTCACTGACTGCAATGCTAAATTGGCTAATTTTACAGCTGATAAAACATGTTTACAGACTGGTACAAAGAACGATTTGGGTTCATATAGCTTATATTACCTTTCATGACAACTGTGAGGGGGTGAATTTTTTTTATAACTCATCAGTTTAGTTTTTATTAAGTCTGTATAATTAAGGGCGTGGCCACTTGGTGACAGCTAGGTCTCACTGGTCGCTGTCACTTCACCTGATTCTGGCTGATTAGCCGCTGATCTCGGCATATTCATCGTATTTTTGTTTTGTTTTATGTGGCTTTACACAGTCAGTCCCCTTTTGGAATTATTTCCTACAACTATCAGATGATATGGCATGCTGTGTGCATTTAATTGTGCTTACAAACCATTCAAGTGGCCTCCATTTCCCAGGTGAGTGTAATTATATAATTATATATACCACATCTATAAATGTATTTGTTTAATTTAAGATCATTTATCATTTATAATTTTTTCTTCCGACCTGTAATGCACTCCAGAATCTGACAGATTGATTAGCCGTAGCCTCTAGAACAGTCATCTAAAGCGTTGTCATACAGTGTTATGCCTGGATTTGAAGTATTTGGATGTAATTTGCATTTTCCTTCAGTAGAAAAACGTCATAAGAACAATGCTCAGTGGCTTAATGTGTTACAACAGTGTTTTCAACAGACTAAACACTTTATTGATATAGTACACAACCAAGCACATGTGGTCAGACTCAGAACACAAATGAGTCGCAGGTAATGAAGTATTAAGAGTTTCTCCCAAAGAAAAGCCAGTTTAAGCAAAATGAGAGCTCCACTCACGCTCCGCCTCTTTGCCCTTGTACGGTTACCCCAGTTCGGTCCTATGGCGTGCGAACAAAATGGCGGCAGTTGGCCACTCCTAATTGTAGCTTTATTTGCGCTCTTCAGAAACCTATGGGTGACATCCACATCTTTTACAGGCCCTGTTTACACTAATGTGTTTTCGTTTTAAAACGCTTAAGTTTTGCTACGGTTACGCCATTCATCCACACTACGCCGGAGTTTTCGAGCCCCGAAAACGGAGCGTTTTGGAAATGGAGGCGTGGCTGTAGAGATTCGCTACTTGATTGGGGCTTTTGGGTCATTGCGTATCCTTCCCTTAATCGTCAAGCCCCTATCACATGACTAAAACGCCACCGGAAGACGGCAGACCAGCCTTCACTGTAAACAACAACATGGACACAGCAATGGAAGCGTTGTTTGCACTATTGTCCGTTTTAGGCGCCATTGTGCAGTTAAACTCTGCCTTTTTTACTGCAACAGCTGCATATATTCACAAGAGGCAAGCTACTGTTCGAGCACTCGCTAATCGCTCGCGTTTCAAGCGGCGTAAGCCCTATTTAGAATGCCGAGCGAGACACATGTTTCCTGTTTATACGCGCATGCCCAGAGTGCGCAAATGGCCACGTGATATACGTTTTTGGTGGAGTAGTGTGGAGGGAGATATGTTCAGAAACGCTGGGTAAAACGCTAGTGTGGACGCGGATTGTTTTCATGCTAAAACGCAGTTTTAAAGCTAAAACGTACTACTGTAAATGGTGCCACAGTCTACAGTTAGGACCCACACAGACCACAGGTTGAGAGCCCCCTGCTGGCCTCACTTACACCACTTCCGGCAGCGACCTAGCTTTCCCATGTGGTCTCCCATCCAGGTACTGACCGGACGCAGCCCTGCTTAGCTTCAGTGGGCGACTATGTGAGAGTTGCAGAGAGCTAGCTGCCTACAGGTCTTTAGTTAAAATGTTGCATTTGTCAGGGGTTTGTTTCCAAGTAAACAGCCTATATTGGTCTTTGCATTTGTTTTTGGCCGTCTTTTTAAACATAGTACATATCGTACCATACCAAAAACTGATACATAAAGAAAAGTGAGTAGTTTGAACCTTTGCACAACTTCCACCTACTGCCTAAAAACATTCTCGTTACTGGACGTGTTGTGAGAGAGCACACAAAATGAAGGTTAAATAAAACAGGGATTGCGATTAAAACTGATGTTGCTATTTACATCCTTTCCCTGCTTCCCCCACTTACTCATAACACGTTTATTCAGCCGTACTTAAGTGTCTCGCTGAGTGTTCCTGCAGAATTGACTAATAAGAGGGTCTCAGTGTGCAAGCAGCCACAAGAGACAAACATAATTATATGTAAATAACATTCAAAAACTTGAAAATAAGGATCAATAAATAAACACTGATGCAAAGAAATGACATTCATATATTATGATTGATTTATTTTTACATGTGCAACACAGATGAACACACGCTGCAGTACGGTTTAGGTCAGGTTTATGTTGAGAGAGAGAGGAAAAAAGGTAATTTATTCTCTTAATGTTCTCTCTTTTAAAAGGTAAACCAGTGTAAATGTCAACATTACCATAAAGCAGATGTCTAAAGAACTGATAAAACATGAGCTAACTGAAGCAGTTCAGTCAATCTGCTTTAGTTCAAGCATTATACAAGAGGCTTGAATAAATTGTTAGTTAATTTATAAAAGTTACCGCTTTACTTAAATTCAATGGCCAACACAAGGTTTAGTTAAAACTTAGTGCCGCGTAAAACTTGGCAAATACATAAGTACAAATGACAATGTAACAGACACACACATATTTTACTGCATCTCAGAGTGCATCCAGAGCTCATGATCAACTTCAATGGCCACATTCAGACCCAATGAAAAGTCATAAGGATGTGTTCACCAGGGGCGCCTGCAGGATTTTATTCCAAGGTACGCACAAATCCAACACCGCCCCCTTTCCCCCAATCATCTCGAAACACTGATGCTTACTGTCAAAGGCTACATTAATTAAGAGCATTCGTTACGAAATAATTCGTTTGCTTTTTAAATATTAATATTTCTAATAATATTAATATTTCACTCACTTTAAAATTCTGACATATTAAATTATAAATTTGCATATTACAATACAGAAGATTGTGATACAACCATTAGTGAAGCATTAAACCCTTATTTCCACTGACCGCAAATCATCCACCCGCACAGTTGAGTAGTGGACGGACTCAATCAAAAATGTAATTCGTATTTTGTCTTGGAAATGTTTTATTTAAAAGAATTTTGAATAGTTTGTTTCATGGTTTAAATATTTTTGTTGGTCAGTCATTTATTTGATAAAACAGAAGAACGAATAACATTTGAATAACATTCAAAACTAGTCCGCTATACGCTTCAACAATGCCAAAACACGAACTGGATTGTCAAATGAAATAATAATCTAGCCTAAATAAAAATAAAGTGAAACATTCACAGTTTCAGAGAAGCCTATATAAAACAGTTTTTCCTGTTGCGCCGGTCAATTGCGATTTAATTCATTTCATCAAATAATTTGAATGAGCAGGACAGGCGTCCCACATTACCATGGAAGAACAAACTCAAAGGCTGAGACAACTCCGAAAATCATGAGAATGGAGATGTCTGCATATTTATGTCAGTCGGTCAGATACATTTCTGTGAAAGGAGGATGCGCACGGGCTAGGCCTGGAGTTTCCCCGGCTCAGGTGCTGATAAGACTGCGGTCTTCACTCTGTGTGGGGGATCAGTATTTGTCTCATTAGTTTTAGGCCTATTGGCAAATGTCTTAAATAAGTTTATCTGTTTCAATGAGCGTTTACTCACTTTGAACCTTGTTTTAAACAAAAACTAATTGTAATTTTTATTTTGCGGAAAAAACTGCCGCAAAAACAAAGCCTGTAAAGATTTCTTTACCCATGCAAAATGCAAGTACATACATGCTTTGAAACACAAAAACACACACCTTTATTTGCTGTTATGTTTTTTTTGTTTTGTTTTGTCAATATATCGTAATATACACTGGTTAATAATCAATTTAAATTATGTATTAAATAAATAAATAAATGAATAAATAAGCGGCATCAATTCCTGCCCTCTCGTGGTAGGTACGCACAGTGCGTACAGCCGCAGGCGCCACTGGTGTTCACACTCAGGTACTCGGCTTCCCTTCATTCTTTTTGTCTTGTCCTAAAAAGATAATACATTTGGTACAATGCCAATCGCTCTTGTGTTTGATCACATACATGTGATAATATTTGTTTTAAATTGAACTAGATATGGGTGCCACGGTGGCGTAGTGGGCAGCACGATCGCCTCACAGCAAAAAGTTCGCTGGTTCGAGCCTTGGCTAGGTCAGTTGGCATTTCTGTGTGGGGTTTGCATGTTGATGGGTTGGGTTGAGATGGATTGCAGCTGGAAGGGCGTCCGCTGCATAAAACATACGCTGGATAAGTTGGCGGTTCATTCTGTTGTGGCGACACCAGATCAATAAAGGGACTATGGAATGAAAAAACTTGATATGCTTAAGCATTTGCATTTTATGGGTTGCATCCTATAAATCCATGTCCTGTTTTAGGTTTAGATGTCTGTTTTGTGTTGCAGTCTTATTTCATTTGGCCAGGCAACCCTCTTGTTGATGAGCACCAGGATTTGAATGTGCAACTGTTGCATCCCAGCAGACACAAAACGTCATAAGACATTAATATTAGGTTAGATTTAGGTCACCAGCGTCTAAGGACAATGTTAATTTGGCGTCTAATGACAATGTAAAATGACGTCGATATTTGGTTAGATTGTGCTGGAAAGTGACCAAAATCCAACGTTGAACCAACGTCATTCATTCATTCATTCATTTTCTTTTCGGCTTAGTCCCTTTATTAATCCGGGGTCGCCACAGCGGAACGAACCGCCAACTTATCCGCCAATTTGTTTTACGCAGCGGATGCCCTTCCAGCCACAACCCATCTCTGGGAAACACATTCATACATTCTCATTCACACACATACACTATGGCCAATTTAGCCTACCCAATTCACCTGTACCGCATGTGTTTGGACTTGTGGGGGAAACCGGAGCACCCGGAGAAAACCCACGCAACCACGGGGAGAACATGCAAACTCCACACAGAAATGCCAACTGGCCCAGCCGGGGATCGAACCAGCGACCTTCTTGCTGTGAGGCGAACGTGCTAACCACTAGGCCACCGTGGCGCCTGAACCAACGTCATATTGACGCCAAATTAATTTGTCAGGCATGACAACCAAAATCTGTCTGACAGACGTCATAGTGGTAACGTCCACACAACGTCAAGCTGTAACATCATTAGATGTTAATATTTTGTTGATTTTAGGTTGGACTTTGACGTCGGCCTGACGTTGGGTTCTGACGTCAACCCGATTTTCATTTTCAAACAAAACGCAACGTTCCCACAACGTTGGGGTACAACGTCAATCTGAGGTCATGTTGACATGCCTGCTTGAACATTTGTATTTCAACATACAGTTTTTTTTAGGTTGCTTGGAAAGTAACCAAAATGCAACGTCTGTCTGATGTTGGACATTGACGTCGGCCTGACGTTGAGTTCTGACGTCAGCCTGATTTCATTTCCAACCAAAATGCAACATCCCATGATGTTTGGGTACTACACCAATTTGACATCATGTTGACGCCCTGTGCCTGCTGGGAACCCATTATTTGGGTTGTTATTTCACTAAAAAGTATAGCTAATACATTTTTTGTTTAAAACGCACATTTTTCTCTGTTTTGCACTATTTTTGTTTTTAGGATTTGAAGAAATGCTGTCCAAAGTGGATACGTTTAGAAACTGCGTTTTCGTATTGCTGTGTGGATTGTGAAAATGAAGGCTTTCAAAAACTAATCTTTCCTCCCTTCATTTGTTCGCTCATTCTTTCTTTCATATTTTTGTTCCTTCATTAGGTCCTTTGTTCGTTCGTTCCTTCTTTCCTTCCGTAGTATGTTCAGTCCTTCCTTGAATCCTTCCTTCATTCATTTGGTTCTTCAATCCTTCCTTCCATTCCTTGTTCGGTCCTTCCTTCTTTTTGACCCTTCCTTCCATTCTTCATTCGTTCCATTTAATGATTGTTTAAGGCTGTTTGGTGATTTCAGTCATCATACAGTCGACATCCATCATTTTCAGTCACATGCAGTCTATAAACAGTCTCTGGATCATTGCGTGTGCAGATTTTGGACATCTTCTTGGACATTTTTAATGTTTCCAAAAGGTTTGCTGCATTTATAAAGCGCCCATGTCTTGAGGTTGTTCAGTGTGATGTGATTTACTTTCTATGTGTGATTTAATTGGACAGGAATCACAGGACTGATCTTTCTACTTTAGACAATGACCATAGACAAGGAAGAAATAAAGTAGTGACTGCAGGTTGAAGGACAGTAGTGGAGTAAAAGCACCGATACTGCACTAAACATGTACTCAAGGGAAAGTAAAAGTCCACATTTTTAAAACTACTCAGTAAATTACAATTCCTGAGAAAAACTACTCAATTACAGTAGTGCAGAGTATTTGTAATTAGTTACTTTACACCACTGCTTATGCTATTCCAACCTTTTTCCAACATTTTTCTCTGTTTTGCATTTTTTTGTTTTTAGGATTTTTTTAAATGCTGTCCAAAGTGGATACGTTTAGAAACTGCGTTTTCGTATTGCTGTGTGGATTGTGAAAATGAAGGCTTTCAAAAACTAAGAAGCGTTTAAAAAAAAATTTAAAGCGTCTGCTAAATGTAAATGCAAATTGAGTAAATGAAATTGCCAGAGGACAATAATTATGAATCAATGTTTAAGCAATTCACTACAGAATTATTGATGCTTTGCCTCGTCACAGCCTTAAGGTAAATAACAAAAAGAAATCAAGAATGGCCAAACCTTATGAGATGGAGTAAACAGTGTATTTTCTCTCTCTGTTTCTCGCAAATTGAACATTACCGCTGGCCTCTGAACACTCTCATGCCTGCTGTGAAAATCAGGTTTCTCATATCCCCACAGCCATGTCCATTCACGGCCTACAATACTGTTGTTCAAGGCTTTCTGATTGGCTGTTTACTGAGATCCATTTTCCTGAGAAAATGACTCAGCAGAAGCCCACGGGACAGAAGCCCACCTCTACTTCCGGCACATTAGGGCCGGTTTTCTCTCCTCATAACAGCGAATGAGGAGGAATCCACAGGGAGCAGAACAGGCTACATAAAGCACAGTAAAGAGGGTAAGGACGGGTTCTGGTGGTCACTAGGACTGCGATTCAATATTTGATTTTTATTTAGAGATCCATTTTTATTATTACTATTATTATCATTATTATTATTATTATTATTATTACTATTATTATTATTATTGTTAATACTATTATTATTACTATTATTATTATTATTAATACTATTATTATTACTATTATTATCACTATTATTATTATTATTATTATTATTATTATTATTACTATCACTATTATTATTATTATTATTACTACTATTATTATTATTATTATTATTATTATTATTATTACTATTATTATTATTATTATTATTATTATTAATACTATTATTATTATTACTATTATTATTATTATTATTATTATTACTACTACTACTATTATTATTATTATTAATACTATTAATACTATTATTATTATAATTATTATTACTATTATTTTTTTATTATTGTTATTATTATTATTGTTATTATTATTATAATTATTACTATTATTATTATTAATACTATTATTATTATTATTATTATTATTATTACTCTTATTATTATTATTATTATTATTATTATTATTATTGTTATTACTATTATTATTATTATTATTATTATTACTATTATTATTATTAATACTATTATTATTAATATTATTACTATTAATTTTATTATTATTACTATTATTATTATTATTAATATCAGCATGAGTAGATTATAGTTTTCATATTATCTGTCAGCCTCTTGATGTTTCATCCTTTTTTATTATTATTATTATTATTATTATTATTATTATTATTATTATTATTAGTCCTCTCAATGATTTCCCAACCTCCCTCACATCCTCACTACTATTGTTAATATTATTACGATAGAACGATAGATAGATAGAGAATTTGCCATAGTGCATGTGTGTGAATGCAAGAGTGTATGAGGAGGAAGGGCATCCCCTGCGTAAAACATATGCTGAATAAGTTGGCGGTTCATTCCTCTGTGGCGACCCCTGATTAATAAAGGGACTAAGCCGAAAAGAATATGAATTAGTGAAGTCTGTAAAATAACAGAAAGTATACTGACAGTTTATTACAAGGTATTGGTAGCGTAATATACAACACCAACCCAGACAATATAGAACTTTAAACTATTAAAAATGTTCATAAATGTTTCATAAGGACTAAGCTGAAGGATGAGTGAGTGAGTGAAGGATCAGTTTGACAATGTTGTAAATCTGTTAATTCAACTTTTCTAAAATGCAAGAGCGTTTAAGTGTATTGTTGTCATGTAAACACACAAACAGCTTCTTTGTTTAGAAGTGGGAAGACGTCAGGATTGGCTCATTTAGCAATATTCAGATTCCATTACAGTCGAGATCAAACAAAGCACTGGCAGATCTTTACTGACATACAACCGACAGAGATGAATTATCAAAGAACAAGAAAATGTGGAGCATGTGGAAAAAAACCCTGAAATTATTAATGACAAGATCAAAGAAACGACACGTGCATGAAGAAAACTGATCATTATTTTAAAGCGTTTTCTAAATTTTACGCCACTTTTTTTTTCTCAGGAATAAATATGTTGCATCTATAATAAACAAACATTACATAACGACGGTCAAAGACTTGATCTGTTTTCTTAAGCAGCTCTACTTATCATGCTACACTTTTATACAGCTACATGTCATTATAACAATCATTCATATTCCCTCTGCTTAGTCCCTTATTTATCAGCCGTCTCCACAGTGGAATGAACCACCAACTATTCTGGCATATGTTTTACATAGAGGATGCCCTTCCAGCCACAACCCTGTATTGGGAAACACCCATACACTCTTGCTTTCGCACACACACTCATACAATTTAGTTAATTCAGTTCACCTATACCACGTGTTTGGACTGTGAAACCGGAGGAAACCCACACCAACATGGGGAGAACATGCAACCGCCACACAGAAATGTCAAATGGTCCAGCCGGGGCTTGAAGCAGCGACCTTCTTGCTGTGAGGCGACAGTGCTGAGCCACCATGCAGCCCGTGGTTATAACTATAGGGCCATTTATTTATGTCAAAGACAGTTATTCATTCACTCATTCATTTTCCTTCAGCTTAGTCCCTTTAATAATGAGGGATTCGCCACAGCGGAATGAACCGCCAACTTATCCAGCACTTTATTTAGATGGTCCGTTTGTTTAATTCAAGTTACATTGCAACTAATTCTCATTAGATTGTAAGTAGACTGTTAGGTTGGGGTTAGGGTTGGGGTTGGGGTTAGGGTTAGCATAAGTTGACATGTACTTGCAAAGTTTCTTATAGTCAGTTAAATGTCAGTATCAGCAGATATTAAGCAGACAGTCTACTAATACTCAAATGAACCATCAAAATAAAGTATTACCTATGTTTTTACGCAGCCGATGCCCTGCCAGCTGCAACCCATCACTGGGAAATCAAAGACAGCTAGAATTACTTTATTTAATACCCAAAACTATTTGAATATGAAGTAAAGAGTACTTTCCATGAACAAATGTAGTAAATTTCCTACCGTTAAACATATCAAAAGTCATTTTTTTATTATTATTTATTTAACTTTTAAGGAGATTTTTTTAACCTTCAGAATTCAAATATTTAAATAGTTGTATTCCTGCAAAATATTGTCCCAAATAAACCATATTATAACCAATGGAAATATTATTTATTCAGCTTTATAAAAATGTAAAAACATTTTTTTTTATTGAAGACATGACTGGTTTTAAGGTCCAGGGTCACATTTAATTCTGCCCACTACAGAAGGAAGCTTTGCTTATAAATATAATATTTGGCTCCCAATATTCATAAATACAGGCGCCACGGTGGCGTAGTGGGTAGCACTTTCGCCTCAAAGCTAGAAGGTTGCTGGTTTGAGCCTCGGCTGGGTCAGTGGGCATTTCTGTGTGGAGTTTGCATGTTCTCCCTGTGGATGGTGGGTTTGCTCCAGGTGCTCAAAGACATGTGGTATAGGTGAATTGGCTAAATTGTCCTTAGTGTATGAGAGTGAATGAGTGTGTATGGATCCAACCCAGAGATGGGTTGCAGCTGAAAGGGCAAACATATGCTGGTAAAGTTGCTGCATAAAACATATGCTGGAAAAGTTGGCGGTTCATTCCGCTGTGGCGACCCCAGATTAATAAAGGGACTAATCTGAAAAGAAAATGAAGGAATAAATGAATTGATCAGAATTTATCCCTTATTTATCAGAGGTCGCCACAGCCGAATGAACAGCCAACTATTCCAGCATGTTTTGCACAGCGGATGCCCTTCTAGCTGCAACCCAGTACACAGGGATACACTCTAATTCACACTCATACATTACAGCCAGTTGTGTGTTCCCCAGTGGACTGTGCACAAGGAGGAAGTCCAGTGCCAGTGCCCTTCTTGCTCTGAGGCAATAGTGCTAAACGCTGAGCCACCAATGGTGCCCTACTGCTCCAATAGTTCTCTTATGACAAGAGATGACAAATTTCTTAGGTTAAACTATATTATTGTTTCAGGTAGCTTAAACCAGTCGTTTTAAATGATATAGTACATCCAAAAAAACAACAACTCCGTCATCATTTACTCAACCTTTGTTTCAAACCTTTTCTGCAACCACTGACTTTAATATTTCTTTTTCAAATGCAAGTCAATGGTTACCGGTTTTCTTTAAAATATCTTGTGTTCAACAGAGGGTGGCGCAGTGAGTAGCAAGATCGCCTCACAGCGAGAAGGACGCTGGTTTGAGCCTCAGCTGGGTCAGTTGGCATTTCTATGTGGAGTTTACATGTTCTTTGTTCACATGGGTTTCCTCCGGGTGCTCCGGTTTCCCCCACAAGTCCAAAGACATGCGGTATACAGTAGGTGAATTGGATCAGCTTAATTGTCTGTAGTGTGAATGTGTGTGAATGGATGTTTCCTAGTGATGGGTTGCAGCTGGAAGGGCATCTGCTGCGTAAAACAAATGCTGGATAAGTTGGCGGTTCATTCCTCTGTGGCGACTACTGATTAATAAAGAGACTAAGCCGAAAAGAAAATGAATGAATAAATGAATGGATGTGTTCAACAGAAGACAGAAACTTATAAAGGTTGGAATAACATAAGCAGTGGTGTAAAGCAGGGATCACCAAACTTGTTCCTGGAGGGCCGGTGTCCTGCAGATTTTAGCTCCAACCCTAATCAAACACACCTGAACAAGCTAATCAACCTCTCACTAGGTTTAATTGAAACATCCAGGCAGGTGTTTTGAGGCAAGTTGGAGCTAAACCCTGCAGGACACCGGACCTCCAGAACCGAGATTGGTGATCCCTGGTGTAAAGTAACTAATTACAAATACTCTGCACTACTGTAATTGAGTAGTTTTTCTCTGGAGCTGTAATTTACTGAGTAGTTTTAAAAATGTGGACTTTTACTTTCCCTTGAGTACATGTTTAGTGCAGTATCGGTGCTTTTACTCCACTACTTTCCATCAACCTGCAGTCACTACTTTATTTCTGTCTTGTCTATGGTCATTGTCTACAGTAGAAAGATCAGTCCTGTGATTCCTGTCCAATTAAATCACACATAGAAAGTAAATCACATCATACTGAACAACCTCAAGACATGGGCGCTTTATAAATGCAGCAAACCTTTGGGAAACAATTAAAAATGTCCTAGAAGATGTCCAAAATCTGCACACGCAATGATCCAGAGACTGTTTATAGACTGCATGTCACTGAAAATGATGGATGTCGACTGTATGATGACTGAAATCACCAAAAACGGCCTTAAACAATCACTAAATAGAACATATGAAGAATGGAAGGAAGGGCCAAATAAAAGGAAGGACCGAACAAGGAACGGAAGGAAGGATCGAAGAACCAAATAATTGAAGGAAGGATTCGAGGAAGGACTGAACAAACTAAGGAAGGAAAGAAGGAACGAACGAACAAAGGACCTAATGAAGGAACAAAAATATAAAAGAGAGAATGAGCGAACAAATGAAGGGAGGAAAGAAGGAAGGACCAAACGAATAAAGGAAGAATTTAAGGAAGGACTGGACAAACTAAGGAAGGAAGAAACGAATAAACAAATGAAAGGACTAATGTAGGACCAAAGGACCTAATGTAGGAAGGAATAAAAATATGAACGAACGAGTGAATGAAGGAAGGAGAGAACAAGCAAATAATTGAAGGAAGGTTGGAAGGAACGAACAAAAATAGGAAGATCCCTAAATACACTACATATTGTTTGTGCAGGGATAATATTCTGTAAACGCATCAACTTTTCTACAGTGTAATACTCACTGCTCACTACTCTTGAGTACTTTTAAAAGGTCTACTTTTTACTCATACTTTGAGTAATGTTTACTACAGATACTTTTACTCTACTTGCACTACATTTATGGGTAAGTAATGGTACTTTTACTTGAGTATGATTTTTCAGTACTCTTTCCACGACTGAACATAAGACAGTACAAATGTTATTTGTTGGATAAACTATCCCTTTAAACAGTTTACTAAAACCCAGTTAGCCTAACTAGGCTACATGTACCCAGTCATACAACAAATATATATATATATATATATATATATATATATATATATATATATATACATATACATTAGGGCTGTCAAAAAATTAATCGTGATTAATCACATCCAAAATAAAAGTTTAACATAATATTTGTGTGTGTACTGTGTATATTTTATAATGAATATATAAATACACACATGCATATACTTTATATTTAGATATATAAAAAATATATGTGTATGATACAAATTTTACATTTGAATATGATGTAACTACTTTGATGTAACTTTTTTATATAGTTTTGGCTTCTATGAATGTGTTTATCACATATACATAATAAATATATATAACACACACACATATTATGTCAAAACAAACTTTTATTTTGGATGTTATTAATCACGATTAATTCTTGGACTGCCCTAATATATCTATATCTATATATATATATATATATATATATATGAAATAAAAATAAGCTCAATTTCCAAAATATCAAGTAGCCTACAACTATTGCCAACTGAAAGTTTGCATTAGCGTCTCTGAAAACATTATAGAGGAAATAAAAAATAAACATTATGCTGAGTAATTGTTGTACAACAACTGTAGAAACTGTGGTACTTGCGGAAACTCGTTACCATGGTAATTATGGTAAAAACAGACGAGCCATTGTAATATTCGTATCTAATGTCAGTCACGTTAGCCAATGTGAAATTAGCTGGATGACAGGTTTTATACTAGACTAACGTCACCGTTAGTCTTCTGGCCTCGTTCTGGCAACAGTGTGGTATTGACACACACACACAAACAAACATAACACACACACACACGTACCTCGCTTATCTTTTACTTCGCGTCCCTCCTTCCTCCGCTCGCGTGAAATGTTTCCTCCTCGTGATTTCTGTCATGACAGCCTCCAGCATCCACTAAACACTGAACACAGTCCTCCCGCGTGGAGCATCGGCCGGTTTTTCTCGGTTTCTCCACAGATCAATGTAGCCGGTGTTTATCTGTGAGCGCGCGCGTACAATCACATGAACGCGACGCTCTGCTGCAGTGACGCGACGCGACGCGCAGACAGCAGCTCTGCTCAACCTCTGCCTGGACCGAGTGTAATGTCATGTTTTATTCATATATATTCATGGGAGGGACGCGAGAAAACCGCTCGTTATCATGCGGGAGGCGGCGCGAGGTCGGCAGGCATCAAAAAGAGCATTTCTGGCATCTTGGCGCGGAGATTCCGGTTACTGATAAACTCACTTTACTCAACTAAACTCACCGTCTGGCCAATATTATAGTACCATGTATTTATTATTGAGTTAAAAGGGTTGCAATGTCAAGTGGTGCATCCATCAAGTAAAAATAAATCGATTATCAATAAGTTAAATGTACTGATAAAAGTCACTTATGCTACTCTTTTTTTAAAGGTAAGTGGTTGCAAACAATATTGGGCTGAATTTAAACCAGAGATGCCCAAACTAGGGCCCATGCACAGCAAAATATTCAGTGTACATTTAACTCATTTTGAGTTTAACTTAACACTCCTTGCGTGTACATGTGACTCCCTCCATTTTGGAGTTAAAATAACACTTTCTAAAGTGTGAAATTTGTACATAACTCACAGAGTTCATTTTAACACAGTAAGAGTTTATTCTTACATCAAACTGGAGTGTGTGTTACCCTTCAAAGTGTTACTATATTACCTTTTTTCCTATATTATCAATCGGTGTGTGTGACATAACAGTGATCAAATATGTTAAAAATGGTTTTAATTTATTGAATGTTTATTAATCTTTTCAGAAATAAGTTCAATACATTCAACTCTTTGCATTTAAAATTAAAATGCAACAAGACATGTTTCAAGTTTAAGTAAAACAGACTGGTTTGAACTTCCAGGAAATACTCTGCATATTGAGTTAAAAGTTTAACACTGAAATAAAAAAAACTTGTAAATATACGCTCTTTCACACTCGTGGACTAAAATGTTCTCGGGTTTTAACACTGAACAACTCCAAAAAAATCACACTGTATGTTTAACACTGGAATGTTTGCTGTGTGGTAACCTTTAATTTGGCCCGCCATGCCACCTGAGAAGAGATGGCGAAGGTTTAGAGATCATTTCAAAGTTAACTGAACCTTTTATTTGTTTGTTTTATTGTTAAGCTAATGTACATGCTGCCTCGCGATGGATAGAGGACTTTGGTGAGCAAATCAAGGCAAAGGCATATTCCGCTTGACTAGTGTATTCAGCATTCAGCAACTCCACTGTGTTATAAATGTGATTGTTTATGTTTTTATTGTAATAGTTATAATTAAAAATGTTAAACTGCGTTAGGGTATATGATTTAAAGTAATGTTTACTATTTATTTTGAAATATTAGGAAATAAATAATGAAATTACCCATGACAACTTTAATGTCAAATAGTTTGGTTTATTTATCTTCGGCCCACGGCTGCCAATATTAGGTTTTTGGCACTTCATACGAAAAAGTTTGGGCACCTCTGATTTAACCAAACAAATTGAGTCATTTTTTTATGATATCTAATGTACCATTTATTGTCTCAAAAAATCAAATGCATTTAGGTTAATATCATTAATATCACATTAAACTGCTTATTACAATTTTTAATGAAAAATAATTACAATTTAACAGTTAAAACTTTTTTTGAAAATTGTATTAATATATATTTTTAAATGTCATTTATTCCTGAGGTAAATTTTCAGCATCATTACTGCAGTTTTCAGTGATCTTTCAGAAATCAATTACCAGGTTAATATATTGTGATTTTGTATGATTGAACATTTATTTAAAATAGAATTTTTGTAGCAGTATCAGTGTCTTTGTTGTCACAAAGTTCCTCAAGTACTCTAGATTTATGATTTTATAAAAACTATTTACTTTTGGCATTTTATTTCTTTGACATTTTATTTCTATTTGTTTATTGTATTCAGCATACTGAAATAAGTTTCAGCATTTTCCAGTTCATGCCAGTTCAGTAAAAAAGTAGTTCATTCACAACACATCATTTGCATGTTTTCTTTAATTAACAGTCTGATTTTCTGAACTAAATGCCATTTTGACTTCTGTCAAAACACGTCTAAGTACCTGTCTGAACCCAGCAGGCACAGGACGTCCATACGACGTCAGATTGACGTTGTACCCCGTTGTGGAGATGTTGCAATTTAATTGGAAAAGAAAATCAGGTAGATGTCAGAACATCAGGCCGACGCTATTGTCTGGCCACAAGTCGTTCTTGGGTGATCTGGCAAGAATGGTCTCCACAAGCACGCAAGTCCATTCTCAGTGTTCTTAAAATTGAAAAACAGCCATTGTAGATTTAATTTCACACAGACTTTAGCGAACAACTCAACAGACAAACAACTGAGCATCTATGGAGGAAGAAACCTGCAAAAACAATAAATAAATAAATCTGCAAATAAATAAATAAATAAGCAAATAAATACATAAATTCCTGCATAAATAAAACAATAAATAAATAAATAAGCAAATAAATAAATAAGCAAATAAATCCAGAAACCCCTGCATAAATAAAACAATAAATA
>CAIGQQ010010737.1:1144146-1154422 GCA_903798035.1 Danio albolineatus
CGCCCACCCCCTTCCCTAAACCCAACCGATAGTGTTTTAAAAAGCACGGATTGACCAGTGCCCACCCCCTTCCCTAAACCCAACCAATAGTGTTTTTAAAAGCAATCCAGAAAAAGAAAAGTAGATTTTTACCACGTTTTCAGATTTTACCACATTCTCACCCTGTAATTTACTTGTTTATTTTATTTTTTGGCTTTTGTTTTTGTCTTCCCTGCGTTCTGGAACCGTTCTTCGCCAGACTCAAACTTTGTCATCACAGTCAACTCCTCTCTGCATCCCAAATCCTCCAACGTACACGGCGAGCCACTGGACAAACTGGTAACAGCCAGAAAGCCGTCCAGACGAAGGTAAACGGTCAGCTGGTAAGCGTGCAAAGAAACTGCATCATATAACTCGTTCGTTTTAAAGACAAAATACAGCCATATGTACCTCTGGCTACATAATTCACGATCTCCATGAATGTATATAGGGGTACATTTTCACAATGAGCCCGTGTTGGCTTTTTCGGATGCGAACAAACCTTACAGAGGCAGTGTGTCAGTACGATTGACACAGCGTGAGGTCGAATTTATTTTTTAGAGTGCGAGAATTACAGACTAAAATTTCAGATTCAGTGTGCAATAACCTTTAGGGGTTTTTTTTCAACTCACTTCTGTTTGTCAACTGTGAAACTACTCTAAAACCACAGATCTGAAGGCACATGGGTGTTTAATCAATGTTCTGACGGGGTTCTGACACAGTTTTGCTCACAGGGCTCCTCGAAGTCTGGGACAGGCTTTGCTCCTCATCAATCAGACCATTTCAGAGTTAGTCTGCTGGCCGGAGACAGTCACACAGAGACTGTTACCAAGCATATGAGGAGCTCATTTCCCATGAATCCCTCCACACAAGCAGTGTGTTTCTGCAGAGATCCACAAGGCAGGCCGCCGGAGGCCGATACGCTTACTTGGCAAGTGAGCCGTGCAGAAGCGGGGTTCCCAAGTGACTGGGAACAGGCAGAGGTTGCCATGGTGACCTGATGAAGTGATGGAGCTCCGGCATGTGCTTCCACTCATCATGCAGGATCTCAGTGCGGACACATTCACACTGGCCAATGAGAAGCTCTGACTGATCGCACTGATTGGCCAATAATCTGGTGGAGGATATGAGGGAGGATCCCAAGCACACATACAGTATGGTTCTTTTCTTTAACTAAAAATAAGTTGATCTTTTTTCAGTGGTTAGCACTGTCGCCTCACAGCTAGAAGGTCGCTGGTTCGAGTCCCAGTTCTGTATGGATTTTGCATGTTCTCCCTGTGTTGGTGTGGGTTTCCCCCCACAGTCCAAAGATGTGTTATAGGTGAACTGAGTAAACCAAATTGGCAATAGTGTGTGAATGTGAGAGTGTATGGATGTTTCCCAGTGCTGGGTTGCTTAAAGGGCATCCGCTGCATAAAACATATGCTGGATAAGTTGGCAGTTCATTCCACTTTGGCAATGAATAAAGGGACTGAGCTGAATGAAAATGAATAATACTATATAATATTAATATATTTGTACAATTTATTGAAAGGATAACCCCTTGAGGTCCAACATCTTGTTTTCAATGGGGTCATATTAAAGACAAAATAAAATATTCATTCATTCATTTTCTTTTTGGCTCAGTCCCTTTATTAATCTGGGGTCGCCACAGCGGAATGAACCGCCAACTTATCCAGCATATGTTTTACGCAACGGATGCCCTTCCAGCTGCAACTCGTCTCTGGGAAACATCCATACACACTCATTCACACTCATATACAACGGACAATTTAGCCTACCCAATTCACCTATACCACATGTCTTTGGACTTGAAGGGGGAAACCGGAGCACCCGGCGGAAACCCATGCGAACATAGGGAGAACATGCAAACTCCACACAGAAATGCCAACTGACCCAGCCGGGGCTCGAACCAGCGACCTTCTTGCTGTGAGGCGAACGTGCTACTCACTACGCCACCGTGGCGCCCATAATAATAATAATAATAATAATAATAATAATAATAATAATAATAATAATAATAATAATAATAATAATAATAATAAATAATAATAAATTATGTCATTATTATATTAGAATTGATTCTTTATTGTTTTTAAATATTTAAAAAATAGTAATTTACATTATAGATTAATTCCAAATAAATTAAAGTGATACATTAAAATAAGCATTCTTTAAAATATATATTAATTCATAAAAAATGTGTTGATCCTCACAGTTATGGTCTGACTGAAATGAACACAAACGGATCTGTATTTAATCACACCGAGAACGCGCTGATCCAGTTGTTTTTATTCTACTGTAACTTACATCTTTCCAAATGGATTAGAATCAGATCTGCTTTTGTTTTATCCAAAACATTCCTGAACGGATCTCGATCTAATCAAACGTGCTGATCCATTTCTTTTTGTCTGAATTAAAATACAAAATAGATCTGATTTAAAACAAATTCTGAATCTTCTGAAATGGAATTTTAACCAAATCGGCAAAAGTTGTGACTTGCAAACTTGCAACCTTAGGCCCCGTTTACACTAGTGCGTTTTCGTTTTAAAACGCATAAGTTTTGCTACGGTTACGCCATCTGTCCACACTACGCCAGAGTTTTTGAGCCGCGAAAACGGAGCGTTTTGGAAAAGCTGGAGAGGCCGTTTTCATTCTAAAACGCTGCTGCTCTGTCTCAGTGTGGATGGGGAAAACGGAGACGTCTGAAAACGGAGGCGTGGCTGCTGAGATTCGCTACGTGATTGGGGCTTTGGGTCATTGCATAACCTTCCCTTATTCGTCAAGCCCCTATCACATGACTATAACGTCACCGGAAGACAGCAGACCAGCCTTCACTGTAAACACTGTATTTTCGATAGCCATAGATGTTTTATATTCATTTGTTACTTTAAGTAACAACTCGACCTCGTCGTCTGTCCACAAAAAGACCTCTCTTGCTTTCTTTGCCATCGCGTTCATCGTTCAACCAGCGTTTGTTGACTAACAATAACCAAATGCCGAGCGAGACACATGCTTCCTGTTTATACTTGAATGCGCATGCCCAGAGTGCGCTAATGGTTACGTGATATACGTTTCTGGTGGAGTAGTGAAGACGGAGATCTGTTGAGACGCTGGGTGAAAACGCTAGTGTGGACGCGGATCGTTTTCATGCTAAAACGCTGTTTTAAAACTAAAACGCACTAGTGTAAACGGGGTCTTAGTTGGCTAGTGATGGTCTTCGGAAACACCTCCCGCAAGGCGTACTGGATTGTGGTGTAAAAACATACAAATATTACCAAACATATGGAGCCATGCTCGTTCATTTTCCTTTAGCTTAGTCCTTCAAGAGTTCACACTTAGCTGATGATTGATTATAAAGCTTGTTTGGCATGCTGTCCCGGTAGAGAGCCCTGAGCTCATAAGATCCCCGAGCCCGGGGCTCCCTCCCGTTTGCAAGGCGAGAGGGGGGTTTGAGCTCAGGTAGATCTGGAGAACTCCCCTGCTGTAGTAGCTAATGAACAGATAGTGATCGCTCTTAAGAGATAACTACTTACTAGGAGCACATCTATGGTGCTGATTTGGATTAGTCAATTAACTTGAATTGCATGTTTTTGGACGGTGGGAGGAAACCAGGGAACCCGGGGGAAACCCACGTGAGCACGAGGAGAACGTGTAAACTCCGCACAGAAACGTCAGCTGGCTTGGTAAGGACTAGAACCAGTGACGTTCTTGCTGTGAGGCAACAGTGCTAACCACTGGGCCACCGTGCCACCCATCTAGCAAAGGAGGAGGAGTAGGGGTGGAAGGGGGATTCTTCAAAACGAAGATGGCTGTGATATGGAACTTAGGGTATTTATAGTGGCTTAGGAATCGTCTGATTGGTGAATCATAAGTTGAATAATGCGAGACCAGCAGCAAGCAATCATCTGCACGCGATCCTCTCAAAATTAGTTTATAAATAAACTTCACTTAATCAAGGGTCGTCACAGCGGAATGAACCGCCAACTACTTTGGCATATATCAATATTCTGAACGCTGGCATTCCTTGAACACAATTGCAAGCCGTTGGAGGAATCCTACGTGAAGAATGGGGATATTTGTGGCATCTGCCAGCGTTCAGCATCTCCCACAAACCCTCTGATCCTCCTGCCAGACTGAAACACATCCTGAAGCGCTGGATCCACACCAGAACACAGAGCGCTCTGTGGAAAAGGCTTTCTTTTTCTTCAAAATTATGATTAATCATCTGATAGTAAGAGCACTTTAGAGCAGTTCAGTGACGATAAACCCAGGAGGAGCTCATATTTAAAGGCCCCATGAAATTAAAATGACGTGTCTTTAGATGTTAGTATCAGTATGTTAGTTTTAATGATATATATAATCTAGTGTGCTCCAAAACAGTGACAACATTTGCATATGTTACACAAAAGTCATAAGGTGTCTGTACTGAACCAAAACAACCCACAAAAACTCCACCCCTGCAAGCTCAGGCCCACATCTCAACATCCAATCAACAACTGATGCATATAATCAACTCCAGATTTTTCTAGCTAGCTAAATATAGTTGAAAATGTAAACATATTATTGGATTTAATGTGATATCGGTTTAGATTTTCACACTATTAGCACCGTCTGATACACGTCAGCTCATTTTATGAAGAAATACCACAGGAGGGATCTCATCACACATTCATTCATTTCACATCAATTCCTTTTAAAGGTAGTTGCATAGTATATTGCAAATGCCAATGGAAAATTCCTCTTTAATGTTTACAGTTCATCCAGTAATGACAGACTAACAATTTACACAACAACTACCAAATCTTTTAGTAATCATTTTCATTCTGTGTACACTGCAAAACAATGCAATTTTTGTCTTGTTTCTAATCCAAAATACTTAAATTCTTAAATCAGCCAAGTTTAAATATAGAAAAATTAAGTAAAAATATATTTTATTAAAATATATTAAATATAGTTTAAATATATTAAAATATAGTCAAAATATAGTAAAAATTAAGTGAGTTTTTACTTAAAACAAGCAATAGTCTGCCAGTGGGGTGAGAAAAATAATCTTTGTCCACTAGCAGATTATTTAGCTTGTTTTAAGGAAAAACCTGAAGAAAATGCCTCTTGATTTATGATTTTATTAATGTTTTTATTTATTTATTTATTGGACTAAAATAAATGATTTAGATATTTAATTTGTAGATATTTTTTAGATATTTTTATTTGGAATAAAATAAAATGATATCGATATTTTATTGTTTTTAAAATATTTTTTCTATTAGTTATTTTTATTTGGGGAAGAAATTATTTAGATATTGAATTTTCTCATATATAAATTTTTTTGGACTAAAATAAAATTATTTAGATTTTTTTTCAAATTTTTTTTTTTTCATTTGGACTAAAGTAAATTATTCAGATATTAAATTGTAGATATTTTTTAGAAATTTATTTGGACTAAAATAAAATGATTTAGGTATGTTTTTACATATTTTATTTGGACAAAAAATAAAATGATTTAGATATTATTTTAGATATTTTATTTGGACTAAAAACCACACAAAACCTGAAAGCACTTTTTACAGCTTGGTATTCACACAGCAAAACATGCATTTCTTCCTTTTTTCTTTTTTTTTTCTTATTATTAGTCCAAAAATCTAAAAATCCTAAATCAAGAAGCATTTTCAAGACAAGCAAAAACTGCTGTCTTGTTTTAAGAAATAATAAGCCAAAGTTAAATGTGTTTTTTTTTTCTTAAAAACAACCAAAATAATCTGCCAATATAGGCTAAAACTAAATAATATTTACGTCAAAAAGAAAAACACTATTATTTTGCTCACCCCATTTTTAGATTATTTATCGTTTTAAGGAAAAACTCACTTAATTTTGGCATTTTATTTATTAAAACAAAACAATATTTTTTTGCTCGTCCAGAAAATCTTTCTTGATTTAAGAAATTTTGAGATATTTGGACTAAAAACAAAACAAAATATATAATTATAGCATTTTTTGCAGTGCAGTCTTACAATAACACTAATATATTCATCTATCATTATTATTATTATATTTCCCTATAATAAACAAGCTATAATTCCAGACTATTTCAACACACTGAAAAAATCAGCACTTGGATGTGTTGTCGGTGATGTGCATCAGTGTGACATACGCAAAGTCCATGATGCTCTGGGCTGAAATGCCTGTGATTTCTGTCAGCTCCTCCACCACCTGCAGCACACACATCAACTAAACAACTACAATCCTCGGAGACTCTCAATATTGCAGCGGGTAATAAATATTTAAATATGCTTCGCAGCTGAATCATGATCTAGATTCAGTGGGTGTTTTTCTGTACCTTTTCGCACGTTGAGATATGATGAATGAAGGCGGCCACAGCGATGACTCCGACTCCCAAAAGCATGAAGTCCTCAGTCACCGACACAAACTTGGCTCTGTCAACAAACACAAGACATACTTCATATTCCCCCAAGCTGCAGCAGCGAGTACATAAAACCTGAGCGATGTTTGCCTCAGAATGAGTTACGACCTTGTTCAAGGTGAAGTGTGTAATATAGGGATGGACAATATATCGCTTCAGTATCGATATCACAATGTGTGCATCTGTAATATACAATACTGCACTATGCCAGCTTTGTTGGCCTACGATTGGTGCACAATATATACAGTATTCAATCAGTCTATTTATTAAAAACAAACAGAAAATATAGGAAATATGTACAAAAATAACAACAACAGCACATTTCTCTTCTCGTAAAACGCCCATAATGATGCTCTAAAAGGGGTGGAGTAACTACCACTTTAGAGAAGAACCCCATAATATTTTTGTGCAAATTATATTGTTTTACACACACATTAGTTATTGTTATTGTTTACACATTATTGTTTTACACACACACAAAACTAATCCAATATTAGTTTTTGTAAAAACAAGCACTCGTTTTCCATAATAATTGAAATATATGTAAATGGCACATATGTTTCCTTCACAAATGTTATTGAGAATATGCCATATTCTATTCTAAAATCACTTACAAAAAGCTAACACGTATTCTAATCTCATGTAAGAAAATCATATAAATAAATATTGAGGCTATTTATTAAGAAATGAAATGTAATATTTATTAATTATTAAGAAATGAAAAAAATCCTACTTTAATATTAATAATAATAATAATAATAATAATAATAATAATAATAATAATAATAATAATAATAATATAATATAATATAATAATAATAATAATAATGGTTATTATTGTTGTTATTATTAATAATAAGTAGGATATTGTTTATTTCCCAGAGATGGGTTGTGGCTGGAAGGGCATCCGCTGCGTAAAACAAATGCTGGATAAGTTGGTGGCTCATTCCCCTGTGGTGACCCCGGATTAATAAAGGGACTAAGCCGAAAAGAAAATGAATGAATGAATGAAAGGATATTGTTTATTTATTTTTTATTTATTGAAAAATGTTACCAACAAGCCCGCGTCATATACAGAGACTTAATAAATAACCTACTATAAATTAAAAGCATTAACGTAGGCTATACATTTTTGTTCTGCTTTTTAATAATAGTCACCTATAGCTTTCGTCATGACGAAACACGGCTGTGTTCAAAATGGCATAAATGGTTTTATAGTGCACTACGAAGGGAACGCAATTGTCAATATGAAGATCGCTAAAACTGAAGTGTAAAAAATACTTGGAAAGCAAATTACACGCAAGAGAGATGACTTTAATGTCTTCTTTTTAAATCATTCCAAGTTTAAATGTTAGAAAGTTCAAAATAAATAGTGTATAGGAGGGATAACGGGGAATAGAACACAGCCAGGAACTATTCCTCTAACTACAGATCAACAGGTGTAGTTGCAAGCTTACAAGTTTGCGATGCAGTTTGCGAATGTTCGTTGGAACGATGGATTTGGGAAACACTAAATAAACTAACTATGTTTGTAACAACGGAACTTGCGACCTTAGCTAGCTAACGATGGTTTTCGGAAACGCACCCCAGGTCAAGATGTGTGCCTGGCCTAAGAAAACTCTGGGTCTGGATTCTGCCATTAAAACAAGAATTAACAAAACCAAAGTGACATGACTTTTTCTGCTTGATCAAAGTACTTTAAAATGAGTTGAAACAACACAATTCTTAAGTTCGTTGGGGGACAACTTAATTGTTTTATGTTCAATTTACTTAAATTTAAAAATAAATATAAAAAAATAAAGATTTAGTTAACTTAATTGATTTGTGTTGGGACAACATGAAGGAATTGTGTGGAACCCAGCATTTTTAACAGTGAACTACACGAAGAGCACCAGTTTGATTCACTTTTGAGAGTCAGTGTATTTCACCGCTGTGCAGGAGATTAAGAGACGGTTACCAATATTATGAGGGATTGAACTAATTTGCGAGACAAGAACAAACACAGCTGCTGCCATGAAAATTTGAAAAGGCGGCTGAAAGCTCTATTACTGCAAAAGAATCGACTCAAATTAATCCTTTATACGGGTTTACAGAGAGCATAATGGGAAACATGCGAGTTTAAAACAAACCCTGAATATTAATTGTCAATATTTATTATTATAGGCAAGTTTCAAAGGCAGTCAACAGCAAAATTACAAATTAAAAGTTCAGTTTCAGTTCACCTGTTCATTTACTCGCCTTTACTCATCCTCAATTTGTTTAAAACCTGCATGAGCTTCTGTTCAACACAAAAGAAGATATTTTGAAGAATGTTGGAAACCAGACGTTTGACATTGACTTGCACCGTAGGAAACCATACTTAAACTATTTGTTTCTCAATGTTGTTTAAAGGGGTGGTCCACTACGATGTCATATTTTAAACTTAAGTTGGTGTGTAATGTAGCTGTGTGAACATAAACAACATCTCTGAATGTAAGACGCTCAAAGTTCAATGCAAAAGAAGACAGTCGCTTTCACAGAGTTAGCATAGCAAAGCCTACAGCGAATGAAGATTGGGGACTACAAAAACATACATCCGGGTTAATGATGTCATAAACCCTTCAGTTTATGGCTAGATGTGCTGTATTTTTATGGCAGACATGCTTTCTGGTTACATGGAGCCTATCTGCAAATCACAGCACGTTATGTTAGCTGACCAATCAGAGCCTCTTGAGGGCGAGCTTTTGGAGGAACTAGGAAATATGACAGTCGTTTTCATGTTAGCTGAGTACCTGTATGTAATTAAAAGAATATATATATATGAACAAATAACGTAATATTTTTTTACAAATGAAGCTTGAGCACACATTGCTTTGCACCCCATAAACACAACCAAGCCTTAAAAATACACTCTGGACCACCCCTTTAAAAGACTTTTCACGGTATTAAACAGTAAACAATCAAATATTTAAAAAGTACACAGGTTTTGAACAAGCGAAGAAAATAACGACAGAATTAAACTTTTTTTTGCGTGAACTATCCCTTTAAAAGCTACAAAAACATGGTAAAAAAAACACTATTTTGGATATCTTGTTCTTGTTAAATCAAGATATGACATAAAATGCAACAATATTTTGTATATTGCAATATGATTTGCAATATAAAGTTTATACAAGGGTGAGTTTACACTCACTGGCAAATTTATAAGGTACTAGTACCGGGTTGGACCCCCTTTCGCCTTCAGAACTGCCTTAATCCTTCGTAATTCTAGATTCAACAAGGTACTAGAAATATTCCTCAGAGATTTTGGTCCATTTTGACATGATAGCATCACGCAGTTGCTGCAGATCCATGATGTGAATCTCCCGTTTCACCACATCCCAAAGGTGCTCTATTGGGTTGAGCTCTCGTGACTGTGGAGGCCATTCGAGTACAGTGAAAGAAAGCAGTCTGAGATGATTCCCACTGTATGGCATGATGTGTTATCCTGCTGGAAGTAGCCATCAGAAGATGGGGACAGTGTGGTCATAAAGGGATGGACATGGTCAGCAACAATACTCAGGTAGGCTGGGGCGTTGACACAATGCTCAATTTGTACTAATACGCCCAAAGTGTGCCAAGAAAATATGCCCTATTACACCACCACCACCAGCCTGAAGCGCTGATACAACGCAGGATGTTTTCATGTTGCTGATGCCAAATTATGACCCAACCATACAAATGTTGCAGCCGAAATTGAGCAGTTGGACAGGTGTACCTAATAAAGTGGCCAGTGAGTGTATATTGCATAATTCACCCAAAATATGAACATTATGTCATCATATTATGTTTAATAATATATATATATATATATATATA
>CAIGQQ010010737.1:1159372-1189115 GCA_903798035.1 Danio albolineatus
CAATGAGTAGACTATGATTAGTGTAGCAAAAACATGTTTAATAAGGGTTTACCATGGTATATTACATTTAATATACTGTATTAAAGTAAATGTGAAGTAATTATGGTTTCGTGGTGTATCGATTGCCATTGGTATAACCAGTTTTACCATTAATGCAATGAGTAAACTATGATTAATGTAGCAAAAACATGGTTAATAAGGGGTTACCATGGTATACTACATTTAATATGCTGTATTAACGTAAATGTGAAGTATTCATGGTTTGGTGGTGTGTTGATTCTCATTGGTATAACTACAGTTTTACCATAAGTGCAATGAGTAGACTATGATTAGTGTAGCAAAAACATGTTTAATAAGGGGTTACCATGGTATACTATATTTAATATGCTGTATTATAGTCAATGTGAATTAATCATGCTTTTGTGGTGTATTGATTCTCATTTGTATAACCACAGTTTTACCATTAGTGCAATAATTAGACTATAACTAGCGCAGCAAAAACATGGTTAATTGGGGGTTACCATGGTATACTACATTTAATATGCTGTATTAATTAAATGTGAAGTAATAATGGTTTTGTGGTGTATTGATTGCCATTGGTATAACCATAGTTTTACCATTAGTGCAATGAGTAAACTATGATTAGTGCAGCAAAAATATGTTTAATAAAGGGTTACCATGGTATACTACATTCAATATGCTGTATTAAAGTAAATGTGAATTAATCATGGTTTTGTTGTGTATTGATTTCCATTGGTATAATCATGCAGTTTTACCATTAATGCAACATGTTTAATAAGGGGTTACCATGGTATACTACATTTAATATGCTGTATTAAAGTAAATGTGAATTAATCATGCTTTTGTGGTGTATCGATTGCCATTGGTATAACCAGTTTTACCATTAGTGCAATAATTAGACTATGATTAGTGTAGCAAAAACATGTTTAATAAGGGGTTACCGTGATATACAACATTTAATATGCTGTATTAATGTAAATGTAACGTAATAATGGTTTCGTCGTGTATTGATTGCCATTGGTTTAACCAGTTTTACCATTATTGCAATGAGTAGACTGATTAGTGCAGCAAAAAGATGGTTAATTGGGGGTTACTATGGTGTCCTACATTTAATATGCTGTGTTAAAGTAAATGTGAAGTAAAAATGTTTTTGTAGTGTATTGATTGCCATTGGTATAACCAGTTTTACTACTATTGCAACGAGTAGACTATGATTACTGCAGCAAAACCATGCTTAATAAGGGGTTACCATGGTATACCACATTAAATATACTGTATTTACATGAATGTGAAGCGATCATGGTTTGGTGGTGTATTGATTCTCATTGGTATAACCATGCAGTTTTACCATTAATGCAATGAGCAGACTATGATTAATGTAGCAAAACCATGTTTAATTAGGGGTTACCATGGTATACTACAATGAATTTATTACAGTCAATTGTGAAGTAATCATGATTTTGTGGTGTATTGATTCTCATTGGTATAACCACAGTTTTACCATTAATGCAACAAGTAAACTATGATTAGTGTAGCAAAACCATGGTTAATACCATGGTATACTACAACACCAATAATCTGTTTGGATTAATTCGTAGTAAAAGCATAGTTAATTTACATAAGGGCTTACTTATAATTTGTTGTAGGCTTAAATGCAAATGTTCCAGCAGGCACAGGATGTCAACATAACCTCAGGTTGATGTTGTACCCCAACGTTGTGGGGACGTTGCGTTTTGTTTGGAAATGAAAATTGGGTTGACGTCAGAACCCAACGTCCAACCTAAAATCAACCAAATATCAATGTCTAATGATGTTGGAGCTTGACATTGACGTCTATCAGACATTGGATTTTGGTTGCCATACCTGAGAATTAAATGTCAGTATTTGACGTCAATATGACGTTGGTTTAAGATGTTGGCTCGACATTAGATTTCGGTCACATTCCAACACAACCTAAAATCAACCAAATATCAATGTCATTTGATGTCGTCATTAGATATTAAAATAACGTTGTCCTCAGACCTGGCTAGACACTGAATTTTGGTCACCTGACGTTATGACCTAAATCTAACCTAATATTAATGGCTTATTATGACGCTGTGTGCCTGCTGGGTTATTTCTTTTTAAAAACAAGTCTGCAACACAAAATTTTGATTTCTAATGAACAATAACTTCAACAATTAAACTTACCGTCAGAGTTATCTATTTTTATTGTTTATTTTTATTGTTAATACTGCATCTATTGTTTAAATGAAGGCAAGAACACATCCAGAATTAGTCATTATTCTGATAATTATGCTATATTTTGTTTTTTCGTCATGTCTTTATGGGACCCCTTAAATAATGAGATGTTGCATCTCAAGGGGATTGAGGTAAAGTTGGTTTTATATTCACACAATCAGTAATTTAACAGTCCCTGTATTTGTTTACCTCACTAATTTGAATATTTGGTCTGAAACTGAATTTAAGTATGACTTCAAAACAATATTAGCGCTAATTTGACTGTGAACAATGCTGTTCTTTGATAGTCATTGGCTGCTAATATGGTTTCACTATGTAGAATTAGCAAATAACACTTTTCTGAAATTATATTATAAAGGAGGAAGTCTGAATGTGTGAATATAAAATCACCTCAATCCTTAATATACCTCAATCTCAAGGGGTTATCCTTTAAATACTTTGAATTGGATTGAATCATGTCATTGAGTGGCTGTGGTTTGTGAATAAAACATTTTTATGGCAAATTTTTCATGAAGTTTGTGCATCCATTTTGATATCTTTGGATATCTAGCACAAAAGTAAATAACAGATTCTAACAATCAGCTAAAACGAAAGAAAATGGAGAAATGTAGCGAGTCTTGGCCTTACAAACTTACCACAAAACTGTACATCGTCACATGGTTGTGTCATTTGACAATATAATTACCATGGTATAACCACAAGTGTCGTGTTTAACAGAAATTCCAGAAAACGTCACATCATCATTATCTATGAGGCCAAATAACACTCACCCACTATTTTCCTTTCTTTCAGACAGCCGCACAGATCTGACACCTTCTCCAAATTGGACTTGTTTTTGTTGTTGAGGTTGGACAGAATGTCGGTTAAAATGTCTAAAGAGACCTCTCCGAAGCTCAGGCTCCTCTGGTCCCTAGTGGGAAATGGAAACATGGTATTTTTCGCCATTTCTTTCGAAAGATTGATCGCTGTCACTCAACAGTAACCGCCCGCGATGACACTTTCAGGCCTGCAGGGGGCGCCTTTAACGCAGAAACACAGCCATTCTTCCGTTATCGATCATAAGAGAGGTTTGGACGGAGCACGCCATTTTAATCCTTAACAACAGGAGTTTTTTTATTTTTATTTATTTTTTTTATTTGCTTTTTAAAAAACATAATAATTTAGGCCAAACTCAATCCAAGCATAACTTTGCAAAAAACTGACTGAGACATGTCAGATATACAGTGAACCAAATAAAGCCATAAATTACACAAAACAAAGAAACATACAAATAAAAAAACTACAATAATACAAAGAATAAAATAACTTAATAACAGAAACTCTGTAGGAAGGTTAAATAAAACCATAATCTTGAAACAAATCATACAATTGACTCTATGCACGAACTCTGCTGACGATGATAGCCTACATATTGTTTAGCCTTCTCTCCTTTCATTATTTTTAAGGCTTATACATAGGTGGCAAACTCCTTTTTAAAGACAATCGATTAGGGAGCTGTTTTCAAAATTTTGCATTTGTGAATGAAGAATTTAAGTATAATAAGTAAACAATTTGCAGTTAAGTCATCATCCTTGCAGTCCAAATGTACTCCAATGTCCCAACAAACAGAAGGAAAAACAACAGGAGTATGGATATTATAATTTAGAAAAGGTTAAATTAAACAGGTTTAATGAATAATGAAAATCATCAATTAATTAGCATAATGACTGTGATTATGGAGGACGAAACCTGCAAAAACAATAAATAAATATATAAATAAATAAATAAATAAATAAATAAGCAAATGGATGAATGAATGAGTGAATTAATTAATCCATAAATTC
Source organism: Danio albolineatus (assembly GCA_903798035.1). Taxonomy (NCBI): domain Eukaryota; kingdom Metazoa; phylum Chordata; class Actinopteri; order Cypriniformes; family Danionidae; genus Danio; species Danio albolineatus. The sequence continues at coordinate 1,163,458 of CAIGQQ010010737.1, forward strand.
CTGCATAAATAAAACAATAAATAAATACGCAAATAAATAAACAAATATCAATCTACAAATTCCTGCATAAATAAATATGTAAATAATTAATAGTGCGGACAGATTATTGTAATTGTATTCAATAAATAAAAAAAATTACATGGATGCTGTTTTTTGTATATTTATTTATTTAGTTGCATATTTATTTATTAATTGTTTTATTTATGCAGAAATGTATGGATTTATTTACTTATTTATGCATGAATTTGTGGATTTATTAAATAATTTATTTGCATATCTATTTATTTACTAATTGTTTTTTGCAGGTTTCGTCCTCCATATGTGATTCGGGTCAGAATTTGGCATTATCAACATAAAAGCATGGATCTATCCTGCCTTGTAGTAATGGTTCAGGCTGCTGATGGTGGTGTAATGGTGTGGGGGATAGTTTCTTGGCACACTTTGGACCCATTAGTACCAATTGAGCATCGTGTCAACACCACAGCCTACCTGAGTATTATTGTTGACCATGTCCACAGTCACCAGATCTCAATCCAATAGAGCACCGTTGGGATGTGGTGGAACGGGAGATTCACATCATGGATGTGCAGCAACTGCGTGATGCTATCATGTCAATATGGAGCGAAATCTCTGAGGAATATTTCCAGTACCTTGCTGAATCTATGCCACAAAGGATTAAGGCAGTTCTGAAGGCAAAAGTGGGTCCAACACGGTACAGTGTACCTAATAAAGTGGCCGGTGAGAACTACAGAAAGAAAAATAATTGTGCAAACAAGAAATAATAAATGTAAAAAAAAAAGAATAAAGATGTGGCTAAAAATGTTTTACTATTTCATTATAATTTTATGAATTTAATTTTATTATAATTATTTTATTATATGATACTGCTTCAACAATAAAATGAGGTTTAAACAACAAAAACACTCTGTAACGCTGAAACAACTTGTGTTTTATTTGCCTGTGAACTCTCAAAATCTCTTTTATCTATTAATTTATCATTTTTTAATAACTTTTAGATTTAAAACTAATTTTAAATTTCAACTGTACAAAGTTTTTATATTATATAACTGTATAAAGTATGGTATATTATTATTATTATTATTATTATTATTTTGTTTTTTTTATTTTTATTACATCTATATTTTTAAAATAGCCTAATATTGGGTTTTGAATGAATGAACTTTGGCGGAAAGAAGAAATGCCCAGACTTTTGGTTTGTCGAGCTGCGCAAATGCGGCGCATCATTGACGTGCAAAGTACCCTTGCGTTACATCACACAGCAGCGCCTCAAACATGGCAGACAAGAGTAGTCAAGGGGAGCCCAAACCTGAAGCCCAGTTTGCCAAGAGAATTGACCCGACAAAAGAAGCCCTGAGCAAAGAACAGCTGCAGTTCATCCGGCAGGTTGAGATGGCGCAGTGGAAGAAGAAAACAGACAAGCTGCGGGGCAGAAATCTGGCGACAGGACTCGCTATCGGCGCGGTGGTGCTCGGGATCTGTATCCTTTACCTCTGTTACACAAGGTTATATCAGCAGCACTGAACACTGTTACTAGTGCTGGGAGATACAGACAGATCATTACTGCTATCACCAGTATGAGCTAGTATTAATGAAGGAGTTATGTTTATTCAGATCACTGCACGTGGATGAAAGTTACATGATCTTACAATGTGACCAGTGCTGATGTCATGATGATGAGTAGTGGATCATTGAGGTAAAGTTGGTTTTATATTCACACAATATTCAAAGTACAGTGGTAAACAATATAGTGAGCTTGTCACAAGTTGTCACTGAACTAATTTGCGAATATAAAACCTACTTTACCTCAATGCAGTGGATCTAGGTATGTTATTTATATGTATATTTTTACTTTACCTTCATTTGTTTGGTAACACTACACAGCAAACATTCCAGTGTTAAATATACAGTGTGATTTTATTAGTGTTGTTCGGTGTTAAAACAGGAGTACATTTTAATCCACGAGTGTGAAAGAACGTTTATTTTTTATATAATTAATCATTTTGCAGTGTATTTCCCACTAGTGATGGGAAGTCCAGTTTTTTTTACTCAAACCGGTGCTTTCGGACAAACAAGGATCAAACCAGTATGTTTTATGAGTCTTGATGATATAATAAATTATAAGATATAATAAATTAATTCTCATCAGAAGCAGTGTAATATATGCACTCATTAGCTTATATACACATGCATAATCCACTTAGAATTATTTGTTAATAAAGTGCGTAATGTACAAATTTAATATACAGTATTAACACTTTGAAGAGTAACACTCCAGTTTGATGTCAGAATAAACCCTTACTGTGTTAAAATGAACTCTGTGAGTAATGTACAAGTTTCACATTTTAGAAAGTGTTATTTTAACTCCAAAATGGAGGGAGTCATATGTACACCCAAGGAGTGTTAAGTTAAACTCAAATTGAGTTAAATGTACACAGATTTTTTTGCTGTGTAGAATAATGGTCCATTATATTATGTATTTACTAACATTAGCTAAGTATCAATAATCTTGTAAAGCATTTATTAATCATAGTTCAACATTAACTAATGCGTTATTAAAATCCAACAATGTGCTCGTTAACATTAGTTAATAATGCAATGTGAGTTAACATGAACTAACGTTAAAATAACATTAGCCAACGTTAACCAAGATGGATAAATACCATAACAAATGATTGAGGTAAAGTTAATTGTATATTCACACATTCAGATTTTTTTCTTAATAATATAATTTCAGAAAAGTGTTATTTGCTAACGTAGTGAAAACATATAAGCAGCCAATGACTATCAACGTTCAACTTTGTTCACAGTCAATTAAATAGTGCTAATATTGTTTCGAAGTCAAACTTAAATTCAATTTTAGACCAAATATTCAAATTAGCGTGGTAAACAAATACAGGGACTGTTAAATTACAGATTGTGTGAAAATAAAACTGGGGATTAATAAAATTAATAAATGTATTAATAACAGTTTGTTCTTGTTAGTAAATATACATTAACTAACATCAACAGATGGACCGTTATTTTAAAGAGTTAAAAGTGTTGATTTGATTGTCAGTAGAATGACAAAAATAAACAAATTATTCATTTATAGCCAGATATTTTTTGGTCAACTCAGTATTTATTATAGTTTTAATTATAGTATATAATATTTATTATATAATATTTATTAATAGAGTGTTTTATCATATTCCAATTCAAATATAAAATTCAAGAAATTCTGTAAATGCTGAATTTGTTGTGAAAATGTTTTGTATTTGTAGGACTGTAATCATGTAATCTGTTCATTAATTCCATATAGGAATTGATGAACAGGATCAATAGAAAAAAGAAAACAAAATAGATATCAATTTATATATACAGACACACACAGTTGAAGTCAGAATTATTAGCCCCCTTTGAATTCTGTTTTCTTTTTTAAATCTTTCCCAAATTATGTTTAACAGGTTCAGGATTTTTCACAGTATTTCCTATAATTTTTTTCTTCTGGAGAAAGTCTTACTTGTTTTATTTCGACTTGAATAAAAGCAGTTTTAAATTTTTTAAACACTATTTTAAGGTCAATATTATTCGCCCCTTTAAGCTATATATTTTTCCTATAGTCTACAGAACAAACCATCTTTATACAATAACTTGCCTAATTATCCTAACCTGCCTAGTTAACCTAATTACCCTAGTTAAGCCTTTAAATGTCACTTTAAGCTGAATATTAGTGTCTTGAAAAATATCGAGTCAAATATTATTTACTGTCATCATGGTAAAGATAAAATAAATCAGTTATTAGAGATGAGGTATAAAAATTATTATGTTTAGAAATGTGTTGAAAAAATCTGCTCTATGTTAAACAGAAATTGGGGGAAAATATAATAATAAAAAATCTGACTTCAACTATATATATATATATATATATATATATATATATATATTTATATATATTATTTTTTTTTTTTTCAATTACTTCTGTATTTGTTTAAAGGTTCTAATTCCAACATAATGTTTAATAAATACAGTTCCTTAATTAATTGATTAAAATAATAAAACTGTAAATGATTTACACATTTTCTTTCTCCTCATGTCTTGGCTATTTTTTCCCCCAGAAAAATTAATAAGTTTCCCCTTTTTTTCATTTATTTCCCATATCAAATTCTACCAAAAAAAGGCAATTTTTACCACAATCTGCACAATTAAAATGTCTAAAATGAGGTCAGAGATTTAGAACAAGAATAATTTGATATTAAAGGCCATTTTCAATCTTTATATGTCAGCAAAGGAAAATGATATAAATTATAAAACAAGTAAGTATGAATGCACATTAATGTATACATTTGAACCAGTACAGATGAGAGTAATAATGCAGTTTGTTCAGTTTTACTCTGTGATGCTGGAGTGTTATTTCAACCATATTTTCACAACAATGAACCAAAACACCATTACAGTCTGTAAGAGTCTATTAGATAATGCAGAATAAAAATGTCATACCAGATGAATCTCTCCTCACTGTTCCTCAAGCATTTCCCTTCACCGGCGGTTGGCAGACGGCTACACTTTCTACTCTGTATCCCAAGAAAAAATCATGGATGAAATAGACGAAGCGGCAAAAGTGCGTGTACCGAAGACTGGAGCAAACTGATGAGGCTCAGGAAGGTCCACACGGACACAGAGAGCGACTGACTGCCCATCCGTTCAGTCTGAGACTCTTGCCAAGGCTGTTTATCATCATTGCTCTGAATAATGCAATGCAGTTTGTGCAGTATATTAGTGGAGACATGGAAGCCGAATGCCATTATGATGAAGAGTGCAGCGGTATTTATACTTCTGCTGATTTCCCCTGGAGTGCAAATACACACATAATCAGAATGAGAGTAATTTAAACGATAGCATCCTTCATTTCCTTTGTGTATATTTGTCTTTTTTATGAACACAATAAATGTGTCCTATAAGTTAAATAAGTGCTTTTATCAACTCCTCTCTCAACCTCTGTTTAAAAAAAATCGGATTATTTCTGCCTAAAATGACTTTGCAGTGATTTTAATCAACATTTGCAGCATTTACTGTGTTGCTTTATTGTGAAAATGACCATAATTTGACTTAATTAGACTTGCATGATTAGAATCAGCTGGGTTAAACTCGTACAAACGCATTAATTTTATTAATGCATAAAAAAACATCCCAAATCTTTGGTGGTGCTTGGGAGGTCCTGGAGGGTCAGTGTCCTGCAGAGTTTAGCTCCAGCCATAATCATACACACCTGCCTGTAGCTTAATGGTGATCTTGAAGACGCTGGTCAGCTTTACGGATCGAATTTAAAGCCACTAATAAAAGGCTGTATTCTAAACAAATGGCGAACAGAACGGGATCAGTGCTCAGAAAATAAACTTTTTGAAGTTCAGCCAGGAATAGGTAGAAAATCTCATTTATTTTTTTAACTCAAGACGAGATGAGATGACTCATTGGACACACGAGACTCACACGTGAACATTTACGAGCCCCCGAAATGCCAATATTGTAGCAGAAACCAAACTGGTAAACATATTCTTGTGGAATGCTCTATTTTTTTAATGTTATAAGTCAATTTTTATCTGGAGAGACTTTAAATGACATTTTTAAATGTGAATCCTTCTGAAATTGTACAATTTTGATCTAAAGTAAACCTTAAAAAACTGAGTTATATTTTATTATTATTATTTATGTATTTTACGTTGTTTATTATTTATTGCTGTTAATGAATTTTAGTTTTTAGAGTATTTTTATAATTATAAAAAAGTGGTATTTATAAAATGTAGTAGGGCTGTGCAATGACAAAATAATCATTTTGCGATTTCTTAAACAAATATTGCGATTGCGATTTTATTTGCGATTTTGGCAGCTGTTTTTGCTTTTTCAAACAAGCCAAATACACACATTCTACATGTATTCAGTGCACAACAAAACATTTCACAATGAAATAACACAGTATTAAGTTAAATAAATGAAACTGTAGTAAAATTGTCTTTAAAACAGACAACATAAAATAAATGAAGAATAACTAACCTCAGCTCTAGTTAAACACATACTGTACACAGTAGCACTCACTGCTGGATCAACAAAACTGTAATAAATTGTATTAAAAACAGAAAACATGAACAAATAAAGATAAATTAACCTCAATTTCAGTCAGAACAACAAATAAAACGTAAATCAAAACCACCTAAAATGTAGTAAACTTGGTCTGTTATTTTTTACCATGCCATAGCCATAGAAGCTGAAATGACAATAAAATCATAATCCCCCCTCTCTCTCCCCCTAACACACTTTTTGTTTGATTCTGGGTTCACATTGATCAGCTTGTTCGGGTGTGTTTGATTAGGGTTGGAGTAAAACTCTTGATGGAGAACCAGTGATACACATGAAGAAATGAACTGCGGTTAGTGTTTTCTCCACACGGTGTCTCTGTCTCTCTTTCACACAGACAAGGACAAAACCTTCTCCAGTGTTGCCAACTTAGCAATTTTGTTGCTAGATTTAGCAACTTTTCATACTACCCTAGCAACTTTTTTTTTTCCAAAAATCACCTAGCAACAAATTTAGCAATTTTTAACAATCATTTGGCTACTTTTAGCAATTTTTAAAAAGTGACTCAAAAGAGCAGCGGCTGCAGGCTTCACTCAGTAGAGTAAATGCACAGCTAGAGTTTTAAAGCTGACAATAAACATCCGGTGAAAGATTAATGTGACTATTTTCAATTTCACAAGGTTGTTTTTACAGAATCGATGTTGTAATGTAATTAGAATACATTCAGATAAATAGACTTAAGCATTCATTTAGTTGTTTACGCGTAAAACGAGATGAAATACTGTTGTAACTGCTAGCGCTGTCAGTAGCAACAGGCTAGCCCATAAATTCCATTGAAAATATTTAAACATATATATATATATATATATATATATATATATATAGTACAGTAGATGTACATATAGCAGGGCTCAACAATAAGGACTGCCCGAAGGCCCGGGGCCAGCATGAGAGATGCTCGGGACAGTAGACAGGATCGTTACTTGCCCGATCAGGCCAGCGCGTCCTTGTTACTAAAGTTTGATTTCCCTGTGGCTATTTGTCAATTGCGTGCAAATACAATCATAGAATCAAGAAACAGTTTGTGCTTTTAAGCCTTTAAATGCTACCTTTTCTGTAATGTCATAATCACCAGATTGCTTTTCGATTGCTCTTATCAGATTGGATGGTTTGAGCATGTTATTTTTTCCCGTAACCCACAACCAGTATAGCGAAGAGACGACAACATCAAATTATGAGGCTAAAAGAAAACGTCTCTTTCTAACAACTTGGAAGCAAACATTTATGTGGGTACAACACAACGGAAAAAATGAAGTGATGTTTTGCACAGTTTACCATTCCTTCCATACTGCTGTTTTTGTTTGCATAACACTTTGAACTTTTCTCATTATATATTTATTAACATTTTTTTATATATATTTAAATTCTAGAGTCACAGACATCATTTTTGACACATTAGTTAAAATATGTGGCTAAGCTATTAACTTCTTTTGGTGGGGCAAGTGAAAATTTTGGAAGGGCAAGTAAAAATCTGAACCACTGGCCCGATTGAAAAAATCACTAGAAAAAATCCTTAGCGTTGAACCCTGTATAGACATATAGATATACATATATACACATCAGGGTCAAGATGTACATATAAATAGATAAATATTGTATTGATTGAATGATTAATATATATACACATGCATACATCAGGTTCAAGTAAATGTACATATAGCGACTAATTAATGCTAACAGTTTCCTAACACAATAGAAACCTTCTAGCCACATCAGATATTATCACATAGTTCATTTGCATAATCAGCTCATTTGCATTTAAAGACACAAAATCAGCTTCACGTTTGATACTGGTGTTTTAACTCTTCCTTTTACTTGTCTTCTCTTTAATTTGCTGATATTAGTGCTAAATATATTGTTGAAGATGTGTTCACAGCCTCGGTCTACAACAAACACCCAACCGCCAGTCGTTATTCATAGCTATTTTTATTGACTTTAATGTATAAACATGATTTTGAGTATAATGTACATGATCAGAAGGCACAGCGTGGAAGTGTTGCAGTGCACGTTGAAGCGATCAATATAACAGAGCATGAAGTCACATTTATCTAAAACACATTCGCTTTGTTTGTGTCTGTAAGTGAATGCAGACTCGTTCACGGCACATACGACAGGCATTCATAGGAGTTTTCACAGTTTCTAATGAGTCACGGATCAATCTTCTTGGCTCGTCATTGTAAAGATGCTGCGTTTATAACTCTTCATTCGGCGTGGAAATTGAAATACATCCCCAGAGAAACCCAAAAGACAAGTATTTATACATTATAAGGATTCAATATCATTTAAATATATTCAGATTCCCTCTTCAACAGCATGCAAGTCGATTTGTCATAAGTTAATTCAGAAAATAAACAGTGATTTCACCACACAATGTTTCAGAGCTAACTCTACACAAAGCATAAACGTGAAGAAGTCTGTGTTGTAATACATTAAAGCTAATGAATGCACTTTTATTGACTGCCCTTTGTAAACATCAGCAGTCAATGGTTTATTAATGACTCTATTGTTCAGGACGTTGATCCTTATGCCAAAGTGCAGTGTGCATATCATTTACAATTTATAGCTGATGTTTGCTTTGATTTTTGGTTCGGTTATCACATTGAAGTCAGTCGTAGACCGACGAAAGACGTAAAAATATATATGGAACTGTACATAGACTTCCAGGATGAGAAGTTTTGCATCTCAACAGACAACAATAATCTCATAATCAATGCAAAAATAGTATATATTTAACCCATCCGCCCACAATAAATGTATTTATTTATTTTTATTCACATTTGTACTATTGTTATAAAAGGACTGAAGTATATTTCAGTCGTGATTCAAAAAAAGAAACATTTTTTCCTCACAATTTTGAGTTATTAAAAGTCAAACGTTGCAAAATTTACATTAATTCTCCAAGTTAGGAGTTTATAAGCTTCTGTAGTGATTCTGGCGTTTGATTCTGTAGTGATTCTGGCGTTTGAGATTTGTAGTTCTGCATTTTTATCTCTGCTTTTTTCAGAATTATGACTTTTTCAGCTACACTACCTGACAAAAGTCTTGTCTGTCCAAGTTTTATGAAACGGCAAATAATACCTTGACTTCTAGTTGATCGTTTGGTATTGGAAGTGGCTTACATGAAGGCGAATGCCTCTAGATTATGCTTATTTTACCTATATAAAATATGATCATGCCTTGATTTTTAATGCTTTAATTAGGATATTAAGGTCTGACTTTGCTTAGACAGAAGTCTTGTCACTTAACAGAAATAAATACAGTATAGAAAGAATATTATGCATGACTCCTATGAGATTGGAGGACTGCATCCATACTTCTCTGCAATGACTGAAGTCATCTTGAATGGCAAAGAAAGCGTTCTTGCAGGACTCCCAGAGTTCATCAAGATCCTTTGGAGTCACCTTCAATGCCTCCTCCGTCATCTCACCCCAGTCATGCTCAATAATGTTCATGTCTGGTGACTGGGCTGGCCAATCCTGAAGCAGCTTGACCTTCTTTGCTTTCAGAAGCTTTGATGTGGAGGCTGAAGTATGAGAAGGAGCGCTATCCTGCTGGAGAATTTGCCCTCTGCTATGATTTGTAATGTAATGGGCAGCACAAATGTCTTGATACCTCAGGCTGTTGATGTTGCCGACCACTCTGCAGATCCCTCGCACGCCCCCATACTGAATGTAACCCCAAACCATGATCTTTCCTTCACCGAACTTGATTTCTGTGAGAATCTTGGCTCCATGTGGGTTCCTATGGTGGCCGGGAAGTGAAAACAACATTAGAAAGTGTGAACCACTTTTATGAAGCTCGAGACAAATTTACAGTTTGGAAAACATTTTTACCGATCATAAGACACAATTACAGAGGAAAAATGGTTTTACCAAGGACGAAACAAGTTTACATTTTAGAAAACAAATTAACAAGATGCAAAGCACTTTTACCAGTCCTGAAACACATTTACAATCACAGTGGAGTAAATGGCGTAAATGAGGTTTATGGTGACCGAACATGGACTGCGGCTGAAGGATGTTTTGTGGCAAACACAAAAGCAGCTGTGACATACTGAATTAATGTTTTCAATATTTAAACGAGGGCCACTCGTACGCTGTTGTCGTGGACATGATGTCAAGTCCTCAACTAGATGTTTACACCGTGTACACTTGACATCATGTCCACGATTGCAGGTACGAGTGGCCCTCGTTAAAATCTTGAACACATTAATGCACTACGTCTGGTGTTTACGTCTGGTCCGCGTCTTTTAGAAACTCCAAACACCGACCACACGTAAAGCAAAACCGCGTCAAGCTACTCTTGTGTTTGCCACAAAACATCTCTCAGCCACAGTCCATGTTCCGTCACCATAAACTTTATTTACACCATTTACTCCACAACACGAATTTACCGTGCTCACCACCAGCGACGACAACAACGCCTTCGCCGTATCACTTCCGGTGTTTGGTACGTTCCCTTTCCGTAAAGAAACTGTCTTTGTAAATTTGTTTCGGGACTTGTAAAAGTGTTTTGCGTCTTGTTAATTTGTTCTCTAAAATGTAAACTTGTTTCGTCCTTGGTAAAACCGTTTTTCCTCTGTAATTGTGTCTTATGATCGGTAAAGATGTTTTCCAAACTGTAAATTTGTCTCGAGCTTCGTAAAAGTGTTTCACACTTCGTAATGTTGTTTTGCTCTTCCCGGCCACCGTAGGTCTTCAGCAGTATTTGTGATAATTGGGATGCAGTTCAACAGATGATTTATTGGATAAATCTACCTTCGGCCACTTCTCCAAATAATCAACTAGAAGTCAAGTTATTATGCTCTTACAAATGGGATCGACAACAACACTTTTGTCAGGGAGTGTAGTTTTATTTCAGTAATTCTTGTAAATGTTCTTCAATTACATTATAATTTAAATATTTAAAAAAAATCGTTGTTTTCACAGAATTGTGACTGTCTTGCGATTGCAATTTTATGAAATTATTACAATTTTATTCATTTATTTATTTTCAATTTTGGCTCTATCACACAATTCTGAATTCATAGGCTCTCAGAATTAGCAAGACTCTCTGCATTTGAATCTGCATTTGAAAAGTCAGAACTGGAAGAAACCTACAAGCATAAGCATTCTGAATTGATTTGTTATTTCCGATTTAATAAATTCTGTTCCCATGTAAAAAAGACCCGATAATAGCAGAAGTGCTGGATCTGCTGGCGGTTTGAGGATTGCGTGATGATATAATGTTTCTACAGCGGCAGTAGAACAGAAACAGCAGGACGTCTGATGTCCAGTAGTGGACTGTTGATTCAGATGTCTGCCCGTTCAGCAGGTCCAGGCGTTGTGTTTTTAAGAAAGTGCAAAAGAGAGATAGTCCTGAATGAATCTCCAGAGAAAACGTCACAGCGTCCGAAACGAAACATTGGCTGTTCACAGAATCGAGTGTGCAGAAGAGCACGAGGAAACTGTTCGTTATGTTTGACATAAATCCAGTGACTGGATCGGCCGTGGTGAAAGCAGTCACAGATGAATGAGGTAGTCAGGTGTGTGTCGTCCCATCACCGAATCAGCCTGAAGATACCGATTACTGACAGAAAAAAACACACAGGCGAGAAATGATATTCAGATCTGAATGCATCACTGTAGAGAAGCTCAAGAATGCTATCGTGTCAGATTGGCTGATCATTTTGCTAGCAAAGCTTTAATAATTTGCACCAGGACCATTTCCGCTCATCGAACGACATTTCAAGAGTTCACACTTAGATAATGCTTCACTATTTTAGCAGGTTTGGCATACTGTCCCGGGAGAGAACCCTGACCTCGGAGATAGATGAGCCCAAGGGGAATAAGCATTAGGAAGGATACGAGATCAGGTAGTTCTCGATAACTTCCCAGGAATAGAGCGCCAATTGCGCCAGATTGTACGTAGCTTGTGACTTGTTTTTGAATGTGGGAGGAAACCGGAGTACCCGGGGAAAACCCACACGAACAAGGAGAGAACATGCAAACACAGAGAATGTCGACTGGCTCAGCAGCCGTTTGAACCAACAACCACCTTGCTGTGGGGCAGAAGTGCTAACCGCTGAGCCACCGTGTCGCCTGAACTTAGAATTGAGGAGAAGGGATGGATGGGGAGTTTCCAAAGCGAAGATGAGAAATGAAGTTCAGGCTGAATATTTATATTAAATTTGGAATGATCCGATTGGCTAGTTAGTGATTAGTGATAGGGATCAGCTGTAGTCAATCCTATCATGTGCTCCTCTCGAAATTTGTTTGTGAAACTTCACTTAACACCTCACGACTAGGGCTAGACGGAATCTGTGGACATTTTTTGCCATTTCTACGCAAAATTTTGTTTAAAATCTGCGGATTTATGTGGAATTATTTTGGGAGTATCATAACTAAAATCTTAATAATATATGAAATAAAAAGTAATACCTTTTTAACTATTATTTAATGCTTACAATGTGAATCCAATTAGACCAGCTTTATTTAGTAAACAAAGCAAGTCTCTCATATAAAATCTCTACTAAAAGACAGAAAATAGTACTTTACAAACTGTACTGTAAATAAATCATATGAATATTTCCCTATTAGTCAACATTATTACTGAAATTAATACACATTTACACAAGTAAAAAAAACGGAATCAATGATGGGCTTAAAATCTTCGGAAATCTGCAGAATTCTGCACGCGCAGATTCCGTGTGGCCGTACTTATGATTAAACAAAAGGATATAATGGAGTGTGCATACATGCAAAACACACAAAACACCAGGCATAAAAGCATCAGTTTTACTGTTTTGGTACTTTGGTATTTATTTTGGCACGCTGTGTTAAAAACTAGTTGACCAATAAGACTGAGCACACTGGAATTGCAGATCAAATAGGATTTGATGGCGAGTTTCATTCATTCATTCGTTCATTTTCTTTTCGGGTTGGTTCCTCTATTAATCAGTGGTCGCCACAGCGGAATGAACCGCCAACTTATCCAGCATGTTTTTTTATGCAGTGGATGCCCTTCCAGCCGCAACCCAACACTGGGAAACACCCACACACTCTTGCGCACACTCGCATACACTACAGAGAATTTAGCTTATTCAATTCACCCATAGCCAGGCCCTGTACATTTGGGGGCCCTAAGCAGAATAATTTTGGGGCTTTATCTTGTTCTCAATAGTGGAGTATTGCCATTGCAAACTGGCCCACATAATCTATCTATAAATTCCAAAAGCAAAAACCCTGCAATGAAATGACACTGAACAATAAGTGAACATGCATTACTTAGTAATTAAATATACATTTTTAACACGCTAACAAAAATTTAACTAAATAAACAACAACAAAACTATTAACATTAATGCAAATTTTGATCCATAAATAATAAAATCAAAAAGCAAATAATATAAACATGAAAAATATTCATATAAAAAGCATGTAAGAAAATGGGGAAACAACAAATACTGGGTTAATGTTAATCCCCAAACACAACTGTATTCTACTTATTTTCTCTTCTGGCTGCCGTTATCAGTCTCACACTATTTGTTTTCTGAACGTCTTGATAACACCACTGTGGGGTGTTTCTTTTATCATTTCAGCAAATTTTGTAAAAAAAAAAAAAAAAAGATTTATTTTACTTTCCCATTCACTGCGCTTTAAGTTTACCCAATTATGATGAGTTCTGCAACTGAGAAACCCAGAAATGTGAAAAGGGTTCATACCATTCTGGTGAAATCAGCAGCGAAAGTGACTCCTTTAGTGTGTCGTGAGCCGTCCTGTGAACTGCTGCTGCTGCTGCTGTCGCCGCTCAGAGAGTTCTTCCTCATGATGCCTGAGAAGAAAAAGAAAACACGCTCAGCATCTGCTCATTCCAGCTCTAAATAACTTTTTAAGCTTTTAATAATGTTGGTTATTACACATGCATGATTAATGAATCAAAATCTAATTTAAGAATTGAAATAAGGTAACATAAGTCAAAGGGTTAGTTCACACAAAAATTTACATTCTGTCATCATTTACTCACCCTTGCAAACCGGTAACCATTGACTTCAATAGTATTTGCTTTTCCTACTGTGGTAGTCAATGGTTACCGGTTTTCAGCATTCTTCAAAATATCTTGTTTAATGTTCAGCAAAAGAAAGAAATATTTGTAACCACTTGAGAAAGTAAATAGTTGGTACATTTAAAAAAATACACTTTTATAACTTTTTTCTGTTGAAGACAAAGCATTTGAAGATTAATAGAAACAAGTAACCATTGACTTCCATAGTACGAAAACCAAATACTATGGAAGTCAATGGTTACCGTTTTCCAACATTCTTCAAAATATCTTCTTTTCTTCCTTTTTCTTTTATATCTTTATCTTCTTTGTTTTGTTGAACGTTAAAATATATTTTGAAGAATGGTAAAAAACTGTAACCATTGGCTTCCATAGTATTTGATTATTTTAATATGGAAGTAAATGGTTACCGGTTTCCAACATTCTTTAAAGTATGTTTTTTTAACAAAAGAAAGAAACTCCTAAAAATTTGTACCACTTTAGAGAGAGTAAATAGTGAGTAAATTATCATTTTTGTGTGAATATCCCCTTAAAATATACAACTTAAAATGAAAAATACAATGTCATGGAAGTCAATGGTTACCGGTTTCCAACATTCTTCAAAATACCTTCTTTTCTTTCTTTTTCTTTAATATCTTTGTCTTCTTTGTTTTGCTGAACGTCAAAATATATTTTGAAGAATGCTGAAAACCGGTAACCATTGACTTCCATAGTCTTCGATTTTTCTACTATGGAAGTAAATGGTTACCGATTTCTAACATTCTTCAAAATATCTTCTTTTTTTCCTTTTTCTTTAATATATTTATCTTCTTTGTTTTGTTGAATGTTAAAATATATTTTGAAGAACGCTGAAAGACGGTAACCATTGACTTCCATAGTATTTGATTTTTCTACTATGGAAGTAAATGGTTACCGGTTTCCAACATTCATAAAAATTTCTCCTTTTGTGTCCAACAGAAGAAAGAAACTCAAATAAGTTTTTGTACCGAGTGAAGGGAGGGCCAGTGCAATAAATACGTCAATAATAAACCTAAAATAATGTAGAACCTGTTAAAGGGAGGATGTCGAGCCTCTGGAGGCTGTTCCTGCGGGATGATGGGAAGTTTCCTCCTTTAGACAGTCGGCGCTGGCGGCTGGAGAGCATCGCTGCTGGAGACACCATACACGGAGGAGGAATCTTGCCCATCTTCGCATACAGCTCCTCGATCTCTCGTTTCTGCACCGCCTGCAGAGACTGAACCTCACACAGGTGCCTGACACAAACACACACACAACAGACATTTCACAGCAATTAGCATCACTAACATACTCATATCATGGCTTGTCAACATGACTGGGAGGAGACGATATGATCAACATTTCATTTTGTATCATTGTGTATCAAGTATGCAGTTCTTTACTGGAAATAAGGTTGAAATTATATCAAAATGTGTCCTTTCAGAATTATTGACACCGCAGCAATAAATAATACTCGGTTAACTAATCTCAAGATTTCTCAAACAATTACTGACGAAATGCAAGTAATATACAGTCCAAGTCAAAATTGTTAAGCCCTCATGTTAAATTTGAATTATTTTATATTTTATCCAACATTTCTGTTTAACACACTTCTAAATTTGATAGCTTTAATAACTAGTGTCTAATAATATTTTACTAAACGTTTTTCAGGAGACGAGTATTCAGCTTAAAGTGACATTTCAAGAGTTCACACTTAGCTGATGATTGATTATAAAGTTTGATTGGCATGCTGTCCCGGGAGAGAGTCCTGAGCTCATAAGATCCTTGAGCCCGGGAATTATTAAAAATATTTACAGTTATTATAAACAAAATAATAATATTAATAATAATAATAGTAATAATAATAATAATAATAATTATTATTATTATTATTATTATTATTATTATTATTATTATTTATTATTATTATTATACAATTATTATTATTAGTAGTAGTATTATCCTTATTATTATTATTATTATTATTATTATTATTATTATTATTATTATTAAATTATTAGTATTATTATTATTATTATACAATTATTATTATAATTATTATATAATAATTATTATTTTTACTATCATCATCATTATTATTATCATACAATTATTATTATTATTTGTTTTATTATACAATTATTAATTATTATACAATTATTATTATTATTATTATTATTACTATAATATTAATTATTATTATTATACAATTATTATTATTACTATTATTATTATTATTATTACTATTATTATTTTATTATACAATTATTATTATTATTAGTAGTATTATCATTATTATTATTATTATTATTATTATATTATTATTAGTAGTAGTAGTAGTAGTATTATCATTATTATCATTATTATTATTATACAATTATTATTATAATTATTATATAATAATAATTATTATTATTATTTTACTATCATCATCATTATTATTATAATACAATTATTATTATTATTTGTTTTATTATACAATTATTATTATTATTATTATTGTCATTATTATTATCATTATTATTATTATTATTATACAATTATTATTATTATTATTATTATTATTATTATATTAATTATTATTATTATAAAATTATTACTATTACTATTATTATTATTATTATTATTATTATTATTACTATTATTATTACTATTATTATTACTATTATTATTATTATTATTAGTATTGCATGATATAATACAGCAATAAAAGTGAGTTATAAATGTGTCTTACTTCTCTCTGAGCTCCTGTAGCTCCTCCCACATCTCCTCATCCTCGCTCTCTGATTCGTCGCTGCTCATGTAGGAGGAGCTTCTGGTGTAGCTCATCCACAGGTTGTGCAGGGGCGTGGCATACGGAGGGCTGCCTGCATTTCCGTCCCACACCGAAAAACCGCTGTCCACCGACGTCCCCATCAGACCCGGGCCACAGTCCACTCTCCGCCCCTTCTTCTTCCTCCTCTGCTTCTTATCTTCGTCTTCGTCATAATCATCGTCATCATTAACCCGCTGTCTGTCTCTGTCCTGGTTTGTGTGATTGCTCCGGGCCTCGGGCGGCTCAGCAGAGATCGATAAATCACACTGAGGGGGATTTTGAGCTAGAAAAGGCTGATCCAGGGGCCTGGTGGGATTATCTGAATGGAGGACAGATGGAGTTTGGGCTGGTGTGTTTTCGCTTTCGGAGCATCTGGATGGAGCGGGGATCTCTTTACTGGGGGTCACTTGAAAACGGCCCACCGTCACTGTGGATTTTGGCTCGGTTAAAGCCTCTCTGCATTGGCTCCCTGTGAAACAGAGTTGATTTGTTAACTTAAGTGTTAACTTATTAATTTAACCCTAGGCGACACAGTGGCACAGTGGGTAGCGACATCGCCTCACAGCAAGAAGGTTGCTGGTTCGAACCTCGGCTAGATCAGTTGGTGTTTCTGTGTACATGTATTTAATGAATCAATAGCAAGAGTAGCTCATTTCTCTTTGGCCAGTCATCAGGCAGTATTGAGTGTGTAATATTCAGTAAGTATGATGTTTATGTTCCACTCTGAACACAGCCAGGACTGCTCTGGGTTTCAGGAACACATCGACGCTTTGTACCAAGAAACAAAAAAGCCTGTGGTTGCGCAAGACCTCCACAGGCACATTTACTAGGTGTCCACAAACCCTCAGCGAGAGGATTTAACCATGTACAGTCCATTATTAAGCTACAAGAACACAGCCCTAAGTCTACCAGGAAGATGTTTGTGTGTGTGTGTATGTGTGTGTGTGTGTGTGTTTAGAGGTCAGTATCTTACCAGATGGTAAGGATTTGTCTTGACTGTGAGGCTCTGGTTGTGTTTGTGTGTGTGTGTGTGTGTGTGTGTGTTTAGAAGTCAGTATCTTGGTATCCAGATGGTAAAGATTTGTATTTGTGTTAAAGCTCTGTGTGTGTGAGTGTAACTGTGCCTGTGTGTGTGACTGTGTTTTAATATGAATGTTTGTCTGTGTGAGTGAGTGAGTGTGTGTGATTGTGTGACCGTGTCTGTGACTGTGTATTTATATGAATGTGTATCTCTGTGAGTGTGTATGTGTGTGAGTGTGTGTATGTACGTGTGACTGTGTGTGTGTGTGTGTGTGTGTGTGTGTGTGTGTGTAAGCGTTACAATGTTTGGTGTATGTCTGTGACTGTTTGTGAGAGTGAAACTGTGTGACAGTGTAACTGTGTGTATAATAAGTGGTTCTGTGAGTGTGTCTGTGTGTGAGTGTGAAAGTGTGTGACAGAGTGTAATTATGTATTAATGTGTATGTGGTTCTGTGTGCGTGTGTGTGTGTGACAGCGTGAAATTAAGTATTAATGACCATGTGTGTCTGTGAGTGTGTGTGTCTGTGTTATTGTGTGACTGCATGACTGTGTGTGTGTGTTAATGTGAATGTGTGGCTATGTGAGTGTGTGTGTGTCTGTGACAGTGTGTTTGTCCCTGTAAACCATGTATACAAGTATGTTTGAGTGTAAATGTGTTTGTGTGAGTGTGTGTGTATTAGTGTGACTGTGCCTGCCTGTGTGTGTATTAATATGAATGTGTCAGTGTGTGTGTGTGTGTACAGGTCTGTGTGTGAGTGTGCCAGTGTAACTATGCATGTATTAATGTGTATGTGTTTCTGTGAGCGTGTGTGTGATTGTGTGTCTGTCTGTGGAAGTGAATGACTGCATGGTCGTGTGTATTAATGTGAATGTGTGAGTGCGTGCATGAGAGTGTGTTTTTGTGTGTGTATTACAGTGTGTCAGTTTGTGCATGTGATTGTGTGTGTATTACAGTGTGTGTGTTTGTATGTACTGTATATGTGTGTACGTTAGAGTGTGTTTAAAGGTCTTACCAGATAGTAAAGGGTTGTCTTGGCTCTGCAGGGCTTTGGCAGTGTGTGTGTTTGCATGTGTGTATTTGTGTGTGTGTGTACCTTGTATTTTTCATATTGTGGGGACAAAATTGTGACCTTATGGGGACATTTGTTTGGTCCCCATAAGGCAAGCGGCTCAATATTCACACAGCATGAAGGAATTTTAAAAGTAAAAGTGGGAAGTCCCCATAAAGATAGCTGTACAAGTGTGTGTAGTGTATGCTTAGAGATCTTACCAGATGGTAAAGAGTTTTCTCGGCTCTGCGAGGCTCTGGTCGTCTCGAGCGCTGCCAGCGGGGACAATGATCGAGGACTAGATGACGACACCTTGGAGAAAACACACGAGCGTTTCATTCAGACAAACTTCCACATCTGGCTTTCATAAGCGAGGATGAGCACATTCATAGGTACATTAGTTTGATGTTCAGTGATATACAACATGCTCAGAAAACTATGGAAACAAGCAGTCATAACACAAGCAGAGCTGCGCGTCTACTCAATGAGGAGGTCAACGATCTGTGCACATGATCCAGTTATTAGCAGTAGTTTACTGTGAAAATTAAACAACCGTTAATTAATTCATTCTTTCATTTTCTTTTCGGCTTAGTCCCTATATTAATCTGGGGTTGCCACAGCGGAATGAACCGCCAACTTATCCAGCATATGTTTTACGCAACGGATGCTCTTCCAGCTGCAACCAATCTCTGGGAAACATCCATACACACTCATTCACACTAATAAACTACGGACAATTTAGCCTTCCCAATTGACCTACATGTCTTTTGGACTGTGGGGGAAACCGGAGCACCCGGAGGAAACCCACGCAACCACGGGGAGAACATGCAAACTCCACAAAGAAATGCCAACTGACCCAGCCGAGGCTCGAACCAGCGACCTTCTTGCTGTGAGGCGAACGTGCTACCCACTACGCCACTGTGGCGCCTACCATTAATTTAATAGTCTAATTTTGGAATTATAACACTTATATTTACCTTATTTTACCGTAGTGTTCTAAAATGAAAGCATTAAACATTTATTTTAGTTGAAAACTAGAGGGAGCATTTAGATTCTTTCTTTTTGTTCAGAGCAGCTGCTTTAAAATTGCTTTTCATTGACAATCTGGGAAATGTTTGGCGTTTGTTGCATTCCCAAATGCACCTTAAAGTGACTTAAACCCAAGCAGAGATATGGAGAAACATGCACTGTAAAACTGAGCAACTGAAAACGCCGACTTATACTGCGTCCTAGAAGTGTGTACTTTTGATTGTGTAACAGTACAGTACACTACCTGACATTAGTCTATCCAAGTTTTAGGAACAACAAATAATAACTTGACTTCTAGTTGATCATTTGGTATCAGAAGTGTCTTATATGAAAGGCGAAGGCCTCTAGATTACGCTTATTTTACCAAAATAAAATATGATCATGCCTTGATTTTGAATTATTTAATTAGGACAGTAAGGTCTGACTTTGCTTAGACTAAAGTCTTGTCACGTAACAATGTCCAGTTTAGAACTCCCATGAGCTTGGAGGACTGCATCCACACATCTCTGCAATGACTCAAATAACGCATTAATAAAGTCATCTGGAATGGAGAAGAAAGCATTCTTGCAGGAATCTCAGAGTTCATCTTTGGATTCATCTTCAATGCCTCCTCCTTCATCTCACCCCAGACATGCTCAATAATGTTCATGTCTGGTGACTGGGCTGGCCAATCCTGGAGCAGCTTGACCTTCTCTGCTGTCAGGAGCTTTGATGTGGAGGCTGAAGTATGAGAAGGAGCGCTATCCTGCTGGAGAATTTGCCCTCTCCTGTGGTTTGTAATGAAATGGGCAGCACAAATGTCTTGATACCTGCGGCAAATAGGCAACCTGCGGCGTGATATGCGGGAATGGCACAGCGCAAATTGAGCACGCAGATCGCTCCACTTCAAAAATCTTAACTTCAGTGGACATTCGTGCCGCGTTTACCAATCAGGAGCTTGCTCTTGTGGGGGGGGGAAATCCTCCTGCCCACACCGACAACAGTTCATCAAATTGGGCTTGGCTCAGTCAGAAGCACCGCTGAAAGCTTCCAACACCCAGTTAAGTTTCTGGAGGAAATTATGAGCTCATAGAGCTCGATGCACATCTGAAAGAATCCAGTGGACTCAGACACAACTCCAAACGAATCAACGCTGTTTTTCAGCCTTCATAAAGCACATAAACACAGTTATTCTCTCTATAAAATCCATGTTAGCCATTTAGCAATGAAGCTAGAGTCACCAGGCCATAGACAGAAGCCCTGCCCATCACACGAATCCGCGTCTGTTGTGAAGTGAATTTGACGCACGAATGAAGCGGATTTGTACGCGCGAATGAAGCTTGCCGCGTCTGGTGTGAAAGGGGCAGTTTCAATAAGTTATAAAACATTATTTTTGGGGTATGTTGAGCTGAAACTTTACACACACACACTTTAGGGACATAAGAGACTTATTTTACATCTTGTAAAAAGGGGCATAATAGGTCCTCTTTAAAATTAAGTCTTTATTTTAAAGAACTATTCATTACTAGGAGAAAATAAAAAGATTAAATTCACAAAGTGAGTCTTACCCTGCTGTCTGGACTCGCTCGTGGTGAAGACGAGCGTCCCGATGAAGATCCAGGACTGCTCCGATGCTCCAGTAGGAGCCTGGAGGAAGCAGATCTGTAGTCCTGAGCATTATCCTTACAGTTTTCCTTGGCAAACATGGTTCCTTCTTGAACTGACGCGTCCTGCTGGACTGATACGGAGACGCCGGTGGCAGGAGCTGAAGATGCTCTGTTCGGCGGTGACATTGGAGATTCTCGAAACTGGGAGTCTACAGTCTGGTAATACTCTTGAGATGGAGGATACTGGGGTGCAAACATTGCAGGATAACCCGCTTGGAAACCCGGCATGGTTTGCACGAGGCTCTGCGGGGGCATGAAGGAATGCGCCATGCTCATCGCCATAGACAAGACATTAGCCAGAGAAAACAGAGGCTGTGTGTGCGGAGGCCACATGGCTGGAGCCGGAGACATCATGCTGATGTCTGGAGGAATATCAGAGTTGAGTGGACTCGGGGACGCAGGCGTGGAGGAGAGAGTGTATGCGGGACTGCTGTGGACGCGGGATAGGGGAGTGTGTGCCGGTTTTGGGGAGCCCGGGTGAGGAGGGTAGGGGAAGGGGAAGTGTGTGCCGGCGGGTATATAAGAGGGAATGTATTGCTGCATGTGAGGTAGATTGGAGTGAGGCATTCTGAGATCAGGAGGGTAGACTGAGGAAGGCCGGACGTGATGAGGGTGAGGAGAACCTGGAGGGGGGAAATGAGAAAGAAAATGAGTACATGGTAAAAAGTGACAACTTATTTACACTAGGGGTGTGACAGTACATGTATTTGTCTAGAACCGTCACGGCCCACGGTTCGGTTATCATACTCTCTCGACGAATACAGTCACTCCTGTGCCTGGTTGCATAAAAGTCCTTAGCTAATTTAACTTAAGGGTTTCCCTGAGGAAGAGAAAATCCCTGAGGTAAGGGATTTCATTGAGAACATTGCAACAAACTTCTTAACTCTTATCCTACCTATGTGCCTAAGCCAGGGCTATTCAATTGGTGGCCCGCGGGCCAAACCTGGCCCCCAAGGCAATTTGTTCTGGCCCTCCAATTAGTTTGAACAAGACATCAGAAATAAATTTAGTTTCAAGAGTTCACACTTAGCTGATGATTTAATATAAGCTAGTTTGGCATGCTGTCCCGGGAGAGAGCCCTGAGCTCAAGGGATCCTCGAGCCCAGGGCTCCCTCCCGTTCGTAGAGCGAGAGGGGAGCTTGAGCTTAGGTAGCTCTCAAACTCCCCCTCTGCAGCAGCTAAGGGAACCGTCAGAGGAGAAAGGGAGTTAGACCAGAGCCTGAATTGTTTAATCTGTAATGAATTGTGTATATCTTTGGATGGTGGGAGGAAACCGGAGGCCCCGGGGTAAACCCACGCGGACACGGGAAGAATATACAAACTCCGCACAGAAACACCCACCAGTCTGGCGAGGACCAGGGCTGGCGGTGTTCTTGCTGTGGGGCGACAGTGCTAGCCACTGAGCCGCCGTGCCGCCCGATCTAAGAAAAGGAGGAGAAGGGGGAGGAAAGGAGGGTTTTCTTCCATACGAAGATAACTGTGGACTGGAACTGTGGTTATTTATAGTAGAAGGGGAATCATATGATTGGGAGATCGTGATAAGATAATGTGCAGCCAGCCGTGGTAAATCATAAGCACATGATCCTCTCGAAATTAGCTTGTAAACAAACTTCACTCAGTCGAAAAACGGCCACTGTAGTTATGAAGTGACACGTGTCTGTTCAATACAGCACGGGCTGCAGCTGAAGGCTGCACAGAGCGCGAGTCACCTGACATTAAGCGAGTGAGCTTAGGAGTGTTTCCTCCATGTTGCCATTGTGATGCCAACTTGCTACCCTGTAAACAAAGTGTACAACACTAGTCCCGCCTCTGAGTTCTTCTGATTGGTCCATTGCTCTAGAACTGACAGTATGACAAACTTACTCTAAAAACTCAGTGCTGCAAAAGATGTGTGCATAATAGTCATGCATGTCCATCAAACAATAAAAAAGTAAGATTATGTCTCATCTTGGGAGCACATAAGTCAGTCTGTGAGTAAGTGAGTGCCTTCTTTACACCCATAATATTGAACAGTTGTTGTCTGCTGCACCTGCTGGACACAGTGCTAGCATTTTCAACAAAAGAGATAGAAGCTTTAATACTTACTGAATCTTAAATTTAATACACAAATATTGTTTTTCTGTTGTTTTAGAAGCGATCTGAGCTTAATCTTTGAAAGTTTAAAGCTTTTTCTGTGGCACATTTCAAAGTGCAGGAATGTAATTGCGTAAGATGGAGTAATGTTATGCGTATAATGGTATGTTAAACTGACTGCTGGAAGTAATTTTTCTACACATCTTTTTCGTTAAATGAGATACTAATGATTTTCTTTTCTTTTAAGACTATTAAATCTAAATAAATACCACACATCATTACTCTGCTTTTTTGACAAAAAGTCAAGAAAACAAATAACATTCTTATATGTTGCTTTAACTTATTTTAATACACAGATACTTAATTTATTTTTCATTATCGTGTATATTTTGTACTTTTGCATCAAGAAGCTCTTCAGGTCTGTAGCTAACTGCAACAAAACACCTCTGCCTCTTCAAAATAAACAGAAAAAGCAAGCATTGTTACCACAAAACTATAATGGGACTGATCAAAGTCTGTCAAAATATCTGTATTTTGTGATTCGCAAGTGTTTTTTTGTTTATTTACGGTTGTGTATTGCATTATGGGATGTTGATCTCTGCTCTGTCGACTTTAAATATTGAAAATTCAACTTTTATTGTCATTTTAGTAGTAAGAAATAAAATTGAGAGAGAAATAAGACTGTAAAATAACAGAAAATGTAGTGACAGTTTATTACAAGGTTGCTGTACAATAATATACAAAAACCTAGAAAATAAATCGCTTTAAACTAATAAAAATGCTAATAAAAAGGTCACTTTTCAGGGTTAAAAGTTGTTAGAAGAAAGATCAAGGTCCCATACTGCATATTTATGGATATTTTTTAGAGTTTAGTAGCTGCTGTTTGTCTTTTATGCGAGTGTCTGTTGTCCAATCATCTCTCTTTCTGTATCTGTCAGTGCTGTGCACATTTCCACCTTTCACACAGTGCCATCACTACGGGAATACAGTCAAACACGCTCTCCGATGGTCCATTACGTCAACAATGAAGGATCACGTCTGAATCTTCACACTGATGAAGCGAACGAGCCCAAATCACTAATAAAAACCATCTGCGCAATCCGCTCGTAAAGCTCCCATTGTAACGGAGACTGAACGTAATTGCTGTCGACATTACACCAGTGGCTCTTTGGGTAAATCTGGCTATTCACTTTCGAAAACAATAAGCATGTAAGCTGTATCAAGGAGGCATAAATCCAGAAAGCAGGAAAACAAAATGTTCTGTAGTAGAAACAGAAAGGATGTGGTGACGGAGGAGAGAGAGATAGTCGCTGGAAATGCTGGATTTGTGGGGCTTTGTTTTTAATTTGTGACAGAAATCCATGAGTCGGAGGGGATGGGGAGAGTTGAAGAGCTCACAAACACAAGTGGGGATCGAAGCTGCAGTACTGATGTCGTTATCTGTCTCTTTGATTGGGTTGTAAACTGTATTTTTATGCTGTCCCTCTAACAATTGTATGTGCAAGTGCTTACTGGTAATGCATGAGTGTGGTAATGCACACTCTTATAGAGGTTTGTGGCTGATCTTAATGCATATGCATTTGTTTAAATGAGTGATTCAGTGGATCCCTAATTAAATCAGTCACTTGCCAACACATACTGGTGAATTTAGTGCCATTTATTTCGTTATGACAGGCCAGAATTAGCAGAGATACCAGCACAAACATGCGAAAAACATGCAAAAAATGTGAGATATCATCTCATTTGAATTTGATATCACATACCTCAGACAACAACAAAAGTTTATTATAAAGTGTTACCATTAATTAGTAAAATTATATTATATTATATTATATTATATTATATTATATTATATTATAT
>CAIGQQ010010737.1:1200423-1226612 GCA_903798035.1 Danio albolineatus
TATTCAATATGATACTTCGAAAAATATCAATATTCGACACCATTTTGGATATTCGATACCATTTTGGTGTACATGCACAACATACCGATATTTGATAAGATACTTTGAAAAATATCAATATTCGATACCATTTTGGATATTCAATACTATTTTGGTGTACGTGCACTACATACCGTTATTTGATATGATACTTTGAAAAATATTAATTTTAGATACCATTTTGGATATTCGATACCATTTTGCTGCACGTGCACTACATACCAATATTCGATAGGATACTTTGAAAAATATCAATATTCAATTGCATTTAGGATATTCGATACCATTTTGGTGTACGTGTGCTACATACTGATATTCAATACGATACTTTGACAATACAATACTGGATTTTCCTAATTCAACACTATACCTCGTCACTATACTATACCTTCACAAACAAACACAAACACACATACTCACACACAAACCCACACACTAACAAACATACGCACAAACCCACACACTAACACACAAACCCACACCCTCTCAAACAAACACACACATATGTGCGCGCACACACCCACTTACTGCAATATAAACGAGACGCTCAACAGACATCCATCTATATACTCCCAGTATTACAGTATTACAATCACAGCCTCACATTCCTGTACAATGATTGATCGATATTCTGTTTACACTTCGGCATAACTGGAAACGGGACTTTTTTATGGTTGTTTTGACGCTTCAGTCACTGCTCTTCTTGCCTCTGAATTTCACACCAACTCCAAAAACATGTTCCACTTTAATTAGATTATACACCATATG
Organism: Danio albolineatus; assembly: GCA_903798035.1. Lineage (NCBI taxonomy): Eukaryota > Metazoa > Chordata > Actinopteri > Cypriniformes > Danionidae > Danio > Danio albolineatus. The sequence goes on from CAIGQQ010010737.1 coordinate 1,201,231, forward strand.
CTCGCTGAAGGTCGCTGGTTCGAGTCCCGGCTGGGTCAGTTGGCATTTCTGTGTGGAGTTTGCATGTTCTCCCCATGTTGGCGTGGGTTTCGTCTGGGTTGTTATTGAATAAACAAAATTGGCTGTAGTGTATGGGTGTGTGGGTGAATGACAGAGTGTATGGGTGTTTCCCACGACAAGGTTGCGGCTGGAATGTCATCCGCTGTGTAAAATATATGCTGGTGGAACAGAATGTCAAAGGTCAATTTCCACACACGCCACTTATTACTATTGTCCAGGTTTTGAGCACTTGCTGTTTCATCACTATAGTCATCCGTGTTAAATTTGTGCCAGGTCAAGTTAAAATGTCTTTTCGAGATCAGGCCATGTGGTGAACACTGCCAGCTAAGAAAAAAAAATCAGAAAAAAGGCATATCGCTCTCCTGCATCTTTTTAATGAGGGACAAACAGAACCAGATGTCTGAAACAGTGGGTGATCTGGGGCATGAGCTCGTCAAACTATGACAAAATATCTCTGAAACGCGCAGAAATGAAGAATGTTAGCGAGTGTCTGTGTTTTGAATGTGTCTCATACTGTATTCATATATAGTCATATATACTTACACTGTAGTTCAATATAATAATTATTGCTATCGGTCCCTCCAGGATTTTGCAGGGATGTTTATATATGGGAAAAAATGAGTATTGAACATATCAGCAGCGTCCTAAACCTACAGAGGTGTGTAAACCTACAGTACAGTGGTGTTTTTATTTATCTATTTGACTACTGTAGTTACAGTAAGGGTGGTTTTGACAAAATATCGCCTGTAGTAAGTTGGTCTGGTCTCTGTAGAGTTACTACAACATTCAAAATATGAATAAAACTCTTTGGTGAAGTTCAGTGGCGTGTTTATTTATCTATTTAACTACTCTAGTTACAGTAAGGGTGGTTTGACAAAATAATCACCTGTAGTAAGTTGGTCTGATCTCTGTAAAGTTACTACAACATTCAAAATATGACTAAAAGTCTTTGGTGAAATACAGTAGTGTTTTTATTTATCTATTTGACTAGTGTAGTTACAGTAAGGGTGGTTTGAATAATATATCAACCGTAGTAAGTTGGTCTTGGTGTTTTTATTTATCTTATTTATCTACTGTACGTACAGTAAGAGTCGTTTGGACAAAATATCGCCTGTAGTAAGTTGGTCTGGTCTCCGCAAAGTAACTAGAACATTCAAAATATGAATAAAAATCTTTGTTGAAATACAGTAGTGTGTTTATTTATCTATTTGACTACTGTAGTTACAGTAAGGGTGGTTTTAAGAATATATTACCTGTAGTAAGTTGGTCTGGTCTCTGAAAAGTAACTACAACCTTCAAAATATGAACAAATATCTTTGATGAAATACACTAGTGTGTTTATTTATCTATTTGACTACTGTATGTACAGTAAGGGTGGTTTTGAGAATATATCACCTGTAGTAAGTTGGTCTGGTCTCCGTAAAGTTACTAAAACCTTTAAAATATGAATAAATATCTTAGATGAAATATAGTAGTGTGTCTATTTATTTATTTGACTACTGTAGTTACAGTTAGGGTGGTTTGGCCAAAATATCACCTGTAGTAAGTTGGTCTGGTCTCTGTAAAGTTACAACCTTCAAAATACAGATAAAAATCTTTAACTATCACTAGTGTTTTTATTTGTCTGTTTGACTACTGTACTGTACAAGACAATAATGATAAGAATTTTGCATTAAGTTACAATACAAGGGGAAGAACACACAACATTTCAAGTTCAACATTTAAGTGTACAGTTTATTGGTACAGTTTACCCAGAAATGAAAGTTTACTCGCAATTTAATGACCCTCAAGTGATTCCAAACCTTCATGAGTTTTTTTTTTTTTGGCATTCATTCATTTTCTTGTCAGCTTAGTCCCTTTATTAATCAGGGGTCGCCAAAGTGGAATGAACCGCCAACTTATCCAGCATTTGTTTTACGCAGCGGATGCCCTTCCAGCTGCAACCCATCTCTGGGAAACATCTATACACACTCATAAACTACTGACAATTTAGCTTACCCAATTCACCTATACCACATGTCTTTGGACCCGGAGGAAACCCACGCAACCATGGGGAGAACATGCAAACTCCACACAGAAAAGCCAACTGACTAAGCCGGGGCTCGAACCAGCGACCTTCTTGCTGTGAGGCGAACGTGCTACCCACTACGCCACCGTGGCGCCAGTTCCTTTTTTTTATTAAACACAAAAGATATTCTGAACAATGTTAGAAACTGGTAACTGTTGAGTTCCTTAGTACGAAATACAAATACTATTGAAGTCAATGGTTACCGGCATTTATCACTATTCAAAATATCTTCTTTTGTGTTCAACAGAAAGCAGAAGGAAGTAAAGGGTGATTAAATAACGACAGAATTTTCAGTTTTGGGTGAACTATCCCTTTAAGAGATTATAGACACAGACATTATATAGATACCTACCATTACCGCAGCGATGTCTTCAGGGTTGTCGCCATCCAGGTCAAACTTGAAGGTGACCATCTTATCGTTATGAGTCTGTAGCTGACATTCAACCACCCGGTCCACTTTATCAGACAACTGTGGATAACAACACACACACTGTGGTCAGAAAACCTATCAAGCATTTATCTTTCCGAAATCATTTACGCATAACAGCCTAAATAAAAATAATTTGGGCTGAAGTTCTCTTGGAGAGCGCCACGTGTGTATGTGCGAGTGTGTATCGGTCATGCTCTGAGCTGATTGTGTTTGACTGTATGTTTACTGTTTATCTCTTGAGCCCTTTTGAACGCTAATCAATGCAAGCCCAAAGGGTCTTTATGAAACGAACGAGCGAGGACATACCGTACCCACGCAGAGAATGATCACACGTGGACAAAAGCTAAGCATCTTGAATTCACATGCGATGTCATTATAAGCTGGAGCCATCTGCACTGCTAACACTATTCATTTGTCTCCATCATCATCTAAAGCGTTCACAGAGGTAATGGGACGGACTGGTGAGTGGTTGCATCATTAATTCCTATTAATGTAATTCTATTTATTTATATAGTGCCTTTCTCAATAATTATCGGTCCAAAGTGGCTTCAGTAATGGTGGAAATTATTATACTACAGTAAAAATGTGAGATTTTAAAGAGTTGTGTATAGCATGGGCAGTATACAGCTGATGTCAAATTATTAGCCCTCCTGTGATGTTTTTTAAGGTCATTTTTATTAGCCCCCTTAAGCAATAAATATATTTTTTCATTGTCTACAGAACAAACCACTGTTCCCCTTCAGAGGGAACCTCAACGTGTGTCTGAGACACTTTGGAAGTACGCTAGACAACCAATCACTTAGAAGAGTACGAAAACGGGCCAATGAATGCCTATGAGGCAGATCTGAGGATTACAGTGGGGGCTTATCTGGGCCTGCAGACCCCTCAAGCCTGGTTTATACTCGACGCGTCCGCTAGTTCGCTTGAGTGCGCGCGGCAAATATGACGTCATCGCGGAGTTTCCGGATGTTCGCTTTGGGTGCACGCGACATGATTTCGGCTGGCGGAGCGCAGGGAATTTTTTGAGACTCGATTGAACAGCGCGCGGGGCGCCGCGTCTGAGTTGAGTTACAATTGGATTTAAAACAATTTAATAGTAACAAAACTATAATGAAGTAACCAATTATTTCTTTGATAACTGGACAGGAATATTTGAACCTGTTGGTTTACAACATGATGCTGTTTTTCTAGACTTTATGGTGATAATGGTCAGGAATGTTGGATTATTATTGCCTTTTTAGCATGAGAAGAGGACAGAAACTAGCCATACAGTAATGTGTGAATTGTGGAGAGGGCTAAATAAATAAAAAACATCTGTATTATTTAGTAAGTGTACTTTTTGCTTTTATTCTTGCCATAATAAAAAAATATATATTTGTGAGGAACCCATGTTCTGTTGTTATTAATATTTTAATGCACTTTCATAGGTAAAACTGTCCGAGATATGAACAAAAGCAAGTGATGCATCAAAGTTTGATTAAAAAAATCTTAAATGGTTGCAAAAATCTTTATAACCATTAACAATAATTTATAAAAATAATAAAAGTAACTAGTTTAATAAAGATCAATAATGTTAATGATATGACGTAGATCCTGAAACTTTCTACTTCTCTGTTTATCTGTCTGACTTTACGGTCAGTTTCTTTTGACCGCCCCCTGTCGTTTTAAAGAATATCACAACGGCGAACGCGGCAAGTATAACAGCCTCGTCCGTTTCGCGAGGTACGCCGCCAGGCGACAGTATAAATCCAGCTTTACTCCTCTAAAGTCCACTGGAGGGTGAGCTATCAAGGTCCGAAGACAGTCCAAACTGGCTTCTGCCCTTCAGGGTTCTGAGTAAGGTCTTGGACCTGGAATTGAACATGACGGCTGTCTTGAGCTCCTTCGGTGGTGGGGTTGGAGATGGCCTGTCCACTAGTTCCTCTGCCGGACCGACTAGATGGATGCAACATGGGGAACAACAAGAGTTGCAAACCCTCTAAGCCCCTCATCCCCTTCTTCCCAGAGGTGAGCTCATGCAGGTATGGACGGCACCTTTCTCCGCCTGGTCCTTGTGCGCTTCCACCCGCACCACCCTTGAGGTGGAGCGGCAAGGGGTGTGAACCTATTCCCCAGGTGGAGCACGCTATTGCTGTCAACGTTTCCACCAGCTGCTGCGCTGCATGTAGGTTATCTGAGTCTCTGACAGCCGGAGCCTACAGCCTACACTGCTACAGGCCAGACTGCTTCCACTTTGCACACTATGGCCACCTACCAGCCGTACCAAGCTCAGGTGCTGGTCGAGCTGCACGAGGACGGTTCCTCGTCAGGCACAATGCATGAGCTCCGCACGCCGACTGACGCCCCATTCACACAGGGCTTCAGCGTCAACGCTTGACAGAGGGCGTGTCTGAAGTTGGGGCTGACGCGACCGTCATAGCAGCGTCAGCCAATGAAATTAGTCAACAATCGGCTACTGTCGGAGCTGGTGTATTTGCATACAGCGATCTAATTGGCTGACGCTTCCGTTGGAGCTTGAAAAGTTGAGAAAGTCCCAACTTCTGCAGCGAGCAACGCGGCTGAAGCGGCGCCGACGGATCCAGAATGCAGTTCGGCAACGCCTGACGTCACCCATTCAAAGTGAATGGGAAGCGTTGACGCTGACGCCCCGTGTGAATGGGGCGTGACTATGCTCTTATGACCACTAAGTCGGCACCTCGTGCCCTGGGGAGTCTGATGGTCACACTAGGGATCCAGCACCACCTCTAGCTGAACCTGGCCAATATGTGCAACGCTGACAAAGCTCGCTTTTATAACACGTACATGTCCAAGATTCGGCAACACCGTTCTGGAGTTTACCCAGAAGTTCTCGGTGGTGAAAGAGCAGTCAAGTGCGATGGGAGAGATCATAATGGCAGGCTCGGAAAACTGCTCCTCCAGCAGGCCCATCCACTTCAACAGCTTCTTGACGAGGGTGTCCACCTGCGCCTTCAAGACCTGCTCCGCTTCTGAAGCCCGCTCCACTAGTTAAGTGGCAGCACCGAACCCCCCACAGGCAGCAGACGCCCCCGCCGCAGGGCACCTTTAAGTCTGGTAAGTGGACCACGAAGCCACCCAGAGATGGGCCATCTTCAGAACCTGTTCTCTCCTGTTCTACAAAAATCAACATCAGGCTTCTGACCTTACAGTCGGCAGCAACCACATTGTCAAAAAAAGAGCAGATTTCCCTCTCTCCGGGTGTGCAAATGGAAGATCATGTAAAGGGAAATACTGCTCCGTTATTACAATGAGCAACTGTGTAATTGATTTTAGTTTTCTTTTCCTGATTACAGAATTAAGTTTAGACAATTTGCTGTAAAAATGTCTAATAGCTGTTGTGAATTGCGTCTCTTTGCGAGAAAAAAAACTATTGTGTATATAAATATATATACCATTTTAAGGGAAGTAAACAAAAACAATGGTCCCAATCTATTTTCTTTTTTACGTAGTTAATTTCTACAACTTACGAGAATCCAAAAAGAGCCACATACTGATAAATAATGTTATGATAGCTGTTTTTTTTTTAATAAAATTATTTTTTAGAAGTTTTCACCTTTATTGACAGGACAGTGGAGATTGGACAGGAAAGTGTGGGGAGCAGAGATAGGGGAAGGATCGGCAAAGGACCTCAAGCCAGGAATCGAACTCGGGTCACCGCGAGCACCTCGGTGCTATGGATTGGACTTATTGTGTAGCTTTACTTGGACAGAGGAAAATGTTTTGTGACCTACAACACAATTTCTGTGAATTTAAGACTTTTTAAGGCCTAAAATTTTGCTTTGGAAATTTAAGACATTTTAAAACTTTATAAAACCCCGCGGACACCCTGGCATCATCAGATTACTGCATGTGACAAAATTCACATACCTGTGCTATCATCATCTCAAACGAATCAATCATTATATTGAGCACTTGCTAGGAGGATGTTTATGTGACGGGATGAAATCTTGAATTTGTCTCACCCCTGTAATGCGCAGGCGGGACCGTGTTCTCCTCCTAAACAGCTTCCCTGCTGTGCGTCTGGCAGCAGCTTTACTGCCTCGCTCCGACTGTCCCTCGTAGCCATCGCTCAAGCCTGACGTCACATCCGAAGCATAACTGTGAACATAAATACATGACAGATTACAGACAAAACATTTCATTCTGTAGCAATGCAATTACCAAATGATGTTTAACAGAGCAATGAATTTTTCACAGTATTTCCCATAATATTTTTTCTTCTGGAAAAAGTCTTCTTTTATTTCGGCTAGAATGAAAGCCGATTTTAAAGCCATTTTAAGGTCAACATTATTAGCCCTCTTTAGCAATATTTGTTTCCAAAGAGAGACCACTGTTTTACAATGACTTGCCTAATTACCCTAACTTTACCCTAATTAACCTAATTAAGCCTTTAAATGTCACTTTAAGCTGAATACTAGTATCTTGTAAAATATCTAGCCAAATATTAGGTCCCACTTTATATTAAGTGGCCTTAACTACTATGCACTTGCATCTGAACACAAGCACACTGTACTTACTGTGTTTATAATGTATTGCAGAACACTTCTAGTGCTCTTGAGGTGGGATAGGGGAAGGGTTTAGGACAGGTTTGATGGTATGGGTAAAGTTTAAGAGTGGGATAAGGAGTAAGGGATGGTCAACAGTGTAATTATAAATGTAATTACAGAAATTAATTACAGATGTATTTAATCAAGCATAAGTACAATGTAATAAACATGTATCTACACAATAAGTACAATGTAAGTAATTATTAATTATAAGGTAAGTACATGGCAGATAAGGCCACTATATAAAGTGGGACCATATATTATGAAACTGTCATCCTGCCAAAGATAAAAGAAATCAGTAATTAGAAATAAGTTATTAAAACTATTATGTTCAACAAAAAAATATGGGAATAAAATAAACAAGGGGGCTAATAATTCAGGATGGCTAATAATACTGGCTTCGACGGCACATGATACAAACTCCAGAAGTATTTTGTACAGTATATTGCAATTGAATATTATTTAATTCTCCTCAATTTAACATTTCCTGTCATCAAATATGCAGAAGCTATCAACGTTGGTTAACATTTAACCCTTTCACCACCGCTCTACCAAACGGTTGACCATGTTTTCACTGTTTTTAATAATGACTGTTAAAAAATATTTAAAGAAAGACTGTTTAAAATGACTGCATTGTTGGTTTTACAAAGAAAATCAAAGAAACATAATCCTGTTTTGGTTTTATTATAAAAAAACAGGTGATTTAGGTGATTAAAAGGTGATTTAGTACTCAAAAATGTTTAATTTTTATTTTGTTTTTAAATAAATTGCTCTAACACTTAATATTTTCAGATTTCTCATAGTATATGTATTAATTCTGGTACTTTTACCATAGACCGACATACCAACCATTTGTTAGAGGCTGAAATTTTAGAAATTATGGGATGTGTTGGAAAAAAAACGCATTGCGACATTAGGAGTTAAGAAATACAATTCGAACAAACTACAACAAAAACTACAAGTAAAGCTGCAAATATACTATATAAATATTGTTTTATATTTTCATTTTCCACAGGTCAGCATATACTTGCAAAAAGAAACAAGAAAGTACAGAAAACTACACATGAAACTGTAAAACACTACAATTAATTTTGTTTTTGTTTCCATTTGGGCCAGTTCAACATTCCCAGTGGCATCAGAAGCAGGAGTCAACATAGTTGGATCCACTTTTAAAGTGGGAAAACTACAAGAAACAGTCATATTGTCCAAAATTACAATAAATTTGGTTTTGTGCTTCCCACATTTCATCATTTCCAGGGATCCCTGTAAAATTAGTTGTAAAAGAACCCAGCCGAGACTTGAACCAGTGACCTTCTTGCTGTGAGGCAATCGTGCTACACACTGCGCCACTGTGACACCCTCAACAACTGCATTTACTGTTAATTTATACTATTATACACTGCCATTCAACTAAAAATAACAAACAATTAAGTGTCTGAAAACATTTTAAAAAGTTAATTACATCCATAACAAGTAAAGTTTATCTTCTTGCACTTCTTTATTTAAAATAAAAGACTCCTGGACAGCCAAATGTATTTTCAACTGCGCTGTTTTGTGGAAATCCAACACCACGGCCAAAGGAAAGAAACTTATCGTAGTATTTGCATTGGCTTTGTCTTTACTGAAGTTCCACACACAGTTGGAGGCCGTGTTTGACTTGAGCCCGTAGGGACGCGGAGTCCACTCTGAGCTTGTTTCTGTGAGCTAATTGTGTCTCCCAGGTCTTTTACCAACACAAGCCTCTGTTTTATCCAAACACTGGGCTTCCTATGAGGCCCACAAACCTTTATAGTCAGCCTACCGCTTGGCAATCTTTGGCTCTTTTGAAAGATTTCAGGCTGAGTGGAAAACGATGTTGTAATGGCGAGCATTTGTTAGGGACGGTGTCCAAGAGCCCTGTGGTGTATAAACAGTATCCTATAGGACATAAAGCATGTGTTTTTTTTTTTTGTTACGAAAGATGAGAGGAGTCATTAGTACATCTGGCAACAAGTAAAACAGCATTCGTTTAGGAGTAAAAAGACATTTGAGACATTTTAAGTTACAATCATTGCTATTATTAAATCATTAGCTATGACTTTTGCCTGAATAAACTACTGAGTTGATACTTATTAATAGGATTAAGGTAGTAGTTGGGTTTAGCTAATGTGTAGGATTAGGAATGTGGAATAAGATCATGCAGAATATGTGCTTTATATGTACTAATAAACAGACACAAGTCTATTTATATGTAATAACTATGGCCAGACGGAATCTGTGGACATTTTTTGCTATTTCTGCGGAGTATTTTGTTAAAAATCTGCCGATTTATGCGGAGTGATTTTGGGAGTATCATAACTAAAATCTTTATATATAAAATAAAAAGTAACACCTTTTTAACTTTTATTTAATGTTTACAATGCAAGTTTAATTAAATCCACATTATTTGGTAAACAAAGCAAGTCTCTCATATGAAATATCTACTAAAACACCGATAATAGTACTTTACAAACTGTATTGTAAATAAATCATATGAATATTTTCATAATAGTCAATATTATTACTCATATTAATTTGAAACCTGATTAAATATAAATTTACACACATTTACACCAGTAAATAAATAGAATCAATGATGGGCTAAAAATCTGCGGAATTCTGCACGCGCAGATTCCGTGTGGCCCTAGTAATAACCTACAAACTAAGAGTGACTTTTAGATGAATATGTAAATATGAGTGCAAAGTAGGTGTCAAAGTAACTTTTAATCTGAATTACAACATTAATTTCTACTCTAAAGCAGTTCATGTTTTGAGTCACATCTGACCTTGTTAGATTGAACCATTTAGGGCTCTATCCGCTTGTTAAGTCGTGACGTATCGGTGACGTATGGAATACTGTTTCCGGGTCCAAGCCGCTACTCATTTGAATTGAGAAAATGTTCGTTTATGACCACTTTTTAGTCCTATCACGCATTAAAGTGAATTTGATATAAAACTATGGTGTACACAACAGCCCCTGGGCTTGCTGCATCACAAATACCAAAATTGTAACAATTTATAAAAAATGTATAACTTTCTGGCCATCTGATATTAGGCATGGATATATATATATATTGTGATCGTGATTTTCGAAAGTATCACATAGCTTTGTAAACGTTTATTATTACCATTTAATGAGTCTCCCCATACAGTCTGATAGAGCGCTTGGACCCGAAAGCCCATCGCACGGTGGTTAGCACTGTTGCCTCACAGCAAGAACGTCACTGGTTCTAGTCCTTATCAAGCCAGCTGACGTTTCTGTGCAGGGTTTACACGTTCTCCCTCTGCTCACTTGGGTTCCCCCGGGTTCCCCGGTTTCCTCCCTCCATCCAAAAACATGCAGCTTAAGTTAATTGACTTATCCAAATCGGCACCATAGACATGCTCCTAGTAAGTAGTTATCTTTTCATAGCAATCTGTTCACTAGCTACTACAGTAGGGGAGTTCTCCAGATCTACCTGAGCTCAAACTCCTCACTCGCCCTGCAAACGGGAGGGAGCCCCGGGCTCGAGGATGATCTGAGCTCAGGGCTCTCCCCCGGGACAGCATGCCAAACACATTTATAATCAATCATCAGCTAAGTGTGAAGTCTTGAAAGTATATTTGGAGCTTTGAGACCATTTTACAATGGCACAGATCGAAGAACACCTGATGCACCAAGAAAGCAAAGGTTTTTACCTGTCTACAGGTGAGGAGAAAGGGCTAAGTGGTCCTCTTTCAGTTTTAGCAGACACGGCGATACTCTGAGGAAACATTAAGACACAGAAAAAAATAGGCTTTTAGTTACATAGAGTACTTATTAAAGGGATAGTTCACCCTCAGTTTTATTACTCACCCGCATGGGTTTCAAAACCTTAATGAGTTTCTTTCTTCTTTTGAACACAAAGGAATTTATTTTGAGGAAAGCTGAAAACTGGTAACCATTGACTTCCATAGCAGACAATGACTACAGGTTTCCAGCTTTCTTCAAAATATCTTCCTCCTTTGCGTTCAACAGAAGAAAGAAACTCAAACATGTTTGGAACAAGTTAAGATGAGTAAATGATGACTGAATTGTCATTTTTAATTGAACTATCCCTTTAAGAACTTCCTGCTAATGTAAATTAAGTTTCAATTAATCACCTAAACTTAACTCGTCTCGAAGTGAGACCAGGGCTGCAGTCAAAATCACATACTTCCTTCCTATGAACAGGATGCAAGCTTAGTATGTCCGAATCCATAGTTCATTATAAAAACAGTATGCGAGAAGTGTGCATCCAATAGGGTGGAGGAACTACGACGTCAATTTGTATGCAAAAACCCAGAAGCGAGTTAGCATTTTAGCAGCTCCGGTTCCCTCGTCCAAAAGTCAATGGGTTTTTTCAATGAGATTTCAGATAGATCGCTTAAAAAAAGTGTGGTGAACACAAACTCAAGATACTTTCACGTTTTATTCTACGACATAAAACACATCAGTTACACCACACTCTTGATTTTTTAAATCTGATATGCTTCTTTTAAAAGACGGTTGCTATCAAGTTGCTAAATGGGACTACAGGCCGGTCGGAGACATTATACGTCATCGAGCTGAACTGGTCTGGAACGCAGCCCGCTTGCGGTGGGCATTTGGATTTGTGTGTTACTAAAGTATTTTCATAAATATTATTTTATAGTTTGTTGTGTCCATGATGGAACATGATGGCATTTGATAGACCTGTCCCTCACGCCTCATTTCTGTCGTGTATTACTAAGGTAAGCGGGCTGTGCACGTGAGCGATACACTTATTTAAATACGTTTATGATAATACTATTATACATACAGTTTTAAACCTTTTACAACAACCATAAAGCAAAACAAAATGTATTTCCCACCTAAAAACTATCCAAAAGAAACGTAGGTCTAAGTGTTTTTGCGTATTTATTTGTTTATAATATATAGCGTGGATTATAATATAATAAACCGAGAGAGTAAATCTTTGTTATGGACCATATTTCTAAAAATAAGCTTGAAGAGTTGTCTGTAGCAGGGTGGTGCTGACGTCACAGGCGAGGCTGTAGTCCGTTTATAGCCTAATGTTAGCTTTTTAGTTCTTGCGTTTGCATTTACTACCCAAAAGTGGTAAAAGTTGTATTTTGGTGTGAGGATTATCGGGCTGGAGAAAACGTATAAGTGTAATGAACAGTGTTTGAACACACAGCTTGTTATTTGCAAACTTCGAAAAGCCTATGGGAAAATCCTATGGGGATTTTATCGAGGGAACCAGTTTTATGCTAGCAGCCGATTGGCCTACAAGCTGACATCGTAGTTCCTCCACTCTATAGACGCTACGATACGCTAGTGGAAGCGAAGCAACGCAATGGATGCAGGTAGGTCATGAGATAATAACAAACGGCGGATTTCATTCATACTATTCACATTCATACTATACAGAACCTACTTTTCTAATGGTCGTGTAGTAAATTCACATTCAAATGTAACACCTACTCGAGTAGTAGACGATTTCTGAAGCAGCCATAGTTTGTAAGTATGTACTCACTGAAGGGAAACGGAGAGCTGGGATTGGTGGGCTAATAACAGGCGGGGCATCAGTGGGTGTGGCCTGCTGGGAGAGGCGGGTTGGAGAATAGCTAACGTTGCTTGTTGAAGCCTCGGTGCACTCCTGTGATCCAGAGGGACTGAGATATCCATCAGTCTCACAGTCGGCTGGAGAAAAGCAAAGAGAAACAGTTTTACTTTTAAAAGACTTTAAAGACTTTGGGAATACTCAGTCATTTGAGTCATTTCGTTTTTAAAATTTAAGACATTTTAAGACCCTGCGGACACCCTGTGTGGAAAAGATGCTGCTTCTGAATTATCTATTGAATAGTCTGCGCAGTAGTTACTAGTTCATGATCACCGGTGATGTTGTCGGCCCATTTAATTAGCCTTATTTAAAAGAATTCTGAGGTAAAAGTACAAATAAAATGAAGATCAGATGCGTACAGGTTGCTGAGGAGCAGCTCGTATGTCGGATGTGGAAATGCTGATCGGCCTCTGGTTCCTCTGGTTCCGGTGGGAAGCCCCCGTTAATCCCAAAATCTGAAGATCCAGTAGCGGGAGAGCTGACGGGCTCTGGAAAGACAGGAGTGGATGGCATCTGCACCGGAGATGGAGTAGGGGTTTCAGACATCTGAATGGTGGATCTGGGAGACAGAAGCTCGGGCTCTTCCTCGATGATTCCCTCCTTTTTCTTCTGCTGCTCTTCTGCAAGTCGCCGATGTTTTTCCCGCTGGCGTTTGATGGCCGTCACGCGGTCTCGCATAGCCTTGGCCACCAGCTTGTAGTCTGCCTCGCAAACGAAGCCCAGAACCACCTGTGAAAGACACATTTTAAGTTAATAAATACACATAAGCTGCGTCCCAAATCGCATACTTGTGCACTATTCTACGCCATTTTGTAGTATAAATAGTGTAAGTAGTGCGTTCACACTGAAAACTCTAAAAATAATAAGTGCACTTTAATTACCCGGATGATGCACTCATTCCATCGGTAAAATGAAGTGTGTAATGATGGACACTTCACGCACTCAACGACCGGAGCTTCGCACACGTAGCAAAAGGGGCGGAGCTATTGTGCGCACATGTTGGATAACTTTATTTATTTTGGACTGTGAAAGCAAAATTCTCCAACAAGAGTGATTATAGCGCCTCCCGATGGTGAATGTGGTTATTCTCATGCAGGTATTATTAGGTATTTTGGTCATTTTTTTCACTGATTTTACGACCGTCAAACATCATCAGGAAAACGGTTTGAACTTCCGCTTGGTAAAAAAGCCATTAGTGCTCCATTTGGGACAAAACTACATACATATACTATGCTGTTGAGTGTGTAAGTGCATAAGTACATAGTGCATAAGTGCATAGTGTATAGTGTGTCATTTGGGACGCAGCTATACTGTAATTTTAGCATGTTCAGCACATTGTTAGCATAGGTTAGCATTTTTTAAAATCCTGTGAAGTGCTTTAAAATGTGCATTTTTGGTTCGATGTGTGACATTATATCAGCTGAAATAATGAGCCAACTGTTCGCTTTACTCTTTTTCACCTGCACTGCCGGCCACGCCCACTCCTCGCTCTGCCTGCAGAGCTCCGCGACCCTTTGTTGTCTGGTCCAGCTCCGGGCCACACAATAACTTTTCCCTGTGCCCAAGTACCACAAAGAATGAGGGTCCTGAAGTGGCCCATAACTGGATTAAAGACAAGGGCCACACATGGGTTATAACTGGCCTGAATCACAGCCAATTTATCACCCTCAGGCCCCGTTTACACTAGTGCGTTTTCGTTTTAAAACGCATAAGTTTTGCTACGGTTACGCCATCCATCCACTCTACGCTGGAGTTTTCGAGGTGCGAAAACGGAGCATTTTAGAAACGCTGGAGAGAGCGTTTTCATTCTAAAACGCTGCTGTTGCGTCTCAGTGTGGATGGAGGGAAACGCATACTTCTGAAAACAGAGGCGTGGCTGCTGAGATTGGGGCTTTGGGTCATTGCGTATCCTTCCCTTATTCGTCAAGCGCACATGACTATAACGCCACCGGAAGAAAGCAGACCAGCCTTCACTGTAAACACTGTATTTTTGATAGCGATAGATGTTTTATATTCATTTGTTACTTTAAGTAACAACTCGACCTCGTCGTCGGTCCACAAAAAGACCTCTCTTGCTTTCTTTGCCATCGCGTTCATCGTTCAGTCACGTGATATACGTTTCTGGTGGAGTAGTGAAGACGAAGATCTGTTGAGACGCTGGGTGAAAACACGAGTGTGGACGCGGATTATTTTCTTGCTAAAACGCCGTTTTAAAACTAAAACGCACTAGTGTAAACGGGGCCTTAATAAGCCCTGAGCTGGGCCTAAACAGGTTTATTATTGGTACCGATTCTTAGCTATAAGTAGGGCCAGACCGAATCTGCGGACATTTTTTGCCATTTGTGCTGAGTATTTTGTTAAAAATCTGCGGATTCATGCGGAATGATTTTGGGAGTATCATAACTAAAATCTTAATATATGAAATAAAAAGTAATACCTTTTTAACACTTATGTAATGTTTACAATGCGAATCTAATTAGAGCCACTTTATTATGTAAACAAAGCAAGTCTTTCATATAAAATATCTACTAAAACCACGAAAATAGTACTTTACAAACTGTGTTGTAAATAAAAATCACTTGAATATTTTCATATTAGTCAATATTATTACTGAAATTAATTTGGAAACTAATTATATATAAATTTACACACATTTACACCAGTAAATAAACAGAATCAATGATGAGCTAAAAATCTGCAGAAATCTGCGCGCGCAGATTCCGTGTGACCCTAGCAATAAGTTTATAATTTAACCAGAAACCCCAAAAACTGAGCCATAACTAGGCCCACACGGAATCTGCGCCCGCAGAATTCCGCAGATTTTTAGCCCATCATTGATTCTGTTTATTTTCTGGTGTAAATATGTATAAATTTATATTTATTTAGTTTTCAAACTAATTTCAGTAATAATACTGATTAATATGAAAATGTTCATATGATTTATTTACAATACAGTTTGTAAAGTACTATTTTCTGTCCTTTGGTGGAGATTTTATATGAAAGACTTGCTTTGTTTACCAAATAATGTGGATCTAATTGGATTCACATTGTAAACATCAAATAAAATGGTATTACTTTTTATTTCAAATATTAAGGTTTTAGTTCCGATACTCCCAAAATCATTCAGCATAAACCCGCAGATTTTTAACAAAATACTCCGCAGAAACAGCATAAAATGTCCGCAGACTCCGTCTGGCCCTAGCCATAACCCAGCCTAATGTTACCTAAACAATGTGAATGATTGCTACACTGATCTGCACTCTCAGAAATAATGTTACGCTAGCTGTCACTGGGGTGTACCTTTTCTAAAGGTACACATTTGTACTTAAAGGGTCCATATTGGTACCTCAAAAATATATATTAGTATCTAAAAATTTTAAGAGGAACACTTTTGTACTTTTTAGGTACTAATATGTACCCTTGAGGTATTAATATGGACCTTTTAGGTACAAATTTATATCTTTTTAAAAAGGTACCGGGCGCCACGGTGGCCTAGTGGGTAGCACGTTCACCTCACAGCAAGAAGGTTGCTGGGTCGATCCTCGGCTGGGCCAGTTGGCATTTCTGTGTGGAGTTTGGATGTTCTCCCCGTGGTTGCGTGGGTTTCCCCCACAGTCCAAAGACATGTTGTACAGGTGAATTGGGTAAGCTAAATTGTCAGTAGTGTATGTGTGTGAATGAGAATGTATGGATGTGTTTTGTGGCTGGAAGGGCATCCGCTGCGTAAAACAAATGCTGGATAAGTTGGCGGTTCATTCCGCTGTGGCGACCCCGGATTAATAAAGGGACTAAGCCGAAAGGAAAATGAATGAATGAATGAAAAGGTACCACCCCAGTGACAGCTCGCATACCTTTATTTCTGAGAGTGTGGGCCACCCGCCTCACATCCACAACTGGCCCAAATGTAGTTTGCCGTCATGCAAGCAGTGCCTTCATTGCCATGCAAGGTCCACATTTGGCTGACATTATGCAAGCCAGTGCCGACAACACGCCAGCAGTGCCATAAGTCTGTTTGCTATGTGGGAAGAGGTTACATTCAGAAGCATATACGGTAAATAAAATCTACGGACACAATTAAAAAAGGGTTTTGCCAATAGAAAGCTGGCATCTCACAACTGATTATGTCAACAAATTATGCCATTTGGTAATCTAACTTAAAAAATGTTGGCATAAAGTTTAGGAAAATGACTCTACAACGCAGATCTCAATAACCTTTTCACCCAACTTCAGAACAGAGTGTTTCCAATGAAACAATGTTGGCCATTGAAGCCTCCATCAGCACTTGGGCTCGTCAAATAACACAATAACCCGCCGCTGATGCGAATTAACGATAAATTTGTTCTTGATGAAAAGCAGACAAGATGAGAGATTGTGAAGGTCCGGCCTAATACTAAGTAGGGCTGCAGACTGGACAAGAGAAAGGATTGAGTTTCACAACACCGGGCACGTGACCCTCTTCCTCCTTTGGCCCCCGCTCTCACATTTCCACGCTGATGATTAAAAAGCGATGCCCTTGAAAAGCGTTATGCAACACACGGCGGGGTTACACAGGCCCGGTGTTTCGGGATGAAGTGAGCGCTGTGCCGCTATGTCAAGAAAAGCGCTGGCAGGAGATGCATATTCAGGTGTGTTTGGAAGCGTGCAGGAAGGTCAGGAGTTCAGTGACGGCCCAAGTTATTGACACAGGAGGAGGAAAGTCATCAACTCAGAGCGAGGACAGACTGCTGGAAACGAGCAACACTCTGAAGGTCATTAAGAAAACCTCCGAGATACACAAGATTGGGTCTTAAGAGCTAAAGAGATCAGGAACATTTCTGCTTGTTTGAGCCTAAAAATAAATATGTGTCAAATACAGCTGAAAGATTTTGCGAGATACTTTTGTATTCAGTTTTAAGTGGGATTTAAAGGCTTAACTATGTCATTTGATTAACAAGGCAAGATAGGTTAATTAGGCAGTTTACTGTACAACCGTGGTTTGTTTTGAAGCCAAATCGTAGCTATACTGAAAAAAAAAACACTTTTTTAAAAATATATTTATTTATATTAAATTAATATTTATTATTTATTTATTTATTTATTTTAAAAAATTATATATATATATATATATATATATATATCTAATAATATTGACTTCAGCAGTTGTTATTAAGAAATGTAACAGTACACTCACTGGCCACTTTATTTGGTACACCTTACCAATATCGGGTTGGACCCTCTTTTGCAGTCAGAACTGCCTTAATCCTTCGTGGCATAGATTTAACAAGGTACTGGAAATATTCCTCAGAGATTTTGCTCCATATTGACAAGACAGCATCACGCAGTTGCTGCAGATTTGTCGGCTGCACATCCATGATCAATTCCACCACATCCCAAAGGTGCTCTATTGGATTGAAATCTGGTGACTGTGGAGGCCATTCGAGTACAGTGAACTCATCGTCATGTTCAAGAAACCAGTCTGAGATGATTCACGCTTTATGACATGGCTTGTTATCCTGCTGGAAGTAGCCATCAGAAGATGGGTCCACTGTGGTCATAAAGGGATGGACATGGTCAGCAACAATTCTCAGGCAGGCTGTGGTGTCGACACAATGCTCAATTGGTACTAATGGACCCAAAGTGTACAAAGAAAATATCCCCCACACTATTACACCACCACCAGCAGCCTGAACCGTTGATACAAGGCAGGATGGATCCATGCTTTCATGTTGTTGAGTTCTGACACCTACCATCCGAATTTTGCAGCAGAAATTGAGACATGGCAACGTTTCTCCAATCTTCTAACCCGGTGTGGTCTTCTGCTGCTGTAGCCCATCCGCCTCAAGGTTGAACGTGTTGTGCGTTCAGAGATGCTCTTCTGCAGACCTCGGTTGTAACGAGTGCTTATTTGAGTTACTGATACCTTTCAGCTGGAACCAGTCTGGCCATTCTCCTCCGACCTCTGGCATCAACAAGGCATTTGTGCCCACAGAACTGTCACTCACTGGATATTTTCCCTTATTTCAGACCATTCTCTGTAAACCCTAGAGATGGTTGTGCGTGAAAATCCCAGTAGATCCAACAACCATGCCACGTTCAAAGTCACTTAAATCAGCTTTCTTCCCAATTCTGATGCTCAGTTTGAACTGCAGCAGATCGTCTCGACCATGTCTACGTGCCTAAATGAATTCAGTTGCTGCCATGTGTTCGGCTGATTAGAAATTAATGAGCAGTTGGACAAGTGTACCTAATAAAGTGGCCGGTGAGTGTATATACCAGCAAAATAATGTAGTTTAAATAAGGTTTCTACTTTTTTTCCTTTTTTTTTTTTTTTTTTTTTAACAGCAGATGTAGATCAGGTATGGCAACATATATCAAGCAGCTAGAAAAACACACCTGCTATATGATAAGTAGGTTACTAAGACAAACACGTTTCTGTAATCGCCCTGTGGATGTCAATGAAGAAACCTCAACCCACATATTTACGCAGTGTTGATCCCCGAGGGGAAGGAGCTGGGAGAGCAACCACACCTCAGATCCTTCAAGAAGCGCTTTGAAGGCTGTGAGACGTGGTTGATGTGAGATTATGTGCTCACCATCTCCTGCGCCACCTCCTCCGGCACGTCTTTGTAGAGCTCAAACAGGAACTCGATGGCGTTGTTGTCTTTGTACTTTCCGTGGAGTTTTTTAGTGTCGTCCATGCGGAGCCAGAGCTTCAGGCCGGACTTGATCATGTCGTCCTCTTCGGCCAGTTCAACATGGACACCGTTGTGCTCCTGGAAGAAGGTGTGCTCCAACAGGTCCTGGATGGTGTACCTAGAGTAGAAACGAAGACTCAGAAGTGAATGTCAATAAATAAGCAGTTATATTTAGTATACAGTTGGAGTCAAGATTATTAGTCCTCTTGTAACACTTAATCAAATATTTCCAGAGTGTCGTTTAACGGAGAGAAGCTTTTTTTCATTCATTCATTTTCTTGTCGGCTTAGTCCCTTTATTAATCAGGGGTCGCCACAGCGGAATGAACCGCCAACTTATCCAGCATATTTTTTATGCAGCAGATGCCCTTCCAGCCGCAACCCATCTCTGGGAAACATCCATACACACATTCACACTCATACACTACGGACAATTTAGCCTACCCAATTTACCTGTACCACATGTCTTTGGACTTGTGGGGGAAACCGGAGCACCTGGAGGAAACCCACGCAACCACGGGGAGAACATGCAAACTCCACACAGAAATGCCAACTGACCCAGCCCGGGCTCGAACCAGCGACCTTCTTGCTGTGAGGCGAACATGCTACTCACGACGCCACCGTGGCGCCCAGAAGCTTTTTTTAGCACACTAAATTCTATTAGCTAAAAAATGTTCAGAGGTCCAGAATCTATATCCAGGGCCATGCCTATAGTAGGAAACATTGAGTTTCTCCCATCTGTGTGGGATGGTGGATTTCGAATACGGGCAGATAAAGGTCTTATAACAATAAATCAGTAATTCATTGGAAAAGAAATTAAATCATTTTCACAACTTCAGGAACAATTCAATATTTCATCAAAAGATATGTATAGGTTCTTCCAAATAAGACATTATATTACAAACCATAAAGAAAAACTCATAGGCGCCACGGTGGCCTAGTGGGTAGCACGTTCGCCTCACAGCAAGAAGGTCACTGGTTCGATCCCCGGCTGGGCCAGTTGGCATTTCTGTGTGGAGTTTGCATGTTCTCCCCGTGGTTGCGTGGGTTTCCTCCGGGTGCTCCGGTTTCCCCCACAGTCCAAAGATATGCGGTACTGGTGAATTGGGTAAGCTAAAAATGTCCATAGTGTATGTGTGTGAATGAGAATGTATGGATGTGTTTCCCAGAGATGGGTTGTGGCTGGAAGGGCATCCGCTGCGTGAAACAAAATGCTGGATAAGTTGGCGGTTCATTCCGCTGAGGCAACCCCGGATTAATAAAGGGAATAAGCCGAAAAAGAAAAAGAATGAAAGAAAAACTCTAGTCATGCAAGGACAAAATAAAATAGAGGAATACTTCATAAACATTGCAGAAAAAAAAACATTCCAACTAAAAAACACGTCTCCCATTTATACAAAAGATTAGTAACTATTACTGTACAAAATACAGATCACGTTAAAGGAAAATGGGAACTAGAACTAAAAACAAAAACTGACAGCTTTGCTCTTTCTATCGATGATTGTTCCATTTATCCCTCTAAACAGGTCAAGAGTCTGGGTGTCATTCTCGACAGCACCCTATCTTTTGATTCTCACATCAATAATATCACCCGGTCTGCTTACTTCCACCTACGCAACATCAACCGTCTCCGCCCTTCTCTTACCCCTCACGCCACTGCTGTTCTTGTCCATAGCCTCGTCACATCTCGTTTAGATTACTGCAACTCCCTTCTCTTTGGTCTCACTAATAAATCCCTCTGTAAGCTTCAGTTGGTCCAGAACTCAGCTGCCCGTATCATCACTAGAACCCCTTCTTCTCATCACATCACCCCTGTCCTGCAGCAGCTTCACTGGTTACCAGTTCATTTTCGAATTGATTTTAAAATTTTGATGTTAACTTTCAAAGCCATCCACAATCTCGCCCCTCCGTATTTGTCTGCCCTCATCCACATTGCTGCTCCCTCTCGCACCCTGAGATCTTCTTCTTCCCTTCACTTGTCTGTTCCCTCTGCTAGGCTGTCGTCGATGGGCAATAGAGCATTCAGCCGCTCTGCTCCCCAGCTTTGGAACTCACTACCACCTGCCATCAGAAACACTGACTCCCTCACATTATTCAAATCAAAACTCAAACTTGAGTTGCCAGAAAGGCGCCTTTAAATAAAATGTATTATTATTATTATTATTAAACACCATAATTGAGGATGAGGTCTGGATTGAGTTATGTGAAGGATGTCATAAAGGAATTAATAGTCAATTATGGAAAGAATTTGATTGGAAAGTAAAAATGAGATACTTTAATACTCCTTTTGTAATTTCTACATATATAAAGGGACCATCTGTTGCTTTGTGTTGGAGGAAATGTGGTAAAATTGGAGATCACACCCACATTTTTTGGGACTGTCCTAAGATGAAAGAATTTTGGAAAAATGTTTAAAAAAGAAATTGATAAGATATTAGATATAGAAATGCCCCTAGATATAGAAGCGCAGTACCTTTCATCTTTGTTCATGCGGATGCAGCCTTCGATGATTTCCTTTAACTCAGGAACTTTCACTTTGTAGAAACTGTCCGGTTTCATACCCTGAAAACAGCAGAAAAGGACACAAAAGTCAACTGAGGTCTGTTAAAGAGGCTTAACGTGCTTTAATAATAGCATTCACCAATCTGATGTTCTACTGTTAACTATATTATATTATATAACCGTTTCCTTTCACATAATCCAATCACAGTTACCAGACGATGTATGCTGGACATATGGAAAAGAGCTCGTTTTACACATGCAGTCTTGATTTGTTACTGATATCGTTTCTGACTGCTGTACCATTAAGCAAAGCACACAATATTTCATTTATTTTTGACTTTTTTTACTTTTTGAACTAAGAATAAATGAAGTTTTCCGGTAATTTATCAGGCAAGACACTTTTAAAATAAAACACTAAGTGGGGTTTATTTATAAACTAATTTGGAGAGGATCACGTGCTTATGATTGAACACAGCTGGTACCACATCAGCTCTGCGTATTGCACCAATCAGACGAATCCTGACATAATATAAATTACCAGAGCTTTCTACTCCGATCATCTTCATCTTGAAGAATCCCCCCTTCCACCCCAACTCCTCCCCTTCTCTGATAGGGCGGCACGGCGGCCCAGTAGTTCGCACTGTTGCCTCACAGCAAGAACGCCGCTGGTTTGGTCCCTCCCCGAGCCAGTCGGAGTTTACATGTTCTCCCCATGTTTTGCGGTTTCCATCCACCCAACGTCCAAAAACACACTACATAAGTAAACTGACTACTTTAAAATAGCATCTTAAGGCAACTCCAGTCAGATATATCTCAGCACGTTCACAAGCAGGGGAGTTCGAGACTTACCTGAGCTCAAACTCTCCTCTCGCCCCAAACGGGAGGGAGCCCCGGGCTCAAGGATATTCTGAGCTCAATTACGCTTTATTATCAATCATCAGCTAAGTGTGAACTTTTGAATTATCCATTTAAGATGAATGAATAATAATATACAATATTACAAATTCATTATCAATTGTACTGCACCTTTCTAAAACTTGAGTGACTGTTGATCTACAGCATCTTACATTGTTCAATATACAATTGTGGCTACTGAGAATGTGCGAGTGAATGAATGTGACCACACACAGTACTGCAGTACTGTGTGGCACAGCACAACATGGTCTAACACAAGAAAGACATGACCAGCAGGAGGCAGTTATGGAACAAAGTGAACACAGTGAACTGATATACTGTAGCAGGTGTGATGCTCCACTAAGCATTCCTCCATGGTCGTGTGCTTCACTCAGTCACTAACCGCCCAATGCAAGCGCATTCCACTCACACTCAACAATAAACCAATACCGCTCAGATCCGACATAAAATTTATCTAGTAGGATAACTCTAATTCTTTTTCTTAAATAACTGTCTGAAATTAAAGCACGTTGATAAAATAAGTTTCTTTTAAGTGATCAACTGTGTATTTCCTGGCCTATTTATTTAGATAGCTGTGTGTGTTATCTTATACTCTAGTTTAACTGTTAGCCTGTTTTACACTATGGAGCTCTGAACATAATTAGAATTACAAATTTGCTTCCACGATCGTGTCTTATTAATGCATATCCTTGTTTTAATTAATGTTATACTTTAATAATTAATTATAAATTCAAATATTTAGTACAGTAGGGCGCCACGGTGGCGTAGTGGGTAGCACGTTCGCCTCACAGCAAGAAGGTCGCTGGTTCTAGCCCTGGCTGGGTCAGTTGCCATTTCTGTGTGGAGTTTGCATGATTAAATTAACAAAATTAACAAAATTAACCTACAAATTAATTCATGACATTTAAGCCTGAACAAAAGAAC
The DNA here is from genome assembly GCA_903798035.1 of Danio albolineatus. NCBI lineage: Eukaryota > Metazoa > Chordata > Actinopteri > Cypriniformes > Danionidae > Danio > Danio albolineatus. The sequence continues at coordinate 1,224,989 of CAIGQQ010010737.1, forward strand.
ACACACAGGTACGAAATTCAAATCGAATAGATTCTAAAATTAATTTAATCGATGTCATAATATGTAGCTTAAAGAACTATTCTAAATTCGTGCCCATGATTTTATCTGCATGTCATCAGGGCTTCGTAGCTCGTAGCCTAGCAGACCTGCGGAGCGTGTGTATTTTCGTTTGAATAATAATTAAAGTAATAATAATAATAATTTTAATAATAATGTTTGAATCTTTGACTCGACATCCTCTGAGTATCCATACTGAGTTACGCTATGGGTCGAAATCAGAAAGAGAGACCGAAGAGAAAGCAGGCAGCAGTGTCATTGTCGCAAAGTATTGAACATATGTTAAAAAGACTGCCAAACAGGATAAGGCTAACGTTACTTACTTTCATAACAGATGATAAGCTGTCGATACCATGAGGTCCTAGGAGACTAACTGCCTGGGAGACTACTCGTCACATTTGAGTTGGTCGATGACACAAAAATCTTGGATAATGTGAGATTCAAAATAGAGATTTCAAAGATTTAAAGCTGAGGGCTGAATTACAGCCTGAGCAGGGTCACTTTCCCTGTAGACGAGTGTAATATTTGTGGAGCACGGGCTTCATAATGCATGGAGTTCACGGGAGCTTTGGACAGCCGCCCGTCCCGTTTACACTTTGGTGCGCTCCTTGGTTTTGTCATTAACACCTAAAAACCTTTTCAGTGCAGGCTTTGTTTTGCTCATTCAAGACGTCATTTAGCAAACCTATAAAGCAAATGCACTGGCGTCATCCACATAAAGCGTGTGTGGAGTTTACATAGTACTTTCAAAACATCATAAAGTTGTTTTCTGACATGTATTATAATCAAAACAAGCCTGTTGGAAGTGTATGCCCCAATTTATTCGTGAATCTTACATTATAGCATTGCTTTTATGCTCTTTTAATGGTTCCTTTTTTTACGTGGAAACTTCAAACTACTAGATTATTTCTCAGACATTGTAATTTAGGAAGTAGTTTTAATGGCCCTGGGATAAGCTACATATTTAATTTGCAGGGTATACAGTGGAACAATGTTCACAGCATACATACTTTTAATTCTCACATACTTTTAGAAGGGCTACTTTCTTATACTTATATTCCACCACTGCTAGTTTTGTTTTTGCCACTTTAAAACAATTTAACATTCTCATAATATCACAGATTTCAGTGTCTGAAATTGATTTCAACCTTTGATAGTGAACTTGTCTCCGCATTGTAGAAGACAGAGTATTCTCAAAGTGTCAACAACGCAAACCAACTCTTAGTGCTTTAGCGAAAACTGCTAACGCTAATAGCTAATAATGTTTTCGGGCAGCTAATGAAAACCACAGACCTGCATTTGTGACAAATTTGAGTATAAAACAGATACTTTTACTCTACTTGCTGTGCTTTTTTAGGCAAGTGATGCTACTTTTATTGGAGTATGATTTTCAGGTGCTCTTTCCACCACAGCTAGTTTTGTTTTTGCCACTTTAAGCAGTTTAGCATTCTCATAATATCACAGATTTGGGTGTCTGACATGGATTTCAACCTTTGATAGTGAACTTGTCTCCGCATTGTAGAAGACAGAGTATTCTCAAAGTGTCAACAACGCAAACCAACTCTTA
>CAIGQQ010010737.1:1226622-1237218 GCA_903798035.1 Danio albolineatus
AGAAGACAGAGTATTCTCAAAGTGTCAACAACGCAAACCAACTCTTAGTGCTTTAGCGAAAACTGCTAAAGCTAATAGCTAATATTGTTTTCAGGTAGCTAATGAAAACCACGGACTGGTATTTGTGACAAATTTGAGTATAAAACAGATACTTTTACAATACTTGCTGTACTTTTTTAAGCAAGTGATGCTACTTTTATTGGAGTATGATTTTGAGGTGCTCTTTCCACCACTGCTAGGTATGTTTTTGCCACTTTAAACAGTTTAGCATTCTCATAATATCACAGATTTCAGTGTCTGAAATGGATTTCAACCTTTAAAAGTGAACTTGTTTCCGCATTGTAGAAAACAGAGTATTCTCAAAGTGTCAACAACGCCAACCAACTCTTAGTGCTTTAACCGAAAACGGCTAAAGCTAAAAGCTAACAATGTTTTCGGACAGATAATGAAAACCACAGACTGACATTTGTGACAAATTTGAGTATAAAGCAGATACTTTTACACTACTTGGTATGCTTTTTTTGGGCAAATGATGCTACTTTTATTGGAGTATGATTTTCAGGTACTCTTTCCACCACTGCTAGCTTTGTTTTTGCCACTTTAAACAGTTTAGCATTCTCATAATATCACAGATTTCAGCGTCTGAAATGGATTTCAACCTCAAACTCTTTAGTGCTTCAGCAATATTTGAAAGGTCAAAGCTAATATTGTTTGCTGGCAGCTAATGAAAACTGCAGACTGGCATTTGTGACAGATATGTGGCAACAGCTTACATGTTCAAGACTTTTAGGAGACGATAACTCCATTTATTGTGCACGTTGGTCTTTAAATCAACATTACACACTACATATTTCCTTTCGACATTTTATTAGACACACTTAGAGAAAATTAACGGATACATTGAAGAGTTTTATGCGCTAAATTTGTTTACTTTAAAGAGATCTGAGTGAAGAATATGGCGTAAAGTTTCCTAATGCAATAAGGCGCAGATAAGTCAATAGTGTATACAAAACAAGTTGTATAATCGGCAGACCGCTTTGTGTTCGCATGTGAACCGCGGGGCCTTTCTCAAATGATACAGATAGGAGACGAGCTCTGGGTGTTTTTAAAGCCGGATACAGTCAGGGGGGTTTCTAAACTCAGCCGTGGGCTCTAATCAGACCCCAGCCACGAGTCTTAAAGCTCCACGCACAGCAAGCTCTTAGGAAATGAGAGGAAACTGAGGACACGCAGGAAGAGATTGAAGGAAGGGAATGGATAGAGGGATGTTTATGGCCTTTTTCGTGCTGGGTTAAAGGTCTGAGATTAAGCAAGGACATATGGAGGAGCATGTGCTTATGTAATGCACAAAAATATGCTTGAATATGTAATCTTTTTTTTAAGTAATATATCAATTAGTCTATACAGCAGGGGAAATTAATATTGAACACGTCACCATATTTCTCAGAAAACACATTTCTAAAGGTGCCGTTGACTTGAAATTTTCCCTAGATGCTGGTAATAACCAAATAAATCCATATATGCAATGAAAACAAAACAAGTTAACCCCAAACATGAGCCAAATATGAGCCAAACTGTGTTAATAATCACTCAGAACAGTGGTTAAAAGAATGTGGCTGCTGACAAACATCGACTCATGCAGTAGGAAATAAAATGGAAGTCAATAAGTACCAACATTCTTCAAAATATCTTCTTTATAAATTCATAAATATTCATAAATAAACCCTCAAATTGGTTTTGATCAAGTGAAGGGTGAGTAAATGATGACAGATTTGATTTTTGCGTGAACTATCCTTTCAGGGTTTCTGCAGGTTTCACTAAGTTTAATTAAAGACTTTTTAAGACATTAAGACCGTTATGAATGAATTTTTAGACTTATACAGGGCTAAACGCTAAGAATTTGTTTTGAATATCCCAGTTAAAAAGATTTTCACTTGCCCTATCAAAGAATAATTAAAATTTAATAAATTTAATAATACTATAATATTAATTTAGTTTTTGTTTTTCAATAATATATATATATGTTTAATTAATTTTCAAATATATCCATTCACAAACTCTATAACCCTTACCAAGAATAGAACAAAACATGGCTGTCAATTACTTCAGTCTATAATAAAAATAAAATTAGGAAAAAACAAATTAACAGGAAAATAAAAACCAGTTAAATAATTATTTAAATCCAACAACACAACATTTCAGTAGATTCTAAAATTTAGCTTTTGATATTTAAGACTTTAAGACCCTGCCATTTAATGTAATCCAAGACACAAGCAGGTTGAAACTTACACTGGTAACTTTGCGGTAAATCTGGGCAGCGTTTTGGCACTCTGAGTATGGGTATTCGGATGTGGTCATCTCCAAGATGCACATGCCAAATGCATAAACGTCCACCGCCTCGTCGTATTTCTCCTCATACATCTCAGGAGCCATGAACTCTGGGGTTCCTGTTAATCACAATATGAGGAACTCTTAACAAACACACAAATCTTTTTAAAAATTATTAAAAAGCATAGTACACATTTCTATTGCTCTTAGTATACTAGCATAAAAGATATATAGAAAACTACTGGCACATAATACTAAAGAGAGAGAGAGAGTACACTTACAGGACCGTTTCTAAACACTTAAGCACAATTAAAATACCAAAATATAAGTTTTACTTCATGATTTGAACATTAAAGTGTATTTAGTTGATTGTACATACTCGTCAGTACACGCAGCATAAACTTAACCATATTTCAAACTCAATAAAAGTGATATATTATGACATATAAACTGGATTTAATGTAAATCTTAACTATAATACATTTAAATTTAATTGTAGATCAAATTGTAGTGTTCTTTTACACAATATTATATTATATTACATTACATTACATTACATTATATTATATTTATAGTGCTGGGCAAAGATTAATCATGATTAATCACATTCAAAATAAAAGTGTGTATTATATATACTGTATTTATTAAGTATATGTTATACACAAATAAACAAAACTATAAAAAAAACTATTTTGTTACATAGATATTTAAATTAATATATTAATTATAATATATTTATATTAATACACACAGAAATACCAACGACCTTCTAATCTAATCTAATCTAATCTAATCTAATCTAATCTAAACTAATCTAATCTAATCTAATCTAATCTAATCTAATCTAATCTAATATAATATAACATAATATAATATAATATAATATAATACCTTGTCAATCAATAAGACACAATAATAGGCAACAGAATTGAGCCACTACTTGAGTAAAGACGAAAACTTGAAAGGTAAAAGTTAATGTTTACATCAAAACTTCAATCACAGTGAAGTTTTCAGAAGATTCAAGATAAATCATTACATAAGAAACTATTGAACGTTTGTTGTTTTGATATCTTTATACTGTAGGTGTATATACATGCATTTATTTATATATTTGTAAGTTCTTTCTTATTATTTCTATTATTATTTTTATTATTATTTATTTATTTTAAAATGTTTGTACGTTTGGTTTTGATTTCTTTAGTACATGTTTAAAGTTCCTATAATTAATAAAGACAGCGTTTAAAACTAAAAAACCTTTCATAGTTTGTTGTTTTGATACTTTATAATGTATATGTATTTATTTATTTGTAATTTCTTTCTTCTTATTCTTCTTCTTCTTATTATTATTATTATTATTATTATTTATTTATTTAAAAATGTTTGTACGTTTGGTTTTGATTTCTTTAGTACATGTTAAAAGTTCCTAAAATCAATAAAGACAGCGTTAAAAAAGAAACATTTCATAGTTTGTTGTTTTGATACCTTTATATGTATGTTTGGGCATTCTTTTTTTATATTTGAACTTTCTTTTTATTATTATTTATGTTAACATTTTTGTATGTTTGGTTTTGATTTCTTCAGTACATGTTAAAAGTTCCTAAAATCAATAAAGACAGCGATTAAAAATAAAAAAAACATTTCATAGTTTGTTGTTTTGATACTTTACGATGTACGTGTATATGTACATGCATTTATATATTTGTAATATCTTTCTTATTATTATTATTATTATTTATTTAATTAATTAAAAAATGTTTGTACAGTACATTTGGTTTTGATTTCTTTTAAATCAATAAAGACAGCGTTTAAAACAAAAAAATTATTTCATAGTTTGTTGTTTTGATACTTTACATGAATTTATTTATATATTTGTAATTTTTATTATTATTATTATTATTGTTTATTTCACATTTTTTGTACGTTTGGTTTTGATTTCTTAAGTACATGTTAAAAGTTCCTTAAATCAATAATGCCAATGTTTAAAGAGCCCATATTATGGATTTTTGAAAATGACCTTCCATGCAGTGTGTTACACAGCTCTAAGTAAAGTGAAATGTCCAGCTAAGGCTTAAATCTGAAAGTGCAAAGTGTTTAAAACGATTGATTCATATATAAAAGAGTCGACTCATTGTTGTTTAAATGAATCGTTATTAGAACGAGTCTTTAGCCGTTTCGGCTTGACGTCAACGCGAAACATAATAGTTGCGCGCGCAGACCCCGCTAAAATTTGAACTGCCCGGCCCCGCCCACAGACAGGAAGGAAAAGTGGAAGACAACAAGCACTGTATCGCAGTAAGTGTTGTAGCATAACCGGCTAGAATAATCGCATGACCAGCGGGACAGCAGTGACGTGTGATCTGAGTAATATCTAAGTAAATCTTTATTCTGTTTGATGGCAGTATAAAGATTTAGAGAGAAGTTATTGACAGCTTATGTAGTATTGTTTTTCGCGTTTCGCTCTTTGTAGACGGTCCCTAAGGACCGGTCTCTCTGCCGCCGGCACAGATGAGTTTAATATGATGCGTCCAGCGCGTAGGAAAGTTCATTTTTAGGAAAATAAGGTTGTAGGTGATTGTATACATTGCGACGGTTGAAAAGAGGTGCTATTTGTGTAGGAACACTGTTTCGGTCATGAGTTATTGATCCGGAAAACACGACTGCTGCTAACTTTTCTAAACTCATCGGCATTCTGGTTAAATCATGACCCGCGGACGCTGTGCTCTGAAGTGCGAGGGAAAAGCTGTGTTATTTTCCCTACCTGGAAATCTCTTTTTCCTACCTGGAGTGGTTGAGGTTTATTTTTGGTAAAATACCTGAGAATTACATCCTCAACACGGTGCTGTGATCACGTCATCTCTCTGAAGAGAGCTACACAAATCTACACGCTTACAACGCAGGATTTGTTGCACGGTTGTTGTTAAGGATGGATCAATACCCAGTTTATTTGGACCAGCATGTTCTTCCAGTCGTGTTGACCGTAACAAGGTAAATATGGATGTAGTTGTCTGTATTGTGTTTGCTCCGTGCAGCATGTAGCGGTAGCCATTTAGCTTACTGCCGAATGTAACAAATTGTTGGCTTACAATAGTCCATGAAGTGTTAATTATTACTGAATGTTTGTTGTTATGATGAAGAATTTAGCAATACGCTGTTGTACAAAAGCAGTGACTTGATTTCAATATGTTCTGGCATCGGGCTCCTGACACGGACGTGACGTGGTGACGTGACGTGGTAGCGTCACGTAAAGGAGGTGCTTGGGGAAAAAGACTCGCTCAGACGATTCATATGGGAGTCGGTGGGAAAATGAGGTAAAAATAAATAGATATTATAAGACATCGAAAGTGTTTTTTAACCTTGCATACATATCATCCTGTTGTTTGGGACTTCAAAAAGTGAAATTTAACCGTTCTCAACCCACCATATGGGCTCTTTAAAGCAAACACTTTTCATAGTTTGCAATGACTACAGTAGGTCCACACGGAATCTGTTCGCGCAGAAATCTGCAGACTTTTAGCCCATCATTGAGTCGGTTTATTTACTTGTGTAAATGTGTGTACATTTACATTTATTCAGTTTTTAAATACATTTCAGTAATATTATATTGACTAAATTAAAAATGTTCATATGATTTATTTACATTACAGTGTAGTCTTTAAGTAGATCTATTATGAGAGAGACTTGCTTTGTTTACCAAATAAGTAGATCTAATTGGATGTGCATTGTAAACATTAAATAAAAGTTTGTTTGTTTTTTCATTTGTAAGTTTTTTGTTACGATCCTCCCAAAATCCTTCCACATGCATCCGCAGAATTTAAGCAATAGCAAAAAAAGTTTAATGTTTCTGTCTGGCCCTAGCAATGACTTACCTATGACGCTTTTAGCAAAGCTGGCCCTCTTGAGAGTGGCCAGTCCCAGGTCCCCGATCTTCACACTTCCTGTTGGCCCCGTGATGAAGATGTTGTCGCACTTTAGGTCCCGGTGGATGATAGGAGGAGTGCGTGTGTGCAGGAAGTGAAGCCCCTTAAGGATCTGCCGGCTCCACCGCTGCAAGAGCTTCAGCTTCATCTCCTTAAAGCGCTTCAGATACCTGAGAAATGGGAAGAAATGCTATTAAAGGGATAGTTCACCCAAAAATGAACACCATACTCACTATTTACTCATCTTCAAGTCGTTCCAAAAGTGTTGAACACAAAAGAAGATATTTTGAAGAAAGCTGAACATATTGACGTTCATAGTAGGAAAAAAAACAACACTATGGAAGTCAATGGTTACAGGTTTCCAACATTCTTCAAAGTATCTTCTTTTGTGTTCAACAGAATAAAGAAACTCAGACAGGTTTAAAACAAGTAAAGAGTGAGTAAATGATGACAGAATCTTTACTTTTGCGTGAACTGCCCCTTTTATTCACTCGCTTTTCCAAGATACAGATTTTCCCAATGCTTTTCCCGCTCGCATTTTCCAAAAATATTGTTGTTTATTTAAAATTTGTTCATTTATTTAAGAATTTTCATATTTTTTTATACTTTTTTTTTTAAAAACTGAAATCAAATGTCTTCATCGGAGTGTAAAGGAAGGTATTTTGAAAAATGTTGACTTTCCCATTTACTTCTACTATATGCAAAATAATGCTATGAAAGTCAATGGAATCCAAAACATTCCAAATATCTTAGTTCAGCATAAAGCAGAAGCAGGTCTTTTCATTTTTGCATTGCCCTGAGGGTGAGTAAATGATTTGCATGTTCTAATTTGAGGAATGTGCTTCTCAGACTCACGTTTTGAGAGTGCCAGAAGTCATGAGCTCGGTGACCAGCAGGATGCACTTGTGGCCTTTGTCGTTGGACTTCCAGGAGTCGTAAAAGCGCACGATGTTTGGATGCTGGAGACCCTTGAGCATCTCCACCTCTTCGCTGAAGCGCTGACGCTCCACTTTGCTCAGTTTGCGAGTCTGAAAAGGGATAAAAGGAGAAGAAAAACATTGAAAAGAATATAAATGCTTGATTAGACAAAGAGTCAAATAAGAGACTAAGTCTAATATCGCAGCACATTAACGCCCATAATGGCCCACCACTAATTTATACATTTTTTTAAGTACACACTAAAAAAATTGACTCACTGGATTTACTCATTTTTTTTAAAGGTAAGTGGTTGCAAACAATTTATTAGATTAGATTAGATTAGATTTAACTTTATTGTCATTACACATGTACAAGTACAAGGCAACGAAATGCAGTTTAGGTCTAACCAGAAGTGCAATAGCAGCAAGTGCAGATACAGGTATAAATTATAAAGTGCAGTTATAGAAAAACTATAGTGATATTTACAGATGGATGTACTATGAACAGTATATACAGGTTGACTTAGTTATGAGCCCAGATTTACAATAAATGATTATACGCACAGGTTGTTATTAATAATCAGAATATTACAAACGTATATGTACAGTGGGTATGTACAGTTCAAATTAATGAATCAGTGCAATGTAGGTTGCTATTAATAATCAGAAGTGTGCAGATAGATAAACATAATTACAAATGTATATGTACAGTGGGTATGTACAGTTCAAATAAGTGAATCAGTGCAATGAATATGTGCGATTTTTAAATGTACAAATGTTAAATAGTGCAGTGATTGTGAGGAGTAGAAGTTATGAGGAGAGTGGGGGTGTATGTAGGGGTGAAACGAGTCAGTGGGGTTCAAAATGGAGACAGCTCTGGGGAAAAAGCTGTTCCTCAGTCTGCTGGTTTTTGTCCGAGGGAGCCTGAAGCGCTTGCCGGAAGGCAGGAGAGAAAACAGTCTGTGAGCAGGGTGAGAGGGGTTCTTGAGAATACTGCGTGCTCTGCGCAGACAGTGTTTTTTCTGAATGTCCTCTATAGCAGGAAGTGGAGTCCCTGTGATGCGTTGGGCAGTTTTCACCACCCACTGCAGGGCCTTCCGCTCAGCAACAGAGCAGCTTCCATACCAGACTGTGGCCCCGTTTACACTAGTGCGTTTTCGTTTTAAAACGCATAAGTTTTGCTACGGTTACGCCATCCGTCCACACTACGCCGGAGTTTTCGAGGTGCGAAAACGGAGCGTTTTAGAAACGCTGGAGAGAGCGTTTTCATTCTGAAACGCTGCTGCTGCGTCTCAGCGTGGATGGAGGGAAACGCATACTTTTGAAAACAGAGGCGTGGCTGCTGAGATCTGCTATGTGATTGGGGCTTTGGGTCATTGCGTATCCTTCCCTTATTCGTCAAGCGCACGTGGCTATAACGTCACCGGCAGACGGCAGACCAGCCTTCACTGTAAACACTGTATTTTCGATAGCCATGGATGTTTTATATTCATTTGTTACTTTAAGTAACAACTCGACCTCGTCGTCTGTCCACAAAAAGACCTCTCTTGCTTTCTTTACCATCGCGTTCATCGTTCAACCAGCGTTTGTTGACTAACAATAACCAAATGCCGAGCGAGACGCGTGCTTCCTGTTTATACTTGAACGCGCATGCCCAGAGAGCGCGAATGGTCACGTGATATACGTTTCTGGTGGAGTAGTGAAGACGGAGATCTGTTGAGACGCTGGGTGAAAACGCTAGTGTGGACGCGGATCATTTTCTTGCTAAAACGCCGTTTTAAAACTAAAACGCACTAGAGTAAACGGGGCCTGTGATGCAGTTGGTCAGGATGCTCTCTATTGTGCAGCAGTAGAAGTTCACCAAGACGGCTGATGACGGCTGGTTCTTCTTAAGTTGCCTTAAGAAAAATAGGCGCTGGTGAGCCTTCTTGATCAGACTGGAGGTGTTGGTGGTCCAAGAGAGGTCCCTTGAGATTATATGGGCTGAATTTAAACAAACAAATTAAATGTAGTAATGTTCAACTTAATTTGTTTCTTTAAATTCAGCCCATATACATTTTTAGCAACCACTTACCTTTAAAATAAATTAAGAAAATCCAGCGAGTCATTTTTTTCAGTAAATTTGCAAGCAATAACCAGCTAGTTCAAACTGACAACTGGTTGCCACACTAAAAAGCGCAACAAAGCATTAAAATATAATTTCCGTAACAAAATACATGACATTACTGAGAGAAAGACTGACATTGTCACACAAAATATGAGCCATTTAACCCTGAAGCATGCAATATGCTAATCAAGATAATAATTTAGACTTTAATCATTCAATAGTAAATGCTTTATCTTGCCGCACACCCTCTCAAACAACACATTCAGGCTTAATTTGAGCCTTGAAGTGTCTTAAATGCTCGTGACGTACATCCTCCCTCAATAAGCATGATTCGCTGCATATTCTGGCAGCCAACAACCTGTAATTAGTCTTTAAAAAGCCATTAAAACAGATAAGGACCTGCAAGATGGTTGCAACCGCAAGAATTTGAGCATTTATGTACTGTAATCCTATTCTTTCCATTGTCGAATAATTACTTCCCATTCTAAACACAGGTCTTCCGAAGCCTTTTTAGCAGCTCTCAGACGAGCAGTGAGTGTGCAACAAGGCCATTTCTGTGCTGTTTTGGGTATGAAAGGCTTGATTTAGATGGCGCGAGGAGGGTGGAAAACTCTGGAGAGACACCGGTTTGAGCGCCATGAATCCCACATTCAATGAGTTCTGGGAAAAGCGGCCTGTGTTTATGTCTCCAGTGGGCAGAAAGTTTAACTCTGTATTTCAAGATGTTTCCTACAGTACATGATGTCCCGTATAGGTGAAAAGACAATAGATAGGTTGGTGAACGACATAAAAGTGCTGCAGTGTTGTTTATATTTAGTTTAAAACACATGAAAGGTAGAAATACGCTCTTTATGTTAGTTATTACGTTTTATTTTCTAACAATTTTATAGTGTTTTCAATAAAAAGGTTACATTGAATGACTTTTAAGAATCTGGTAGGCAAAAAACTCTCCAATAAAGCCCCCTGAGCTGACTCTACTGTTCTGTCTGGGGATTTTTAAACAAAAAAATGAATTTAAGATGCAACTTTAACCTCTTGAGGAGATGATTTCATGTAAAAACATGTATCTTTCCCAACCCAACATAACTGCCATTTCCTGAACCAGGCCCAAGGCTTTGTGACACCGAATGATTGACAAGCATTGTTGGATTTACACACACACACACACACTGAAGTCCTCAATGAACTCACTCACGCTACATGCCAATCTAGCTGTACAGTACAGTACTGTAATACCCCCTACTAACCACAGTTTACACCAGGGGCGTTGCAAGACATAAAGCTGTACTAGGGGACAGGTAGATAAATAAATAAATTAAATATATAT
>CAIGQQ010010737.1:1242218-1259517 GCA_903798035.1 Danio albolineatus
TGTGTGTGTGTGTGTGTGAGCTTCTTGTCAACACTATCAGGAATTAGCACACCCATCCTTCACCACGTTCAAAACAAACACACACACACACACACACACATACGCACGCACACACACACACACACACACACACACCACACCCCCTGCATGTTCATTTATCAAACGTCATGCCAAAAAAACATCTGTAAAACCCATCAGACTGTGCCTGGCTGCTCTACTGATGCCACAACCATTTTGTTGTCATTTCAGCGCAGCTGCGGCTCCACATAGCTCACGCTTTTGGGACCTGCACTCTCCTGACCCTTTGCTGAAACATGCATTGGGGTCTGCAGAAGTGTGTGTGATTAAAGCCAGGCTGAAAATGTCTTGCCCCAGTTCCACATGCGTGTTACATAAGCGGCGCTCTGTTGTCAAATCGATCCACGTGACCAGAGACCACCTGTCGACACCTTCATTAGAATGCAGGACTACATAATGACTGACCAGCACACATCCACTGCAAAACCAGGGGGAAATCAGCCAGAGACTTCTCTGAAAGAAAATAATCCAAAGCATAAAAATAAAACTCGACAAATATTACGAAACATGACATTACCGCTGTCCAACAGCAACACCGGCAGGTAAAATGTTACAGCAGGAGCCCTCATTGAGTTTGAACAGACCTCTTAAAGAGATTAAAATGTACCCAATTTTGACACAAGTGGCTTGCACAGTGACTGGGGGCTCGTCCGGGATAGATTATTGAATTGTATTACTAGACCATTAGCATCTCGTTTAGAAAATTTCCATATTTAAAGCTTCATTCTTCTGTAGTAACATCATGTACTAAGATCGTCAGAAAATGAAAAGTTGCTCATGTCTAGGACGACGTCGTTCTGGTGTAATAATCAAGGAACTTTACTAGGGGAGTGTTCAAATGAGCCCATTTCCAAAAAAGGGTCATGTGCGATGTCTTTTTTTTTTGGTTCATTTCGATGTGTTTGTTCTGGCTGTGCTCATATTTCAGTCAAACTGCACTAGAGATTGTTTAGAAGTGAACTAAAACCCATTATTACCTCAGGTCTGCTAGTTTATTGTGCATCAGGGTTTGGATTACAGCGTTTAAGTAAACTGCACTAACAGAGCAACTGAGTTTGTTGTTATTCAAACCAAACTGCGTGGCTTAAATCTGACCTGTTGTAACTCCATCCACAAGATATCTCGATGAAGAAATGTTGCTACATGCAGCCTAACTTGTAGAAAATCATTCTATGACGGTAAAAAAAATCAATAGAAGAAACAGAAGAGCACATTTTGTTCCGCTAGGAAACATCCACTATTATTCTGCCGGCAGCACAAGCTTAAGTGTGAAGGAAGATGCAATTATAGGTTAATTATTCCCCAACTTCCACAGACGGAAAGTATACAGCTGCCTTATAGGTTACTATAAAGATGAGCTTCATTTGTGATAATGGCTAACCTTTTCTGCCAGAGGACGGTAGCTGTGTTTGTGTTCATGCAGTGTGTGACAATGTTCTCATTGTTCTTCTAAACAGCATCGATTTCAGCAGCAGCAGGCTGAGTCACGTTTGATTCCTCGAAATTAAAGACACTCTAGATGTCAATCTATATATATATACACTGTAAAATAACTCTTGCCTCCTTCATTTTCTAATCATCTCAACTTATATCAATCAAACTGACTAAAAGTATCAAGTTTAACTTTGCGTAACTCACAGTAAAAATGTAGGTGAAACCTGATTAACAAAGTTTAGGAGCCATATATGAGAACGCTCGACCTCCTTTAGTTGATTTTACTATTCTGTTTACTACCAGAAGCCCTGAGTTTTGAGATCTTGAATAGAGGGTTGGATGTAGCAAGACATAAGGTTGGTTAGATAATATTAGTATTTAAAAAGAGCAAAACTGTTTTTAGGGGCTTTGATATGGACTCTCTGCTCATTTACCCATAGCCATGCACTGACACAGACAAAAAGTGCCAGTTACACTAGTACGTTTATGTTGGGGCTGCACGATATTGCAATATTTTATTTACTAAAATATATTTTGCGATGTGAATATAATTTTCCAAGACGACTTCTAACTCTATTTGAAAAGAATTCACAGTTTTACAGAGATCGTGATGATTTTGTAGTGGAATGGTATAAATTTCAAGCATAAATAAAAGGAACACAGTTTGTATATTTTCAGTAGGCTTTTTAATGAAGTATTTTGTTTTATAAATATGCTGTAACCTAAATATATGTTTAAATTATATAACATAAATAATATAATTAAAATAAAGCAAATACAGTTGAAGTAAATTTAATTATGAAATAAAACAAAAACAAAAATATTACAAGAAATAATTAAAATATCCGTATTTTTTACTCATATTTTTTTCCTCATTTATTTATGCTTTATTAATTGCATTATGGGACATTTTTAATCTTGAAAAGTTTCAAAAAGTGACTATGAACATTTTTAATAGTTTAAAAGTGCTATATTGTCTGGGTTGGTGTTGTATATTACGCTACAAAAACCTTAAGCTTTAGATAAACTGCCTGTACATTTTCTGTTATTTTACAGACTTATTTCTCTATATATTATTTCTTATGCATTATATTATTTCAAACTACTAAAAATGTAAACAAAGTCACTTTGTTAAACTGTAGAGTTGAATTTTTAACATCAAAAGACGACAGAGCAGAGATCAACATCCCATAATGCAATTCACAACCGTAAATAAACACTTGTGAATCACAAAATACGAAAACTGTTCATTACAAACAAATATTTTAGGTCTAATGGCAAAAAAAGACGCAAAAACTTATATTTATATTTTCACACACTCTAACCTGCTCAAAAATATTAAAAATATAAAATAAATGACGGTTAAAATTTAATTAAATCAAAAAACAAAATGTTAAACATCAAAATTAAGAATCTAAAGTTTTAATCAGAATGCACATTAAACAGATACAAGCCTATATTTGAATCAGATTACAACATTTAGAGTACATCAGAACAGATTTGCAATCGGATTCAATTCAGATCGACGAAAACAGGTGCACGTAAACAGAGTCTCTGTATACACAGCATTACCTTTACAAAATAATCCATATTAGCAGCTCAACGAAGTCAATAAATCATTAAACAGGTACACTTTTGCTCTTTTTAGGCACTAGTATTATCTAACCAACCTTCTGTCTTGCTACAATCCTGTCACGATCACCAGCGATCTTTAGCCAGAGATCGCTGGTTGAAACACACACACTTCCGTGAACTACAAATCAGCCATGTTTAAGGACTACATTTCCAGTCATGCAGCACACACACACTCCTGTTCCTTATCATGACTGATTGCGCACACACACCACCGGAGGACTGTCTGAGACTGATTACATACACTACATAAGCAGCACGTACACACTCAGTCATTGCTGAGTATTGTTCATCTGTTTGTGACTTATAACGCATTTTCTTTGTTCCAGTTTTCCGTGTTTTTTGACCATAGCCTTGCTTTCTGTTATCCTTGTCTGCCGCCAGCCTTTTTGACCTTCCGCCTGTTGTAGACCACGATTTTGGATTGCCTGTACATACATGCCCCTAGTGATGGGCAAAGCGAGGCTTCATGAAACACTAAAACAATCGAAGCAAATGTGTCGAAGCTTCGAAACGTTTCGAAACCCCACTCTACGGTGACATCTAGTGGTCATATTCTATGTATTGCACTGGAACAGCTTCAGCAAACAACCAGTTGAGCAAATTAAGGTGTTAGACCCCAGAGCGGGTAGGGTTCCTGACTACAATGCAGGTATAGTGGAATCGAATCCAGGCTGATACATTAATGTTGAAATTCTTTAATATCAGTTGGAATTGCTCTGTTCTTGTGTCATTTTGTTTCAACATTGGTCTGACATCCGAATAAACACTTTGTGAATAAAAATGTGTTGTTTTGGTCATCACCTACGGCTGTGGCCAGAAGTTAACAATAATTATTTATATTTTTCATAAAATTGACTATTTATTGTATGTTATTAATATTTACCCTAAACCCAATCATCACAGTAATGTAAAAATGTTATTATTATACAGTTTTACAAAAATGATGCTATATCGATGGCGTATCAGCAACTGTATCCTATCACAAACTACACCATAAAACAGTAACATGACTAAAATGCATAAAACCATGATTTCGGAGTGTTTGTACAAGTCGGGATTCGAACCCAAAATTCATTTGAAGCACAGTAGCAACATTCACACGCACAGTCCACCAGGCCATATGAGACAAAAGTTATCTTGACCCTGTCAGTCAAATGGGGATTTGCCAGGTCTCGAAGCGCTTCTGAACTGAGCGATGCTTTGAATCGCTTAAGTCACGTGACCAGGTGTTTCGAAACACTTTAGTCACGTGACCTGGTGGTTCGAAACACTTTAGTCACGTGACTTAGGTGTTTCGGATCCTGCTTCGGTGCAGTGTTTCGAAACACTTGCGCTTCGGGATCTCGACACTGTGTCGAAACGTCAGTTTCACGTCAGCCATCCCTACATGCCCCCGATGACCACTGCTATACTGCTTTTAAATTAAATCTGCACTTGGATCCTCGCCTTCGTTGTCATCGTCACTCCTCCGTAACAAATCCATCCTGCTTTCCAAGATCTCAAAACTCAGGGTTTCTGGTAGCGCCCAGAATAGCAAAGTCCACTAAAGAAGGTCAAGCGTTCTCATATATGGTTCCTAAACTTTTGTATAGCCTTTCTGATAATTTCTGAGGCTTTCAGGCACTTTCTCAGATCAAAACTGGATTTGAGAGCCAACTTTTTAGTGAAGCATATATTTTCCTTCATAGTGACATCTCTTGTACCTTTATTTCTGAGAGTGTAACAAATCCTGCGCATTTTAAAATGAACGCATTAGTGTAAACAGCACCTAAAAGAGAATCTGTGTCTGTGTTCACGAGCGATGAGGGGTTTGTTAAGGTCACAATGTGATACGGGAACACCTGCAGGCAGCGAACAGCCCATAAACACACAGCAGGGCATTAGATCATGCGCATGACAGCTGGAATCCACAAGATTCAACCCAAGCTGGAAATCACTCAATTGATTGATCGCAGCAGAAGAATGCTGACAGTCGACTATATATAGCGTATATAGGTCAAAGACGAGAAGGGGTTTCAAGCATCAAAACGGCATAAATCAACTTCATTGCCCTTTTATCCTAACCTATTTGTGGATTTCTGTTTGTTTTATACCCAACTACTCGTGTTTTTCAGAAATAAAGATTAATAGCAGATTTTGCTCAAGTAAAATTGAAAAACAACAAATATGATAATAGTTTTTAGATCATTTTTAAGTAAAGTTACTCCTATTGTGAGCACCGTCATAACATGTTTGAATGTACTGTATCACTGTGGAATAATGATCTGTGATTTAAAGGGATAGTTCACCCAAAAATGAAAACTCTGTCATCATTTACTCGCCTTTTACCCGTTTCAAATGAGTTTCCAATTCTGTTGAACGCAAAAGAAGATATTTTGAAGAATGTTGGTAACTATTGACTTCCACAGTATTTGTTTTTCCTACTTTGTCAGTCAGTGGTTACAGGTTTCCAACATTCTTCAAAATATCTTCTTTTGAGTTCAACAGAAGAAACTAAATTAACACAACATTTCCATTAAATTTCCTTTAAATAAGAACAATCGTTTTTTTTCTAGTTGATTTTTTTTGGGTGTAATCTCATCCAGGTGTGTTTTGATGATATTCACCCTAACTATATTATATCTGGAGGAGTGTTTCATTTCTCCGGAGGGGTTTGGTTTCAGTGTATGTATTGTAGAGTGTTAATTAAGTGGATCTTGACTGCACAAAATGTTCTTCATCTTTGTGTGTGTGTCTGTGAGTATCTGTGTGTCCAAAAGGTACGGCAATACCAGTAAATTTGGACCTTGTGAGGACATTTATTTTGTTCTCATGATTAAAACAGCTAATAAATCACACTGAATAAGATTTTGAAAATAAAATATGATGCTTCTTTTTTTTTCCTGTTAGGGTTTGGTTTAGGGGTAGAGGTCTGTACAGTATAAAAATCAGTAAGTCTATGGGAAGTCCCCATAAAGATAGCTGTACAAGAAAAAAGCTGTACACTTCTCTGACCTTGGATAGGTCTCGGAAGTAATTTTTCCCAGTCCCATTTTGATTATAACACAGACAGAGACATTGCAAAGGCCATTTAAGAGGCTCTTATGAATAAATTAACTACTTTTGCACAACATTTTGCAATTGATGAAAATATGTGCATGTAAACAGAGTCTCTGGACACATAGCAGTACTTTTACAAAAGAGTCCATATTAGTATCTCAAAGAAGTGCCTAAAGAATTCAACAGGTACACTTTTGCTCTGTTTAGGTACTAATATTATCTAACCAACCTTCTGTCTCGCTACAATCCAACCCTCTCTTCAAGATCTCAAAACTCAGGGCTATATTAGTACCTCAAAGAAGTGCCTAAAAAGTCAGCAGGTACACTTTTGCTCATTTAAGGGAATAGTATTGTCTAACCCAGTGTTTCTCAACTGGTGGGTCGCGACCCAAAAGTGGGTTGCGGGAACATTTTTAGTGGGTCGCGGAGTGTGTGTAAAACATAAATTTTTAACTTATTTTGCTTTTACCGGACTTTTATTTTGAAATGCTCATACCGGACTTTTATTTTGAAATGCGTATACCGGACTTTTATTTTGAAATGTGCAATTGTACTTTGTAATATTTGTATAATTTGATACATTTTGTCCAATGAAATCAATAAAAAATTGTTTATTTGTAAGTCTTGGTGATTTTCTCATGATTTATCTGTCACTTCTTGTGTATGTTAAAAAATAAATACAAATTAATTCATTATAATTCCTAAAATTTAAATAGTTCCTAAAAATTTGGGTCGCAGCTTGATGACCATGTAAAAATGTGGGTCCCAGTTGAGAACCACTGGTCTAACCAACCTTCTGTCTCGCTTCAATCCATCCTCTAACAGGGCCTCTGGTAGTACCCAGAATAGCAAAGTCCACTAAAGGAGGTCGAGCGTTCTCATATATGGTTACTAAACTATGGAAAAGCCTTCCTGATTAAATAAAAAAAGTTTAAATATAAAACTGTTTAAATATAAGTTTGATTTTAATAAAAAAAAACAGAGAGAGAGACATTGCAAAGGCCTTTTAAGAGCCTTTTATGAGTAAATCAACTACTCTTGCACAACAAATTGACAAAAATAGGTGCATGTAAACATTGTCTCTGTACACATAGCAGTACTTTTACAAAAGAGTTCATATTAGAATCTCAAAGAAGTCTCTAAAAAATTAAACAGGTACACTTTTGCTTCTTTTAGGCACTAGTATTATCTATCCAGCCTTCTGTCTCGCTACAATCCACAACTGTATATGGCTCCTAAACTTTGAAAGAGCCTTCCTGATTTATTAAAATAGGTTTAACACATTATTAACCAGGACCAAAACAATGAGAAATAAATTGATTAAAAAAAAAAACATTGCAAAGGCCTTTGAAGAGCCTTTTATATGTAAATTAACTACTCTTGCACAACAAATTGCTACAAATAGGTGCATGTAAACAGAGTCCTTGTACACACAGCAGTACTTTTACAAAAAAAAAAAAAGAGTCCATATTAGTACCTCAAAGAAGTGCCTAACCAACCTTCTGTCTCACTACAATCCAACCCACTCTTTAAGATCTCAAAACACAAAACAGAACTTCTGGTAGTACCCAGAATAGAAGAAAAGTCCACTAAAGGAGGTTCGAGAGTTGAGATTTTATCAATAGGTTTAACTCATTATTAACCAAGACCAAAACAATAAAATAAAATAATTTAAAAAATAATTATAAAAAAAATAATTTTGATTATAACACAGAGAGAGACATTGCAAAGACCTTTGAGCCTTTTATGAGTAAATCAACTACTCTTGCACAACAAATTCATGAAAATAGGTGCATGTAAACATTGTCTCTGTACACAAAGCAGTACTTTTACTTTAAGTCTACCTCAAAGAAGTGTCTAACCAACCTTCTGTCTCACTACAATCCGACCCACTCTTTAAGATCTCAAAACACAAAACAGAAATTCTGGTAGTATCCAGAATAGCAAAGTCCACTAAAGGAGGGCGAGCGTTCTCATACATGGCTCCTAAACTTTGGAATAGCCCTCCTAATTTATCAATAGATTTAACACATCATTCACCAGAACCAAAACAATGACATGAATTATAATGTTGATTATAACACAGAGAGAGACATTGCAAAGGTCTTTGAGCTTGAGAAAATCAAGTACTCTTACAATTACAACTACTCTTAAACTAATTAATGAAAAATAGGTGCATGTAAACATATAGTCTCTGTACACACAGCAGTACTTTTACAAATGAGTCCATATTAGTATCTCAAAGAAGTGCCTAACCAACCTTCCGTCTCACTACAATCCAACCCACTCTTCAAGATCTCAGAACTCAGGGCTTCTATACTCAGAAGAAGCAAAGTCCACTAAAGGAGGTCGAGAGATCTCATGTATGGCTCCTAAACTATGGAATAGCCTTCTTGATTTTATCAGTAGATTTAACATATTATTAGCCGAGACCAAAACAATAGGATTAAATATAATTTTGATTAAAATAAACAGAAAGGGAGACATTGCAAAGGCCTTTTAAGAGCCTCCATGAGTAAATGAACTACTCCTGCCATAAAAGCGCAACAAATGCTGTGCAAAAATACTGTATAATATAAAACGGTTGAGTAATTTATAAAACCAATACTTCAAAATATTAATATTAAGCTTGTTTAGTAGTTCAAGTTCAAAACGGATGAATTTATTTGATTAAAAAACTGATACTGACAGATTATTGCAAATATTCAAGCGTAATTGAATGTTTTCCTATTATTTTAATTCAGAATCAGCAGATTTAAAAACAAAAGATTCTGTGGGATCGTGTGGCAAGTCTGAAGTAATGATGGTGAAACTCCAGCTTTGTCTCACATGAATTAAACTCTACTCATATAACTCTAATATAGATTAATTTATAATCTAATTCATGACATGATTTCACAATGTTACTCGATTTACTGTAAGTATAAGCAAATTAATGCAGACTTGGAGACTTTTTTCTCACCTCAGCAGTTATTATGACTGTACCTCGTTCTGGAAACACTGGTGAATGAGTGGTATCGTGCTCTCAAACAAGAGCTGATAGTGTTGCTATTTAAAAAAGCAGCAGCAGAGACTCGTGCTGAGAGAGAAACTGATAATGACCAGCACACAGAGAGAGAAAGTGACAGACGAAGCTGAGAGGAACAGACAGACAGGAAGATGACTTTAAAGCAGAGGTTAACACAATATAGATACGTTCACAATATAGATAAGTTCATATCGCACCTATAGTCACTCCTGTAAAGAAACAATCGTTATTTTTCAGATATTAAGTGCTGTTTAATAAGGCAAGAGACATATTCAGAGTATTTAATCTACAATTTTTTTGTGCTAGGACTATCTATGTGTTACAAAATGATGCTCAGTGCAAATTCAGAAGTATGTAATAATCTGACAGAAGGATCTGGGGATTGATATCAAGGAGAATGAGTGACTGGACATCCTTTCCAAAGTAGTGTCGATTTAACACTTAAAGTATTGATTTTTACACTAGTGAAGATCATATATGGTCTTAATCTATCAAGTGTTAAAAGTACACCGTGTGTAGTGTTAAATTTGCAGTGTAATATTGGCTCTCTAAATTATTATTACTATTATTATTATTATTAATATTATTATTATTATTATTATTATTATGGTAATGATTATTATTATTATTATTATTATTATTATTACTATGATAATGATAATTATTATTATTATTATTGTTAAAGTAGGATTTTATTTATTTACTAATAAATATAAAATATTAAATTTCATTTCTTAATAAATAGCCTCATTATTTATTTATTGATATGATTTATATATGATATTACAATAGCCTATGCGTAAGCTTTTGTAAGTGATTGTATGTTTTAGAATAAAATATGTAATGTTCTCAATAATATTTGTAAAGGAAACACAGGCCCATATGTGCCGTTTACATATATTTCAGTTAATATAGAAAACGAGAGCATGTTTTTACCAAAACTAATATTGGACATTTTTTTTAATGCGTGTGCGTGTAAAACAATATCATTTGCACAAAGAAATGATGGAGTTCTTCTCTAAAGAAGTAGTTTAGAGTAATGCAACCCCGTTTAGAGCATCATTATGGGCGTTTTACGTTATAACTGACGTGGTTGAAACGACAGATCTGCGGCAGAGAAACTACGGGTTTTTGGGAAACACTCGTCACTACATTGTTCTTTTCCCAAACGATGCATCCTACTATGATAGTTCAGCCACAAGTTACGTCGTTGTTTGGGAAACGCACCCCTGCCAAGTTGCCCTAATTAACCTAGTTAAGCCTTTAAGGGTGCTTTTACACTTAGTTCAATTGCCTGGACCAGACCCAAGTTCGATTGTTCGATTGTCCCCCCTTGCCACCTCCTTAGTTGTTTTTTTCCTTCTGCACCCCGGTACGTTTGTGTCATCGAGCTGCGGTTTTGTTTACGACTGTTACTAGGTGACAGTCATGAAAGCGCCAAAATGGAAAGACATACGCACATCAAATTCGTTCTCCTTTTACTCAATCTTTGGTTTTGTTACAAAAACCAAACTACAGAGAGCCACTTGCGTGTGTGCGTATGTGTATCTGCAGCAAAATTATTTAAAACGCTCAGAACATCACACGATGTTTGCAGAAGTCGTTTTTGGAGGAGACAGACATCATCACTGTGTTTGCACTGGGTCAGTCGCGCTTGTCAACAAGGTAGGTGAAATGTCTATCGCGAGTGCGACGCGTCAACCGAATTATACGTCATCAACAGCGGTTCACTTCCGTTATTTGGTACGATTGCTTTCATACTAGAAGTGTATTGGACCAGAGTTCGCGTGAACCGTACCCCAGACCACCCACATTCAGGCGGACTCGGGTACGGTTCACGGGTGTGCATCCGAGTTCAGAAGACGTGTTCACACTAGCTAAACGTACCGTACTCAGACGTCAAACGAACCCGAGTGCGGACCAAAAGTGCTAGTGTGAAAGCACCCTTGAAGTCACTTTAAGCTAAATATTAGTATCTTGAAAATATCTAGTCTAATATTATTTGATCATGACAAAGATAAAATGAATCAGTGATTAGAGATGAGTTATTAATACTATTATGTTTAGAAATGTGTTGAAAAAAAATCTCTCAGTTAAGAAATTGGGGAAAAAATAAACAGGGGGACTAATAATTCTGACTTCAACTGTATGTATGTGTGAAGTGTGTTCCTTGTTTTTGGCTGTTGAACAATAAAAAAGGACTATAAAAATAAAATAAAATACAAAAATATAATATTTTTCTTCTAAAGCAAATCTTAATTGTTTTAGTTTGACTGGAATATTTTTTTTGTATTTGAAAAACCGCTAAGCTCAATATTATTAGCACCCTAAAAATTTCAATTTTTGTATGATTGACAATAAATCTCAACTTGGTTTGAAAATGTTGAGACTGAATTGTCACTTCAGATCAGATCTGTTTATCTTCACTGTGTCGTTTTATTTTCATGATCAAATAAAATAAAATGTAGGGGATTTTTGCATTTAATGCCACGGATCTCCACGGTAAACAGCAGATTCAAAGGGCTTCTTAGTTTGATTTGTAACGGTGTTCATTTCAGGCTACTTTATGAAGGGCAGAAATGCCTCAAACGGCAAACAAACTGTCAGAGGAGTTTTTTGCTCTCTTAGCCTTGATGTTTATCGCTTTATTAAACTATTTGCAATGTGATTCTATCTGAACACATCGTGTAGCCCTCGTTATTAGTCATATCAAGGCAATTAAGTTGAGATTTCAGCATTCCTTTTAATGTTTTATGCAGACCACACAGCTTGTACTTGGACTCGACTCGTGGGATTATTTTTTTACTCACAACTTTTGTTCTTAAGCAAGCAAGCAAACAATACTTTAATAAATGAATAAGAATACTACACAGATAAATATGTTTTATACAATTATGCATTTTTAAATTAACTGCATCAATCATACAACCATAAATTATAATTTTTGTGCATATAAAAAGTTTTAAAACAGAAAGCTTTTGAAAATTTGGTCAAAACTCAACCCTATGTTGCAAACCAGACTCATTAGTGATACATACGCCTGTATACATTTCTGGAAAGTGCGAAATACGTCCCAGGAGGTATGTTTTTTAGCAGTTTTTGTTTTTCACAAATCCACCAGAGGCCGCTGTGTATCCTTTTTTAGATCTCAAATTTCTCTCGCAAGTGCCATTCCTGCATGCTGTTCTCACTCAACTGACTGACTTACTTACCAACCAATCCCCCCCCTACCCTGCCCCTTTCCTAAACCCAACCGATAGTGTTATCAAAAGCAATCCAGAAAAAAGAAAAGCCCTCACCGCAACCTGATTTTTACCACACTTTCAGATCTTAACACATTCTCACCCTGTTATTTACTTGTTCATTTAACTTTTTGCCTTTTGTTTTAACTGCTTTCTGAAATCGTTCTTTAGAAGACTCGAACCCTGTCGTCGCAATAAACTCCTCTCTGCGTCTCAAGTCTGCTGGCGTACATGGTGAGTCACTGAGCAAACTGGTAACAACAGAAAAGCCGTCCACACCGAAGTAAGCAGTCAACTGGTAGCGTGAAAAGAGCCAGAAACTGTCAGTGGTGTCATAACTAGCGTTCATTTTAAAGACGAAATGCACACATAATTTACTCCTGCTACATAATTCGCGTTCTCCAGAAATGTAAACAGGTGTACGTTTTCACAATGAGCCGGTGTTGCTATGGTTTACGCTACATTCATTCTTACATGGTGGAGCACCAACCAAAATTAATTCCCACCACGGCTAAATTACAGCTTCTCATTCAAAACCTTCAGTTGTTCCTGTTTTTTTAATAGCGGGTTATAAATCACACCAAAGCACATTAAAAGGTAAGTGAATTAAAACAGCACAAACTTTTCTGTAATCGTAGTAGTGCCGTGCGTTATTTGTTTAACCCTTTAAGGTGACATGCTGACTGACTGACAGGATTGCGGGATGCGTGAGGCCAGCAAACACGACGTAGCTTTCAGTTTTGATGAACACAGTTTCCATAATTATACTTATATAAAAAATTATTCTATAGAAAAAAGGCCTGTGGTTCTGCATATAATGACTTTATCTTGCTGGAGTTTATGGCCGTTTCACTTTACTTCAGGAAGCAGAAATGCCGTTCTATAGATCTATCGAAGACATTCAGATATATTAATAAATGTTGGAGATATCCTCGTTACACAAACGCACTAAATCGCACTTCAGCAGCGTTTATTTGAGAGCGCACATGAAAATCTGCACTTGAGCAGCGTTTTGTGCATGAGCAGAGGAAATCGGCACGCAAGCAAAGAGATTCGCATGCTCGTATTACATGAATGCGAACTCGACTCGTAATACTGCGCTCACGACATTTGTCTCTGAAATAACGCCATAGGTAGTTGGAAGATCTGCGATCTGTGCCTGCCGCCACAGCTGGAAAAAATCCTAGAGGAAACACTGTATTTTACTAATTATTTCATTTATGATGAATTGAAAACCTAAAATGTAAAGAGTTCTTTTTAAAAATGTACTTATGAAATCTAATTATTTTAATCTAATTATTTCTAATGCATTTAAAAGGCATTTAAAACAATCTGAACATGAACACATACTGTAAGTAATTTTTGAAGTGTAATAACATGAACAGATTCTCTCACAAACTTCTAATAATTTTAAAACAAAGTGTAATGATTTTAGTTGACCAAATCGCTTATAAATGTTTGACTCAAATTGCTATGCTGATCATATCGTTTGTCAAAAGAATCCTGATTAAAAAAAATGTTTCAACTTTGCTTAAATTCTATTAATGCTGATTATAGAGTTTATGATCAATTTATAAACATCAAATGTAATTGTACAACATATTTTTAAAACCTTTAATAATTAATTGAAATAATATTTTCCTTAAATTATGCTAAATATATATTTTATAATTAAAATATTAAATTAAATTAAATTAAATTAAAAACTTTTGACCTTTTCACTTTAATTGTCATGCTAAAATTTGTAATAAACTTTTCATAACCTCAAATTTTTAAGTAATGATATAATTTGCATCGACCAACAACACTTTATCACAGGAATTACAGAGGAATTCAAAATAAAAGCATTTCTACATGTGATCTCAGACTTCTGATCCCCGCTTCATGTGTTCGCAGTTATTTGTAAAGTGTTACTCTGATATCAAAGCCATCTGGAGAAGATCATTAACCAGAGCAATAATGAAAATATCCCATCAGAGCTCCAAATACCTTCCAGCAGTGTCTAACATTGCAAAAAACGCAATCGGACACGAGACTGAAGCAGATTCAGTCAGAAAGCAACAGGATAGCAGCTGGTTTAATATCCCCCAGCATGAGACAGAAAGAGCTGTGTGGTACAGGACGTCCCGCTGGGCTCTATTACCTGCCCAGAGTCACTTTCACAACACACAACAGGCTTGTTCTTGCACAGCGCCGTCCTAATAAAGAGTCAGCTTTAAGTGCGCTGGCAAAACTACTTTTCTTACAGTTTTTTTAATTCTGTAATCAAGAAGCATTTTTGAGAACGTTGTCTTGTATTCAGTAATAATAAGTTTTATTTAAGTTTTATTTCAGAGTTTTTCCTTAAAAGAAGCTAAATAATCTGCAGAATATTTTTAATTTAAAGCAAAAACAAGATATTTTTGTATTCATTATTTTGTATTTATACCTGACAAAAGTCTTGTCGCCTATGCAAATTTTAGGAACAGCAAATAATGACTTCTAGTTGATCACTTGGTATCAGAAGTGGCTTA
Organism: Danio albolineatus; assembly: GCA_903798035.1. Classification (NCBI taxonomy): domain Eukaryota; kingdom Metazoa; phylum Chordata; class Actinopteri; order Cypriniformes; family Danionidae; genus Danio; species Danio albolineatus. Next base: position 1,257,188 of record CAIGQQ010010737.1, read on the forward strand.
TATAAAGAAAAAGGCCTTTAGATTACACTTATTTTACCAAAATAAAATATGATCATGCCTTGATTTTGAATTATTCATTAGGACAGTAAGGTCTGACTTTGCTTAGACAAAAAGTCTTGTCACTTAACAGAAATAATGTCCAGTATAGAATATATATTGTGTATGAATCCCATGAGCTTGGAGGAGGACTGCATCCGTACATCTCTGCAATGACTCAAATAACTTAATAAAGTCATCTGGAATGGCGAAGAAAGCGTTCCTGCAGGACTCCCAGAGTTCATCAAGATTCTTTAGATGCATCTTCAATGCCTCCTCCTTCATCTTTCCCTAGACATGCTCAATAATGTTCATGTGTGGTGACTGGGCTGGCCAATCCTGAAGCAGCTTGACCTTCTTTGCTTTCAGGAGCTTTGATATGTAGCCTGAAGTATGAGAAGGAGCGCTATCCTGCTGGAGAATCTGCCCTCTCCTGTGGTTTGTAATGTAATGGGCAGCACAAATGTCTTGATACCTCAGGCTGTTGATGTTGCAGACACTCTGCAGATCTCCTGCACAATACTGAATGCAACACCAAACCATGATTTTCCTTCACAAACTTGACTGATTTCTGTGAGAATCTTGGGTTTATGCGGGTTCCAGTAGGTCTTCTGCAGTATTTCTGATGATTGGGATGCAGTTCAACAGATGATTCATCAGAAAAATCCACCTTCTGCCACTTTTCCAAATGATCAACTAGAAGTCAAGTTATTATCTGTTGCTCTTACATTCGGGATTGACGACAAGACTTTTGTCAGGTAGTGTATAGAAATCTAAACATAACCCTGTGTGACATATTCTACTATTTATAGTGTTAAATTGGAGAAATATAAAAGATCTTCTTCCTTGGCCGTCATTAGAAGTATTTAATCTCTTTATGTGTGTTTAAACATACTTTAAAATGGTTGCTTAAGATGAGAACATCCATTACGGACACATCATTTCTCAGCTTTTTTTCTGTTATACATGAATATTCTGTAAATTATTTGTTCTGCCATACAAAATAATCTATTAGAACAATTCATTTGTTTTTATTCTAAAATTTTCATGCTAATGTTTTAATTACATACGCGACACGTTAAAGACATACACTCTAAAAAACACAGTGTTAAAAACTACCCAAATTGGGTTGCTTTTAACCCTATTGCTGGGTAAATATAGGACAGAACACATCAGGGGTTAAATTAACCCAAGTGTTTGGGTTATTATTTCTAACCCAAAAATGGGTTGTTTTTTCTACCCAATAATTGCTTATTTTTACTTAAATAATAGGTTAGTTTGACTTAAATAGGTTATATTTTCAAATTAAATTTTTATCTTTCTTTTAAAATCATTAACCACATCAAAAACAAACAGGTGAGTATTGTATTAGCTTTATTCATTTTTTGTTCCATTACATTTGTTCAGCACATTACACTTTGTAAATACGCTTTACCTCAGAGATCATACAAAACTAAACACAAATTGTGAACTGCATTCAAAACAATTTGTTTCATATTTATGGGTTGCTCGTAAACATTTATAATAATAATATATTTATGTGGCATCGCAGTCAGCCCCTGCTGGGAGTTGATTTGACCCAAGGAGATGGGTTGATTTGTCTGTGTGGTGCTAGGGTTGCATTGATTCAAGACTCAAATTATTATCCAGAAAATAACCCAAGTTTGGGTTACACAGCACAACCCAAAAACTACCCAAGACTCTGAAAATAACCCCCAAAAATTACCCAAATGTCTCAACCCAACATTTGGGTAGAAAAAATAACCCCGGATATTTTACGGACAGGTTTTGATGATGAGAATTTCAGTAGAAAATGCAGTAAAATTGTTAAAAATAAAATAAATTGTGTTGAAATTACACATTGTGCTTCGTAGAGAACAGTGTTGTCTATATTCTTATGTTTTATCCATTACACACACTCTAAAAAACGTTGGGTTATTAATGTAACCCAATAGTTGAGTTAAAAATATTAACTGCTTTGTTGGGTTATTTTAACCTTTTATTGGGTTATTTATTGAATAACTCAACCAGTTGGGTTAAGATTTTTGAATTCAACAGTCAACTGATGTAACTGACACAGAACAGCTATGCGTGCGTGATGTTGTTTTGCGTTATAAAGTGTATTTAAGCTCTATAACGCAGTAATATTGTTTTTGTATCTTTATCAAAGTGCCTCTCAACCGTGCCGTGCGTGTTTTTTTATATCCGTTTCACCTGGACTCGTAATTAGTGATGAGGCAAACGCGCGCTTCATAGCCGGTCTATCTGCGGATAGAAACGCTTTCTCTTCCTCC
>CAIGQQ010010737.1:1259917-1273017 GCA_903798035.1 Danio albolineatus
GAATCCATCATGTCCTGGAGCTGGGTCAGTTGGCATTGCTGTGTGGAGTTTGCATGTCCCCCACAGTCCAAACACACACAGTATAGGTAAATTTAATAAACTAAATTGACCGTAGTGTACGAGTGTGAATGAGTGTATGGGTGTTTCCCACTGTGGACCAAGAATGGTTTAGTTACTATATTGTTCAAAATATCATGTTTTGTGTTCATCTGAGGAGAGATTTAGAACAAAGGGAGGGTGAATTAATGATGACAGAATTTCCATTTTTGTGTAAAATATCCCTTTTAATAAATGCAGTGTACTGTTTGTGTGGCATGGATTTAAGTGCTGTTTTTGTTTATTTATTTTTAGATTGCTGAGGAAGGGTATTTTATACCCACACACTAAAGATAAAGTTTTGGGGAGATGCATCACTGCGTATTCTCTCATATTGCAAAAAAGAGAAGAGAACCTTTGATCTACCAGTTCAAGCAAACATTTCATCTGGTGAGAATATCCTGTATAACAGCTCTGTTTTAATCCCAATTTGTAGCATTTCACCTCTGATATAGGGGGCTTGTTTTGAGTTTAATTATTGTGTTTTTTCTGTTTGATATAAAGAGAGCCTTGGAGATCCCGCTTTGGAGATGGTGCTTTAACAACTCTGCCAGCTGTCCTTTCTCCACTGCCGTACAAATTGTGCGACCCTCATACCAGGAGGCAGAACAAGAATTTGTTGATTTGCGACCTCTAGGTGCAATATTTATGACAATAAAATTTGGACATTATCTAATTCATGTGTGTGTATACTTGTATTTCATTCAGTATTTAGAGGAGGAGCAACAGAGACAAAACCCTTTTGTCCTGCTGCTTGGGGATGATCTAAACTGCTCTCAGCTGGTTGTTATTGTGGGAGGAGTGGCACTAAATTCATGGATTTAAATAAAGTATTGCCAATGTATTAAAAGCTGTGTTTTTGTATTTACATATAAAGATGACTACTACTATTATAATAATAAAATAATAATAATTTATTATTATTATATAGTGGTTAAGCCACTTGTCAAAATAACCCAACAAATTAGTTATTTTTGTAACCCAAATAGTTGGGTTAACCTTAATAACCCAATGGATTGGGTTAAAATAACCCAACAGAAGGTCGGTGCCAAAATAACCCATCTATGGGTTATCTGTTGGGTTATTATTAACCCATCTATTTTAAGTGAGCACTAAAAATTCCAGGGTTATTTTTTCTACCCAAATGTTGGGTTGAGGCATTTGGGTAATTTTTGGGGGGTTATTTTCAGAGTCTTGGGTGGTTTTTGGGTTGTGCTGTGTAACCCAAGCCTGAGTTATTTTCTGGGTAATCATTTCTAAGACTTGAATCAATGCAACCCTAGCGCCACACAGGCACATCAACCCAGCTCCTTGGGTCAAATCAACTCCCAGCAGGGGCTGACTGCGATGTCACATAAATATATTATTATTATAAATGTTTACGAGCAACCCATAAATATGAAACAACTTGTTTCGAATGCAGTTCACAATTTGTATTTAGTTTTGTACGATCTCTGAGGTAAAGTGTATTTACAAAGTGTAATGTGCTGAACAAAAGTAATGGAACAAAAAATGAATAAAGCCAATACAATATTCACCTGTTTGTTTGTTTTTTTATGTGGTTAATGATTTTTAAAAGAAAGCTAAAAATTTAATTTGAAAATATAACCTATTAATTAAGTCAAACTAACCTGTTATTTAAGTAAAAATAACCAATTTTTAAAAACAACCCATTTTTAGGGTTAAAAATAATAACCCAATCACTTGGGTTAATTTAACCCCTGATGTGTTCTGTCCTATATTTACCCAGGAATAGGGTTAAAAACCAACCCAATTTGGGTAGTTATTAACACTGTGTTTTTTAGAGTGTAATGAATTATTAAGTTTTATGGTGCTATGTTGTTTTAATGGTATTGTGATATTCATATCATATTTACAAGTCATTCTTCTAGAAATGTGAGAAAACAAAGGATTGCTGTTTGATCAGTCTATACTGTATCTCACGGCATAAACAATAACAACTGCTGGAATGAAGACTTCTCACCTACAGTGACTGATATAATGAATAACATCTGACCTACCTGAGATACAAGTCTCAACACTGTTTCTAACAAAGCACAGAAACGACATATTCGTCATGATTTTGGGGCTGATATCAAATGACGCATACAAATGACCTCTAAATGGCTGTTTAGATCTACAGTCACGTACATTCAGCAAATTATGTTTATGCAAACAAAAACTGTCAATAAGGGTTTATGGTTATCACATTAATGTCAGTTTAACTGATGTTTGTTTGTTAGATTGGTAGTCCTGTGAGAAAATATCACACTTAATTTTAATAAATGTGCACTTCAGATCTTCAATCATTTTAAATAACATAAAATAAGTGTAATCTAGAGGTCTTTGTCAAGACAAAAGCCAAGTCAAAGCCACTTTTGATATCAAATGATCAACTAGAAGTCAAGTTAGTTTTTGCTGTTCTTAAAACCTGGATATTCAACAAGACTTTTGTCAGGTAGTGTATATGTCAACTACTTGGAGACAAAATTTTGTTTAACAGAGCAAGGAAAAAGTGTTGTTTAACAGAGCAAGGAAAAATTTCACAGTTATACCCATTATATTTTTTCTTCTGATAAAAGTATTATTTTATTATTTTTCCTAAAAGAAAACATCTGTTTGTAACGTCTTGAAGCAGATACTTACGTGGGTACAACACAACCAAAAAAATTAATAATTGATATAAATAATTATTTATTTTCTATTTAAATAATTCAGAACTTCCATACTGCTCTTTTTGTTTGCAGAACATTATGAATTTTGCTTATTTTATATTTATTAACATTTAAAAAACATTAAATTCTAGATTCACAAACATTATTTTGGACAAATTATTTAAAATATGTGGCTAAGAAATACCTATTAACTTCTTTTTTTGGTGGGGCCAGTGAAAATTTTGCCAGGGCAAGTAAAAATCTGAACCACTGGCCCAATTGGGCCAGTACAAAAAATCCTTAGCGTTGAACCCTGTGAGTTTATTGAAGCAAAAATCACAGTTAGTGCTTTAATAATCAGTTCAGTTCAGTTCAGTTTCCTTTATTTTGTCATTCAAAACATCACAATAAAATGTAATGCAGAACGAAATTACGTTGCATCAGACCAAACAAGAACATAAAGAGCATCACTATACAAACACTATAAAATCCTAACATAATAAATAAGCTTTTATGATTTTATAAATAAAAATAAAGTTACATAAAATACAACCCAATTTAAAAATCTCTGAAGGGAATAACTTTATACTTAAATACCTATTTCACTATTTGTTATGATAGTTGTTATACTAACAATGCTAGTTCAACTATTTATTGATTTATTATTTCATACTAGTGATCAATAGTATTTAAGATACGGTATTATTCACTGCGGAAATAGCGAGAATTGCACCTTAAAACAATGTGTGACCCAGAAAAAGCCTTTCTTTTCCCTCCAATTATAAGTTTATATGCTATATATTTGAGTTTATGATACTGGATCTTGATTAGCCTGTGTCTCGAAAGTCTGAACAAGCAAGATGACAGAGAAAGTGCTGTAACACATTGATGGATTCTGTGCTCCAAAATCAATGGAAACACATTATTTTGATGATTTTTATGTGAGAAATGGAGCACGGGATGAGGGATGGAGAGAGCAGGAGCATCAGAGCGCAAACCTTCAGACTGAGAACAAAGAAAGAGTCAAGCCTGTTTCCAAAGCGATTGAGCTCTGCCAGAGGTCTAACTATCGCTTCATTGTGCTTTTTATGTCTTGAGGAAAACAGTGAGTCATTCCAGCTAATGAAAACACACCAGTACCCAGAGAAATCAATAAATCTGAATGGAAATGGACCAAACAGATTGGCAGAGTGCAGCCGTTTTCTCCAAGCGTAGGAAAATAGCATGAATAAGAATACTGTTCTTCTTATTCTGATTTTTTCCACCCTGTTCATTTTGGCTGTATATCTTTGTTGATTTTTCTTAATCAAAGCATTAGCGGAGTTGTTTATTTCCATATTGTGTCAAATGGTAATGTAATGTGAATGAACGTTTTATTCAAGACACACTGTATTTGATCAGGATCGATAGGGCATGCTAGTAAAACAGCAAAAAATATATATATATATATGTTTGAGATTGTCACTTTTTAGTCCACTTGAAGGACAAATTCAAAGGTAATAAACTTTAAAAAATGATTATTGATATATATTTCAGCTATTCAACTTCAAAATTTTATATTTGATTCAGGTCCTTTTTCTTTATTTCTGAAACATGCATTTCAAGAGCTTAAATACTTTCTAAACCAGCGTATGATTTTCCAGACATCTAACAAAATCAAGATTTTGAGTCAGAATTGACAGTCAGGGGTGCGTTTCCCAAACAACGACATAACTCACGGCTGATCTATCATAGTACGATGCATCGTTTGGGAAAAGAACGATGTATTGACGAGTGTTTCCCATAAGCCGTGGTTACAGATCTGTTTCATATCCATGGTTTGAACCACATTAGTTAGAATGTAGTAACAACTTCTTTAGAGAAAAAAAACATAACTTTTTATGCAAATTATCGTTTTACACATACATGCATTTATAAAATCCAATATTAGTTTTGTTAAAAAAAAAACCACTAATTTCCCATATTATTTAAAATATATGTAAACGACACATAAAGGAATTATATATGTTTCCTTTACAAATATTGTTGAAAATCCACGTTCACTCTGTTCTGTTTATAATACAGTCAATTATGATTAATAAATGCTGTACAAGTGTTGTTCATGATTAGTTCACGTTAGTAAATGCATTAACTAATGAATCTTATTGTAAAGTGTTACCAGGACTTTTATAAAAACTGATTAGTGGAACGCAAGTGTCTGGGATCGAGTATTTGAGATAAATAATGGGGGCCCAGGCCATGTAAGGCTTTATACACAACCACTGGTAACACTTTACATAAAGGTTCATTAGTTGATGCATTTACTAACATGAACTAATCATTAACAACACTTATACAGCATTTCTTAATCATAATTGAACATTTACTAATGCATTATTTACATCCAAGTCCATGCCTGTTAACATTAGTTAATGCACCGTGAGTTAACAGGAACTAACAATGAACAGCTGTATTTTCATTAAATAACGTTAACTAACATGAACAGATACTGTAGTAAATGCATTGTTCATTGTTTGTTCATGATAGTAAATGCATTAATTAACTTTAACTTATAAACCTTATTGTAAAATAAACCTTATTGTAAACTTACTTTTAATTTAACCAAAGAGTACCACTTGTCTACTCTTCTGAAGTTGAAACACTGAAATTGTTTCATCTAAAACTGAACTGATACATGTCTAAAAATGCCATCTGTTTTGTTTTTCAGACAAATAGTCATTTTATGCTCTAAAGGCCGACCTTTTCATTTGAAATTTGGAACAATTGTATTCTGGCAGTGCTCAAGAATTAACAGATTTTGGGAAGCCGTGCACTCTGCCATCAACGATATTTTTGATCTTCATATTCCTAGATCATACGAAGTACTTTATCTAGGAGATATTACTATTAAACTTAAAAAGGAGGATAGATATCTATTTAAGATATTTTTGTCAACAAGTAAAATAGCTATAACCCGGAAATGGTACAAAGAAGACCCACCAACTAAAGATGAACGGTTCAAAATTACAGCAGAAGTTGAGGAAATGGAAAAAATGACACATGCAGTTCGATTACAATCAGAGATCTTTGAAAAGAAATGGAGTAAATGGCTGGCTTTCTCCACAGCGACAATATAATTATCTATAATTGAACATTTACATAATTCTGGAGGTTATGCATCATTGTGAGAATATGTTTGGCAACCTTTTATTATATTTCATTTTATAGTTATTTCATTTATTTATTTTGATGAGGTAATTTAATATTTTTAAATATGTATATATACATATATATACTTGTGTGGAATGACGTATTTGCGTATATGTATGTATGTATATTTATGTATATTCATTCATTCATTCATTTTCTTTTCGGCTTAGTCCCTTTATTAATCCGGGGTCGCCACAGCGGAATGAACCGTCAACTTATCCAGCATTTGTTTTACGCAGCGGATGCCCTTCCAGCCACAACCCATCTCTAGGAAACACATCCACACATTCTCATTCACACACATACACTACGGACAATTTAGCTTACCCAATTCACCTGTACCGCATGTCTTTGGACTGTGGGGGAAACCGGAGCACCCGGAGGAAACCCACGCAACCACGGGGAGAACATGCAAACTCCACACAGAAATGCCAACTGGCCCAGCCGGGGATCGAACCAGCGACCTTCTTGCTGTGAGGCGAACGTGATAACCACTAGGCCACCGTGGCGCCCTATTTATGTATATATGTATTATTATATTTGGTTTGTTTGTTTTGTTCCTTCTGGTTATATATTCCTAAAAATCAATAAAAGCTAAGTATAAAAAAAATTTGAACAATTTGGTAGAAATATCATGCAGCATGCTGTTTCTAATGCATACTGCTCTGCGTCATCAGATGCTAAACACTCCTCATACACATTTCCACAAGTGTACCTTCTGCATCTATTTCTCCAGAATCAGCTGTAATCTCCCTATAGCAGTTGGCACAGAACGTGCAGTCATATACGCACAGCGTCACACCCTACATGACGAAGCGCTGGTGAACATCACGCGCCACACGTCTCTCTTTGCACCAAAAAGAATACATTTTGTCCAGCAGGCAAACGCTGATAAGACACCAGAGGACATTTCTGAAAGACCCTCTTCTTTTGCACTCATGGCATTAAACTCAAGGGGAAATGTCCAATAAACTGCAGCCACTTACGATAGTGAATAAGAAAGCGCACCAAGCACTTAATGCCTGTTGAGAAGAACGTATATACACTCGAAAATGCTGCTTGTTCATACTACACAGTTAAACAATCCTGGTTGCCTTTAATTTTTCAGCAGAATCAAATTAACCTTATGAGTCTATTGAACTTAAATTATGTTAAACTGACTTAAAACAGCTTGCGGAACTTACAAAATTAAGTTAGAACATGATTAACTTACTTTAATAAGTTACAATGAACTAAAAACGTTTAAAAATATATAATTTTTAACAGTATACTTGTTTAAAATTAGCAGAAACAACCTAATTCTTGAGTTTTTTGGGGGGAGAACTTAATTGTTTTATGTTCAGTCCACTTAACTTAATTGTTTTGTATTGGGACAACATGAAGGAGTTAAGTTAACTGATTAATTTTTACAAATTGAAGTGAATTGAACATAAAACAATTAAGTTGCCCCCCAAAAACTCATTTTAAACAAGCAGTTTGAATTAAAAGGGGGAAACGTTGACAGTAAAAGTAATCTTTGGTGGCTCAGTGAGTAGCACGTTCACCTCACAGCAAGAAGGTCGCTGGTTCGAGCCCCGGCTGGGTCAGTTGGCATTTCTGTGTGGAGTTTGCATGTACTCCCCGTGGTTTCCCCCACAAGTCCAAAGACATGTTGTACAGGTGAATTGGGTAGGCCAAATTGTCCGTAGTGTTTGAGTGTGAACGGATGTTTCCCAGAGATGGGTTGTGGCTGGAAGGGCATCCGCTGCGTAGAACAAATGCTGGATAAGTTGGCGGTTCATTCCGCTGTGGCGACCCCGGATTAATAAAGGGACTAAGCCGACAAGAAAATGAATGAATGAATAAAATGGCTTAGATCAGCAATAGCCCAATGGTTAGCGTGCAGACATAAGGTGTGGAAGAGCTCCGGGCGTTCTGAGTTCGAATCCCGGCTCATGGACCTATGCCGATCCTACCCCCCTCTCTCTCCCACTCCACTTTCTGTCAAATACGACACAGGCTCATTGTGAAAACGTAGTCCCACGAACGTTTCTGGAGACCGCACATTACATGGTCAGAGGTACGCATGGCTGCGTTTCGTTTTATAAACGAATGCTATGGGGCGGTGTGATGCCGTTTCTTTTCGCGCTTACCAGCTGACCACTCGCCTCGTGTGGATGACTTTCCCGCTGCAACCAGTTTGTCCCGTTAGCTCGACGTGTTCGTCGACGGACTCGAGACGCAGAGAGGAGTTGACCATGATGACGGGGTTCGAGTCTGGTGAGGGGTGCTTTCAGAAAGCAGGTAAGACAAAAACAGAATCCAAAAAATAAAATAAAGCAGTAAATAACAGAGTGAGAATGTGGTAAAGTCTGGAAATGTGGTAAAAATGAGACGAGGGCTTTTATTTTATTCTGGATTGCTTTTTTGAAAGTTGTTGGTTGGGTTTAGGGAAGTGTGTGGGTGGGTCAATCGATAACATTTTGGTTGGGTTTAGGGAAGGAGGAGGGTGGGTCAGTCGATTGGTCAGTCAGTCAGTCATTCAGTCAGCCAATCAAACAGTCAGCCGACAGCGGCCTCTGGTGGGTTTACGCGAGAACGGCAGGCGTGAACGGCACTCGCAAGAGACATTTGAGATCTCAAAAAGCATCCGCAGCGGCCTCTCGTGGATTTGCGAAAACAAAAAGTGCAAAAAGACGTACCTCACAGGACGTATTCCACAGCCACCAGAAACGTACTCAGGACTACGTTCTCAGAATGAGCCTGGGTTAGTCAAATAAAAGCAAAAATACCCCCAAAATACCCCCTTTATTTTGATGGTCCAATTGAGTATCAGTATCATTCAACGGACATTTAACTGACTATAAGAAAGTTTGCATGTACATGTCAACTTACACTATCCCCAACCCCAATCTAACAGTCTACTTATAATCTAATAAGAATTAGTTGCAATGTAACTTAAATTCAACAAACGGACCATCAAAATAAAGTGTGACCAAAAAAAAAAGCTTAGAGTTTAATCTTCACTTGGTTTGAAGGTTTAGAAGACGTTTCATGTAATGTTTTTACCACTTTGCAGAAGAATAGTACTCATGCATTGTGTGTTGGCAACAGAAACATCGGGTATATTGTTTGGTATATCGCTCAACGAACCATAATTGTGTTGAAGCTAGTTCTGAGATCAGTCTCAGCTAACTTTAGGCACTATTAAAGCAGCTGCAGTTTGAGCTGCGATAAATAACATCAAATTCTGGACGTCCAAATTAAGTGGCTTCAGAAGAGTATCATTCATTTATTTACTTTTCGGCTTAGTCCCTTTATTAAAAAGGGGTCGCCACAGCGGAATGAACCACCAACTTATCCAGCATGTTATTATGTTAATCATATGGACTTAATTTGCCTAACATAAGTTCAAACAAGTTGAAATAACAAAATTCAAATGTGCAAAAATGTGTGTCACCACCAATTTTTTGGAATGCACTGTAACAAATGCTGAGTTGACACAATTCCTTTATGTTGTCTCAACACAAATCCGTTAAATTAGCACTTAAACTTAAGTGGATTGAACATAAAACATTTAAGTTATTGCTAAAAAAGTCAAGTGTTTGTGTTGCTTCAGCTCATTTTAAATAAGAAGTTTGAACAAGCAGCAAAAATCTTTGTGTAAGAGCAGTTTAGTAACTACAAGAAGAATGAGTAATAATGCACAGAGAGAAACATGCAGGACATTTTGACCAATAAATCAATCAGTAAATAAATAACGAGGTCAAAGTTGTACTTCATAAAGCATATCTCGCTCCAAAAACAAAAAGATTTATGTCAACAACTTATAAAAGCATATCAAAGGATTGAAACTCAAAACAGACAACAGCTGAAGGCAACAATGTTCTGCTACTCAAACTCTCTATGAGCGTGAAATTATTATCAAAGGGGTTCAATTACACCAAAACTCCCTTTAACTCTATCAAAATGAACAAAAACATCCAGAACTGTAGCCGTTTATTCCACTGCATCAGATCCTAACGCAAGCGAGGATTCGGGTTTAATATGAGTTATGTTTTATTGACAGCATTAGTGGCGAAATAAAGCAAACTACAGCTGTTTTACTTCGAAAAACAGTACTTTTGGAAAAATATATACCTTATAAATATGTAATGTTTTCAGTGCTATCTATTGACCTTATTCTGTTTCGGAAAGTCATCACATAGTATATATAGTTAGCTGTAATTTTAGAAAAATGGCATATAATGATAGTTCAGTAAATGTTTTGAGCTGGGAGTACGGTGAAACCTCCCTGCAACCATCAGATGGTCTCAAATTGCCTCATCCATCGTTACCGTTAATGTGTGTAGACGATATGAGCCAGAGGTAACTTACGGGGATATTTTTAATTACTTTGTCCTGTCACAAGGAGTAGATGGAGCGTTTATGAAGACTTATTAAAGTACCGAGGCCTACCGATATTTACACAGTGGGAAAGTTGGTTGTGTTCTTCTACACAGTGAGGGGGATTTCGTCTCTTTAAAAGCAAATGTGCACCCCAGCCAGTCGAGCAGTCCAGGCCACTCAGCGTGGGGCTACTTAGTAAGCAGGGATCAGTGGAGACTACAGGAGGTTCGTGAACCGCTGGTTAAGGAAGGTCCTGTAGCCACGCAGCCTTTATATTATGGAAGGCAAGTAAATATATAAATAAACAGTAATATCTTGTAAGGTCTGTGTTAACATAAGTAAGCCATAAATGTAAACAGTATGTATTTGTGTAATAATACACAGCTGCTGACTCGGTTACCATCAGCAGACTGAGTATCTGGTCAAATCTCTTCATTTGTGAGGTGTTGAGCTTATTCTTTAGTGCTGAAGTCGCTCGTTTTTGCGATTGTTTTAGAACTTCAGATTCAGTCGCCTATGGGAGAATAAACGGCAGAAAATGGTCAAACTACTCACTCTACAAACAAGTGTTTGCATGACTATACAGACAAAGTAGAATAATATAATAAGAAAACACCAGTGTGCAACATCAAGCAGCAGAACGAGCTGTTTTTGATGGCTAAAAATGAATGGAAGTGAATGAGAGCGGACGTCTCGAGACAAAAAGACTCAAACGGCTGCGCCCGCTCATACGCAGGGAATAAGGTCAATAATCAAATAACAATGTATTATAGTTTAAATGCTCATTAAATAAAATGACTAGACCTTTATTATGTTACTGATTTTTTTCCATTAAAGTGCACTGACAAACACTGATGACAAACTAATATATTCAAATGTATTTTATTATTGAAATATATTAATGTTAAACATACTTAGCGGTACAATATTTAAAAGTTAATCAAACATATTTGTTTATTAAAAGTCTGTAAAAGTCACATCAGTATTAGAAGTCATCAAATACACAACTGTTAAAAATAATAAAGTACTTTACACTGTTAAAACATATTAAAAGTAATAAACAAAGGGCTGTATTTAAATAGGCTGCATGGTGGCTCAATGGTTTCTGTGTGGAGTTTGCATGTTCTCCCCATGTTTGAGTGGGTTTCCTCTGGGTGCTCCAGTTTGCCCTACAAGTCCAAAGATATGTGCTGTAGGTGAATTGGGTAAGCTAAATTGTCTGTAGTGTATGTGTGTGAATGTTTCCCAGTACTGGGTTGCAGCTGGAATGGCATCCGCTGTGTAAAACATACACTAGATAAGTTGGTTGTTCAATTATCTGTGGCAACCCCTGATGAATAAAGAGACCAATCCAAATGAAAATGAATGAACATACAGGTAACCAGACCGATGTTGGTATATTCAATGGTATCAACATTCTTCAAAATATCTTTTTTCGTGTGTTCATCAGAAGAAAGATTTAGGTGAGAGATTTTTGGGTGAGTTAAACCTTTTTTAGTGGTCTCTTATTACATCTCCATAAAGATCTGAAGTACACTACAAGTGCACAGTGAACGCATTAACCCGCGCTTCTTTTCTCACCAAAGCTACTGAACCAAAACGTTCCATCTCAGTCTGTAGTGCTCATTAAACATGCACATGCTGTATGAAGTAACTGATTGCTAGGACGCGTCACACTGAATGTACAGTCTGACAGTGAAGCAAAGGAAAATTCCACAGCAGAGTATCAGCTGTAATCTATTCTCTGGGCTCCAGCGCTGCGGTTTGACCAACACACCGGGTTTCACTGCATTACCTGTTGCTTTAGACCCACAGGAAGAGGGTGGCCGAGGTCCAAGCAGTGGGTAACCCAACACGAGACGGCTGACTGGAAATTTACAAAGCTCCAGACTAGAGCCGTGCAGCTTATCGTTTCAGCATCGATATCTCAATGTGCACTACTGTACGGCACTGGGGAAAAAATATGCAATATGCTAAAATGTTGTTAAGTATTGCAATAATATTCAATATAAGATTTAAAATATTATTTATTTATTAGAAGTCTTTAAGAAGTCAAAGAGAAGTCTTCCAAAAGTCTAAGAGAAGTCTTTAAGAAGTATTCAAGAACTCTAAGAAAATTTAAGAGTCTTCTGAAAAGTCTCCAAGATGTCTTCAATAAGTCTACGAGAATCTTCGAAAAGTCTTTCAAAAAGTGGAAGAGAAGTCTTCGAGAAGTCTAAGAGAAGTCTTCGAAAAGTCTAAGAGAAGTCTTCCAAAGAGTGTAAGAAAAGTCTTTGAGAAGTCTAAGAGAATTATTCGAAAAGTCAAAGAGAAGTCTTCGAAAAGTCTAGTAGAAGTATTCAAGAACTCTAAGAAAAGTCTAAGAGTCTTCTAAAAAGTGTTCAAGATGTCTTCAACAAGTCTAGAAGAATCTTCAAGAAGTCTAAGAGAACTTTTTGAAAAGTCAAAGAGAATATTCGAAAAGTCAAAGAGAAGTCTTCGAAAAGTCTAAGAGAATTATTCGAAAAGTCAAAGAGAAGTCTTCCAAAAAGTCTAAGAGAAGTCTTCCAAAAAGTCTAAGAGAAGTCTTCGAAAATTCAAAGAGAAGTCTTTGAAAGTCTAAGAGAAGACTTCGAAAAGTCAAAGAGAAGTCTTAGAAAAGTCAAAGAGAAGTCTTAGAAAAGTCAAAGAGAAGTCAAAGAGAAGTCTTCAAAACGTCAAAGAGAAGTCTTCGAAAAGTCTAAGAGAAGTCAAAGAGAAGTCTTCAAAACGTCTAAGAGAAGTCTTCGAAACGTCTAAGAGAAGTCTTCGAAA
>CAIGQQ010010737.1:1275934-1287490 GCA_903798035.1 Danio albolineatus
TATATTTATTTATTTATTTATTTATTTTATTTATTTATTTATTTTTTGTTTGAATAATTTATGCACAATTTGTGCACAAAGACTGACTACTAATTCAAATGATGCGTTCAGAGCGAGTCTTCTGATAACAACTCATTGATTCAAATGATCATCAGTTGTTGGTGTTTTCAGAAATATTTTTATTAACTACTTGTGATGTTCCTCGTTTGTCATTTTGGGTAAAAGGCATGAAAAGCTGAAGCAGCTCTCAGTCTGTACGGCTATGATGAAAACTGTCTGCAGCACCAGATGAGGAGCATTGATCTGGATGCTGATCGTGTGTCGTGCAGATTAGAGAAGATCAGAGCAGCAGCTGCCGGCGGTCAGCTCGAGATGATGTCATCGTGACCAAGCAGAGGCCAGTGACACTCAAAATCCCACAAGAGCTGATTAAGGGGGACTGGAGGATCTTCTACACACCAGGACTGATTCAGATCAAGCGTTAAGTGCTTTAAAGAAGAGATCTGCTAAAGCAACAGTTGCTCAATAATACTGTGAATGCAACATGCTCACAAGACGACGTTTGACTGTGGTACAATCTCCTTATTCTCTGAGTACAATTCACCTACACCACGTCTTTGGACTTGAGGGGGAAACCGGAGCACCCGGAGGAAACCCACGCTAACATGGGGAGAACATGTAAACTCCACACAGAAATGCCAACTGACCCAGCCGAGGCACGAACCAGCGACCTTCTTGCTGTGAGGCGAACGTGCTACTCACCGTACCACCATGATGTCCTTGTTAAAACTTAATATGTGTAATTAAAAAAAAACATAAAGAAAAAAATGTCACGTCTTGAATATCACCGCATTTTTTTTTACCATGGGTTAGTTAACCCTAACTTAATTAAAATAAGTTAAAATATGACCTTACTAAATGCAATGAATTTCTATACATTTTAGATAACTCTGTAGAAAATGTATACTTTTATTATAAGGTTATTTCAATACATTTTATTACAAATTAATTCTAAATTAATTAAATTAATAATTATTTTACTTATTTACAAACTAATTAAAAATATATAACTATTTATACATATTTTAAAAGAATACAGTATAAAAAAATTATAAAAATGGCCAAAAAAACATATATAATATATAAAAATACAAGACAACTCAAACTGTCAATAAAAGCCTACAATAATAATAAAATAATAGAATAATGACTCAAAATAATAGCAAATGTAGTCTGTTTCTCACACAAAACTGCCATCACATACAGACAACTTTTAATTTAATTAGTTATTATGGTGCAATTCATTCCACTGCTCTTTCTTTTTGAATAGGAAAAGTGCAGTGTGAACATCAAAGCAACCTCAAAGCATCTCCTTTTTTCTGTTTGACAGCAGGCTGCCAAACAGGTTTGTAATCACACAAAAATAATAAGTAAATTAAATAATAACAGAATTGTAATTTCGAAGCAAACTAATCCTTAAAAGATCGCTCAATCTTAAAGTGACAGTGCACCCAAAAATTATATCCTGTCATCATTTACTCGCCTTAAAATCTTGATGAGCTTCTTTCACCTGTTAATCACTTACTCTCACTCAAAAGGAAGTTTCATTCTTCTGTTAACATGTAAAGAAGATATTTTGAAACATGTTAGGAAAACTAATACTATTGAGGTCAATGGTTACAGGTTGCTAACATTTCTCAAAATATCTTCTTTTGTGTTCAACAGAGGAAAGAATCTTCCAATAGAGAAAGAGTAAATAGTAACCTTTAATTTTGGGGTGAACTATCCCTTTAAGCCCAAAACACACTTTTATCCCTGATATAAATCCAAATATAAATGCTTGTACCCTCAAAGAGGAATTTGACCTTCAGATTTTGGAGTGTGCTGAATTAGGCCATCAGCATGTCCCGAATCCCACCTGTTCCATCAATCCCAGCGCTGAGTTTACCAGACGTAATCCTGGACTCACTTTCCCCTGAGAAACCCTCATCATCGCAGCACAACATGATGCTGCGGAGCAACAGGTGGAAAGAATCCAGCTCACGTGTACATTTAATCCCTGTGTTTACACTTCTGAGAAACCGAGATGCAGGCCGCGGCCCAAAATCTGCCGACTCAGGCCTGTCCTGCTCATATCAGCCCCGTATCTAAACAAAACATGCTTCCCAAAAAGCCATTATATTACTAAGTGGATATAAACAATTGAACTCTGTTGCAAGACGAGTCTGAGTGTGAGTTTGTCATCTCCGGGTTTTTTCCACAGATCCTGCATTGCGGAGGCAGTGGGATTAAGGGACAACCTTTGTGAATGAAACCAGAACTCAGTATTTACAAGAAGAAAAAAGGCAAAACTGAGAGATTTATAGCATAATGAACTCTCTATTAGAAGAAGGCAGAAGTTAAATATTATATTGATATGCACACACCATTCTCCAGTGTTTGTGTGGGTTTCCTCCGGGTGCTCTGTTTTCCCCCACTGTCCGAACACACGCGCTATTGGTGAATTGGGTAAACAAAATTGCTTGTATTGTACGGTTGTGTGTGTGAATGAGCGTATGGGCGTTTCCCAGTACCGGGTTGCAGCTGGAAGGGTGTTCGCTGCATAAAACATATGCTGGAATAGTTGGCGGTTTATTCCGCTGTGGCGACCCCTGATAAACTAGGGACTAAGTTGAATGAAAGTGAATGAATATATATACAAACACACGCGTACATACAGTGTATAAATAAGTAATGCCCTCATAAGCTTCTCTTTTAAATTAATATGTTCTAGGGCTGTGTAATTAATTGCAATCGCAAAAAAAATGCAGATGCAATTTCTAAATCGCGAAGGCTGCAATTTTATCCATTAATTTATTTTGATTTTTGTTCATGCTCTTGTGCGCATGATTTTAATATGTTAACCAATCAGAGCTGACGCAGCACACCGGGCAATTACAGCTAAGCTGAGCGGGAGAAAGATGTTAACCAATCAGAGCTCACTCTGCGCATGACGAAGCTGAGCGGGAGAACCGAATAGGTGGTTTTGATTTACGTTAGTTTTTATTTATTGTTCTGACTGGAAATGAGGTTAGTTCATCTTTTTTTCTTCATGTTGAAATGCTTTATTTTTTCAAAAAGAAAAAACAGCTGCCAAAATCGCAAATAAAAATCGCAATATTTGTTTCAAAAATCGCAATATTATTATTTGATATTATTTTATATCCATATTGCACAGCCATAATATGTTCTATCGGATGCTTTACAATAATATATTTGTGCATATACATTAGATAAGTCGGCACCGAAGCCAAAGCTGGAACTAATCTAACAAAACAACTCAAAATTGCTTGATTTAATTAATCACAGTCCAAAAATGTGTACACCCAAATTAATATATTAGGAAAAATATTAAATGAAATTTTAAGAAAGTTTTTTTTTTTTTAAATGAAGAAAACAAAAAATAAAATGTGGTTAAAATTTTATAATTTGTACATTTGTTGCAATATTTCATTTGAATTTAAAAGTATTATCTTCATACTCCCAAAAATGTTAGGTAGTCACACTTTTATTTTAATTAATATATCTGTTTAATAAAACTGTTTTATAAAATGCACCAAAATATTTGATCTATATTTAATTAAAAAATTTATCAAAATATTAATTCATGCTGTGAACATATACACGCCCTCGCGCACACACATATATATTAATGCTGGGCAAAGATTAATAGAGTTTAATCACTTTCAAAATAAATGTTTGTTTTGACATTATTATATACAGTACATATTCACACACATACATAAAATAATAACCAAAAAATATATATAAAACTTTTGGTTTGCATAGATAATTAAATTTATATATGATTTGCATTACATAAATATATATTTTATACATAAATATAAATAAACGTTTTCTCAAATATATGCACGCATGTGTGTATTTATGTTTTATAAATTCACAGTACACACACATATTATGTCAAAACATTGCCCAACACTAATATATATACTCAGCATATACGAGTGCACCCCTCACAAATCTCTCTTTTAATTTAATATATATTTTTTATTAATTTCAATAATATTTGTATATACATTAGATTAGTCAGTGCTGAAGCCAAATTTGGAGCTAATCTAACAAAATAACTGATGATAACAGTCCAAAAACTTGTAGCCCAAATTTTTAAGTTACGGGAAAATATTAAATAAACATATTAAAAAGAGGAAAATCAAGAGAAGCAAAAAATATATACAATTTTGTTGAATATTTGTGGTTTGTAATTGTTGGCAATATTATGCATGAATTTTAATGTGTAATCTTTTTATTTCTAAAGACGTTCGGGGACTAAAATATTATTTTAATAAATCTATCTGTTTAATAAATCTGTTTTGTTCAAATGCACCAAAACATTTGACCTATATTCACTGACAAATGGATTAAAATATTCATTTTCAAAATGAGGTGTACTCATTTACGCATATGCCAGAGTAATAGGCAGTTCATTCCGCTGTGGCAACCACTGATAAATCAGGGATTGGAAAGCGAGTGAGTATATACACACAAACTGTGCTGCTCTGACTCTGAGGGACTGTGAGAGGTGTATTGAAAACCACGTTCCTGCTGTACTTGTTTATGAATGCCCGCACAGACCTGTGCACGCATGTATTCACACGGTTAAGTGTGGAAAAGGTGGCCTGGAAGAGTGTGCGCGACAGCATGATTGCTCCACAGAGGGCTGATCAAGGTCAAAACACACAAGAGAAAGCAAACCTGGACAAGGGATTTCACAAATCTGCTTTGGGCGCAACATCTGTAATGTTTGTGAGATGGCGCAGGGCAAAGGCTGGCTTTCAGAGCGTCTTGATGAGTCAGTGGGACAGTCTCTGCACCTGATCCCACACCGCTGATTAGATTGTGGGTATAAATATAGAGCCAGACTGATCCCGAGTGAACAGCAGGGCTGCAGAGGGAACAATCCCATTGCTTTTCTCCCATGGAGGCACAGATTTTGACAGATTTAGGAGAGACCTACTGTACTGTATGAGCTGTGAGAATGCTCAACGACAGTATCAGTGGTGTAAAGTAACTAATTAAAATACTCAGACTACTGTAATTGAGTAGTTTTTCTCAGGAATTGTAATTTACTGAGTAGTTTTAAAAATGTGGACTTTTACTTTCCCTTGAGTACATGTTTAGTGCAGTATTGATACTTTTACTCCACTACTTTCCATCAACCTGCAGTCACTACTTTACAGACAAACAGCCTTAAACAATCACTAAATGGAATGAAGAATGGAAGGAAGGGCCAACTAAAAGGAAGGACCTAAGAAGGAATGGAAGGAAGGATCGAAGAACCAAATAAATGAAGGAAGGATTCAATGAAGGACTGAACAAACTAAGGAAGGAAGGAATGAACATACAAAGGACCTGATGAAGGAAGGAACAAAAATATGAAATAATAACTTCAGTAATAACTTCATATTTCAATGAATAATTAGAATAAATTTAATTAAATAATAAATAAGAATAAAGAAAAATATTCATAAATTAAAGATAAAGAAAAATAAAGAATAAATAAATAAAATAATAATAATAATAATAATAATAATAATAATAATAATAATAATAATACTAATAAAGATAAATAAATTAAAAAATTATAATATAATAATTGTGGGTGGGTACGTAATGTTGGACAGAAGTTCTAGTTTGAACTTGGGGTTAAAAAACAGAAAAAAAGCAGACAATGTGTTGTTCACAATAAAATAAAGATTAATAAAAATGAAGAATAAATAAAAATACAAATAAATAAAAAATAATAATAACGAAAAATAAAGAAGGAACAAATAAATAAAAAAATAAAGAAAAATATATAAAAGAAAAATAAAGAAAAATAAAGAAAGAATAAATAAAATCAAAAATAAAGAAAAAAATAAAGAAAAAGAAAGAATAAATAAAAAGAAAAAAAAGAAAAATAAAGAAAGAATAAATAAAAAGAAAAAGAAAGAATAAATAAAAAGAAAAAGAAAGAAAAAGAAAGAATAAAGAAAAAGAAAGAATAAATAAAAAGAAAGAATAAATAAAAAGAAAGAAAAAGAAACGTAAAGAAAATTAAAGAAAGAATAAAAAAAGAATAAAGAAAAAGAAAAATAAAGAAAAATAAAGCGAGAATAAAGAAAAAGAAAAAGAAAGAATAAAGAAAAATACAAATAAAGAAAAAGAAAGATAAAGAAAAACAAAGAATAAAAATAAAGCAATAATAATAAAATAAAGATAAATAAAAATAAATAAAACTATAATATATTAATTGTGGGTGGGTGTGGTTATGTAATGTTGGATAGTAGTTCTAGTTTGAACTTCGGGTAAAAAAAAAAAGGAAAATTGTAGACAATGTGATGTTCTCTGTTGTGTCTTTCTATATTTTACCTGTCTGTGCAATAAAGTATATATATATATAAATGCATACATGCATAAAGAAACATCCATCAAAGTGCTCCAAACACTAATAACCAACAACGTTTTTCAAATTTCACATTTCAGATTTAAGCAAGACACCTTACCTGTAACTCGCACCATGCCACCTCCACCGTGGTCTCTGTGTCCAGTCCCTTGTAGACCGTCTTAAAAGACCCCCTCCCGATTTCAATATTAAACTTCAGATATCGTCCATCCGGTGAAGTGGCCACCGCTTTGGTCTCGATGTCCTCTTTCTCGTCCTGCTCCAGCCTGCTTAAAAGCTGCCGCCGTCTGACCACATTCTCCCCCTTTGGTCCCTCATTATCCGAATCTGAACTGGCATCCTGAGGAGACCGAGGCTGCTGGACGGGGCTTCTCCAGTCCTCAGGAGCTGCTGAATGCGCATTAGGTGTTACAGATTCCGGGCTGGACACTGGAGATGGAGACATTGGAGGTGAAGGGTCCGTTTTAGCTTCTCCAGACAACAGTATGTTTTCTGCGGACCACGATAAAGCTTTGGAGAGCGTCTCATTGTATATCTGAGGGTCCAGTTTATGGAGCACGTATGAGTTTCTCCTTGCGCTTAAAGAGTGCGTGTGCAGCATTGGCACTCTGGAGAGACAGTCGTCCTCTAATTCAACAGGTAAAGCTGGGAAAGTGCGTCCTGCAAACTCTACTTCAGCATGAGACATGATGGAGACTCTTCAAAACATCTTAAACGGACTGTAGGAAAGCAAACAAAGAAGCGCCACATGTTAAAAAGTCTTGATATTATTACAAATTAAACACACTTATTATGTCATTTATACTCTGACATAATTAATAAGTGATTATCTTCAATTTTATTCGATTTTAAGCGGTAAAAACCTCTATTAATGAGTATTTTAGTGCTCCATTATGACCCTAAAGTGACAGTTCACCCATTCAAGTCTGTTTTCAAGTGATTATCTTAAAGTTTATTCGATTTTAAGTTGTAAAAACCTCTATTAATGAGTATTTTAGGGCTGCACTGTGATCCTTAAAGTGATAGTTCACCAACTCATGTCTGTTTGCATGTGAACATCTTCAATTTTATTAGAAATTTAAGTGATTTGAGACTATTAATGAGTATTTTAGTGCTCCATTATGATCCTTAAAGCAACAGTTCGCCCATTCAAGTCTGTTTTCATGTGAATATCTTCAATTTTTTTTATTTTAAGTGGTAAAAACCTCTATTAATGAGTATTTTAGGGCTGCACTGTGATCTTTAAAGTGATAATTCACCTTTTCATGTCTTTTCTCATGTGAATATCTTCAATTTTATTAGATTTTAAGTGGTAAAAACCTCTATTAATAAGTATTTTAGTGCTGCATATGATCCTTAAAGTGACAGTTCGCCCATTCAAGCCTGTTTTCAAGTGATTATCTTACATTTTATTAGATTTTAAGTTGTAAAAACTTCTATTAATGAGTATTTTAGTGCTGCATATGATCCTTAAAGTGATAGTTCACCTACTCGTGTCTTTTTCATGTGAATATCTTCAATTTTTTTAGATTTTAAGTGGTAAAAACTTCTATTAATGAGTATTTTAGTGCTGCATTATGATCCTTAAAGCGACAGTTCGTCCATTTAAGTCTGTTTTCAAGTGATCATCTTACATTTTATTCAATTTTAAGTGGTAAAAACTTCTATTAATGAGTATTTTAGTACTGCATATGATCCTTAAAGCGACAGTTTGCCCATTCAAGCCTGTTTTCAAGTGATTATCTTACATTTTATTCGATTTTAAGTTGTAAAAACCTCTAGTAATGAGTATTTTAGGGCTGCACTGTGATCCGTAGGTGATAGTTCACCTACTCGTGTCTTTTTTCATGTGAATATCTTAAATTTTACTAAATTTTAAGTGATTGGAGACTATTAATGAGTATTTTAGTGCTGCATTATGATCCTTAAAGCGACAGTTCACCCACTCTAGTCTGTTTTCAATCGATTATCTTACATTTTATTTGATTTTAAGTGGTAAAAACCTCTATTAATGAGTATTTTAGGGCTTCATTATGATCCTTAAAGCGACAGTTAACCCATTCAAGTCTGTTTTCAAGTGATTATCTTAAAGTTTATTTGATTTTAAGTGGCTAAAACCTCTATTAATGAGTATTTTAGGGCTGCACTGTGATCTTTAAAGTGATAATTCACCTATTCATGTCTTTTGATGTGAATATCTTCAATTTTATTAGATTTTAAGTTGTAAAAAGCTCTATTAATGAGTATTACCGTGCTGCACTGTGATCCTTAAAGCAATAGTTCACCCATTCATGTCTGTTTTCAAGTGATTTTCCTTAACTTTTATTATATTTTAAGTGATTAAACTAAACTTTGACTAAACTTTAAAAATTGAACTTAAATTTTATTATATATTGATTGATTAAAAACTATTAATGAGTATTTTGGTGCTGCACCGTGATCTTTAAAAAAACCGTTAAGCCATTTGTGTGTCTTTTCAAGAGATTATCTTGAATTTTATTTGATTTTAAGTGATTGAAAACTATTAATGAGTATTTTAGTGCTGCCCTGTGATCTTTAAAGCAATAGTTCACCCATTCATGTCTGTTTTCAAGTGAATATCTTAAACGTTATTACATTTTATGTGATTAAAAACTATTAATGAGTATTTTAGGGCTGAAACTGTGATCTTTAAAGCAACAGTTCACCCACTGATGTCTGTTTTGAAGTGATTATCTTAAATTTTATTTGATTTTAAGTGACTAAAAACTATTAATGAGTATTTTAGAGATGCACTGTGATCTTTAATGTGATAATTCACCTATTCATGTCTGTTTTCAAGGTTTTAAAAAGGCTAAAACATTCAAGCAGAATAGATACCAATAAAAATGAAACATAATTATTATGACAATTATGTTCTGACATAACTAATAAGTGTTTATCTTAAATGTTATTACATTTTAAGTGATTAAAAACTTTCATTAATGAGTATTTTAGGGCTGCACCGTGATCATTATAGCGACAGTTCACCAATTTATGCCTGTTTTCAAGTGAATATCTTAAATGTTATTACATTTTAAGAGATTAAAAACTATTATTGAGTATTTTAGGGCTGAAACTGTGATCTTTAAAGCAACAGTTCATTCACTGATGTCTGTTTTGATGTGATTATCTTAAATTTTATTAGATTTGAAGTGATTAAAAACTATTAATGAGTATTTTAGAGCTGCACTGTGATCTTTAAAGCGACAGTTCACCCATGTCTGTTTTCTAGTTTAAAAAAAGGCTAAAACTTTCAAGCAGGATACTTATTATGAATTTTATATTCTGACATAAATAATAAGTGATAATCTTAAATGTTACGACATTTTAAATGATAAAAAACTTATATTAAAGAGTATTTTAGGGCTGTACTGTGATCCTTAAAGCGACAGTACACCTTAAAATGAAAATTCTGCTTCGATGACTTAAAAAGGATGACTTAACTTACTAAATTATGACATAGGGTGCTAAATTGAATTCATGGTGTACTTAACCGAAATTATGTCTTCATAAGTAATAAATTATTACTTAAAAAAGTCAATATCATGAAATAAAAGTTGAAATTGTAACAGACTTAAAGATTAAATTATGACAGGCTAAATAGGTCGACTTTAAAAGCAGAAATCGTCATTTTCTATCTTGAAATTATGACAAGGTACTAAATTCTGTCTGTATTAACTCACCCTTACTTGTTTCAGACTTGTTTGAGTTTCTTCTATTGAACACAAGAGTAAATATTTTAAAGAAAGCTGGAAAGCTAACTATTAACTTCCATAGTATTTGTTTTTCGTACATGGAAGTTTCAACATTCTTCAAAATATCTTTTTCAGCGTTCAAGAGTATAAAGAAACCACTTGAGGGATTAAAAAAATAGTAATTTCTCATTTTTTGGCTGAACTATCCCTAGTTGAATCGCTTAAAACCTCATCATTTGCCTAAAGGCGTCTGCTAAATGAGTAAATGTAAAGTTCAATGGTAAACGCATAGCATCTGTAACGTTACGTACTTTCTTGCGACTATTTTATCCACATAGAAAAACTTTACGTGAAAAAAAGAAGTATAGCTGGCAACTAGAACATGATATACATCCCTTTAATTCCATACATGAACCAGAAATTGAGTAGAAATGTAACTATACCTTATTTCGTGAAGTAAATTTGCTCCCGCGCTGGAGCTGCACATGTCCGTGACTCCTGCTGTGTGTTTCTGCAGAGCGCGCGTGCACGTCGGCGCTTCACCACGGTGGGTTATTTGACTCCTCCTTCACCTGACTCCCGCGGGGTTGAGTTTCATTGAGTACATCTGCATCTCTCTGTCCCATCACATCACAACGGCTTGTGGTTTGAGAATGTTACGACAATCTATTTTATGAGGATCTATGCGATTTTCCGCTTGCTGTGTCAGTCAACAAGTAGCTCGATTCGAGTCGGAACCTTTCAGCGATTCACTTGAACCGGATCATTGGTCCGAGAAATTCGCTCAACAATTACAATTGTGTTTAATTAAAATGTAATTAGTATGGAATGAATGGCAGTATGTTGCTTTATTTTTGGTAATTTGTTTTATTTGATATATTGTTATTCCTTTTGGAATAATCAGGCTTTAAGGTTTTGATTTAATTAATGTTGGGAATTTCTTACAGTCTGTGAAAGATTATAGTGGAATTATAGGAAAGTTTGGCCTAAATTGTTGTTTTGGAAATGCAAATAAAAAAAATAATAAATAAAATTTACAAGGAAGAAAAACTTATGAATAGAAAAAAATCAAGCATAAAAAATTTAATAGTTGTCATAATTATCCCTTAAAAATGCTGACTTTACTCACTGCAAATTATGATATAGAGTTCTAAACTGATTTATGATATACACTCTAAAAAAAAAAGGTTCTTCAGTGGTTCTTCAGAAGTTCTTTGCGATATTTGAGGTGCTATTTAGCACTTTTACTGTGTAAAGAACCTTTAAAGCACCATAAAGGTTCTTCAGTGGTTCTTTAAGGTGGTCAGGGTGCTATATAGCACTTTTACTGTGTAAAGAACATTTAAAGCACCATAAAGGTTTTTCAGTGGTTCTTTGGGGTGTTTAAAGTGCTAT
>CAIGQQ010010737.1:1289428-1300514 GCA_903798035.1 Danio albolineatus
TATTATTATTATTATTATTATTATTATTATTATTATTATTATTATTAAATAATGAAAGAACAAATATTTTGCAGCAATGCACTCACTCAATACAAATATACAGATGCCATTCATCCAGAGTTGAGAGTGACTTTTAGTTCT
Organism: Danio albolineatus; assembly: GCA_903798035.1. Classification (NCBI taxonomy): domain Eukaryota; kingdom Metazoa; phylum Chordata; class Actinopteri; order Cypriniformes; family Danionidae; genus Danio; species Danio albolineatus. Next base: position 1,289,570 of record CAIGQQ010010737.1, read on the forward strand.
GGCTCCAGATCCAAGCTAAGCATTTAACGCGCACACCTAACCCTGCCCCTCACCATGAGGTTACTAGCTCCATTGACTGCATTGTCTCATCTTGCAAATGCAAGTCTGCAGTCACATATTATTGGGGGGGCTACACTAATGTGTATTCTGAAGCTCAGCAGAGGGCGCTGTCGCGTGTCTTTTTTGTCTTTTTCGACATGCACATGAGCGCCATCTGTCTGTCACAAACGTCAATACATCGTCCTTCAATTTAGCAAATGACACAAAAATGAGTATGAAACACTCAACATGAAATGATAGTACATCTGAAGCTCAACATTTTAGAATATTTGACTTGATTTTAAAGATTAAACACCCACATTTGTAAAGATGTATTTACAATAAAAATTGTATTTATTTTATATATATAAATAAACATTTTAAAGTATTTTTTATAACATAAATTACCTTTAGATACTTATGTAGACATCTGAAAGACAAACTGAGAGTCATCAGTAGCAATTAGCAAATAAATTAAGCATGACACTGCATATGAAGCTCTAAATCTGAAAACGTGATGCATTTGTGATTTTTTTACATCAAAAGCAAATGTTTACTTATAATAATAATAACAACAATAATAATAATAATAAAACATATTTATTATTTTAATATAATAAAATAGTTAAACGTGAAAACGTAAAAAAATTAAATGTTTTAGCTTCCCCCAAAATATTTTTTTTAAAAGTTAAAAAAACAGAGATAGATGGAAAGAATGAACAATAGATGATAGAATGATATATGATAGAATGATAGATGATAGAATGATTGATGACAGAAAGACAGATAGGATGAACAATAGAACAATATAGATAGATAAAATGAATGATAGATAGAACAAATAATAGAAATATAGATGATAGAACGATAGAACAATAGATAGATAGATAAATAGATAATTGATAGAACGATAGCTAGATCAGTAGATGATAAAACGATAGATAGAATGATAGGTAAAAAAAGATAGATACAATGGATTGATGGATGGATATGACAGACAGACAGATAGATTAGATAGATAGACACACAGACAGACAGACAGACAGACAGACAGACAGACAGACAGACAGATAGATAGACGGACAGATAGATAGATAGACAGACAGACAGACAGACAGACATAATGACAGACAGACAGACAGACAGATAGATAGACAGACAGACAGATAGACATAATGACAGACAGACAGATATAATGACAGAAAGACAGACAGACAAATAGATAGATATAATGACAGACGGACAGATAGATGGGTAGATAGATGGATAGATAGATATAATGACAGACTGACTGACAGACAGACAAATAGATAGATAGATATAATGACAGACAGACAGATAAATAAAAGACAGACAGACATCCATTATTTCTAATCCTCTAAATGTAAAAATACAGCAGTGATGTAAGTATTACCTTCCACTACACATTAATCATGAACGGGTTTGAATCTAAAAGTGGTTTAAATAATTAAAGAACCATGTTAAATAATTAAAACTGTGTATAATTATGTGCTGTAGAGATTATAGTTTTACATGATAACATTTAGACTTGTTACTACAGACATTTCAGATAAATCTCCAAGCCGGAATAATAGTAATAATAATGATTGACATCCGGCTTAAGTCATAAAGCTGAAAACAATGCAATAATTCAATACATCCTCATCACATCTGCACATGAAAATCAGTGTGCAAGGCAAACACTCGTATGCAAAACTGGATGGGGTTAGCAAGAGAGAACCGAAAACCTCTCCCTCTTTTATTTATACAGTATTACATCGGTATAAAAGGGTGGTAAGATACAGTGACAGCTGAAGAAAAGGAGTGAATGCTACCAGAATTCAGCTAAATCAAGTTCACTGTCAAAAACAACACACTTACTGAAGAACATTTCATCTTTGCCAGGAAGCGTCGCAGGATTCATAAACAGCCGAGTCTTTTTTGGCTTTGCGGTTCTACACAAATCAAGTCGAGCATGAGTTCCTTCAGGATTGACAGCGATAAATGGACTGGAATAAAAACATATGTACAGGAAAAAAAACGGATCATAAACATATTGATATTATTTTGATTTGGTCTGACGTTTAGCTTTGCATGCATATGGTTAAAGGGATAGTTCACTCAAAAAATGAACATTTACTTTACCTCGAATGTTTCCAAATCTTTAATATGTTGAACAATAAAAGAAGATGTTTTGAAGAAAGCTGAAACAATTGCAGGAAAAAAAATACAATGAAAGTCAATGGTTACCGGTTTCAAACATGTTTCAAAATATCTTCTTTTGTGTTCAACAGAAGAAAGAAACTCATTGAGGTTTGGAAACACTTGAGGGTGAGTAAATGATTTTTGGGGTGAACTATCCCTTTAAGAACAAAATCATGATTTTAGTCAGCTCAAAAACCAGGTGTAAAACCACCAATCTAATCATTTTTCAACAAGGAAGACCCTTAAATGGATAGTTCACCCAGAAAATGAAAAATTAATCACTATTTACATACTCTCAAAGGGTCTTTTTTTCTCTTGAACACTAAATAAGATATTTTGAAAAGAGCTGAAAACCGGTAACCATTGACTTCCATAGTCTTTGTTTTTCCTACTATGGAAGTCAATAATTACTGGTTTCCAGCTGAAATATCTTTTTTAGTGTTTAACAGAATTAAACGTTGGAAACCTGTAACCACTGACCTCCATAGTAGCAAAAACAAATACTATGGGCGTCAATGGTTACAGGTTTCCAACATTTTTCAAAATATCTTCTTCAGTGTTTAACAGAATAAAGAAATTCAAAATAAATTGGAACAAGTGAAAGGCAAGTAAATGATGACCAAATTGTCAGTTTTGGGTGAACTATTCCTTTAAAATTAAGTTTGGGCTCATGTGTCAGATAATGATGGATTTAATAGTGGAGTGTAACACATCGAGTCCTGAAAGCAACCCGAATGAACCCGTGACAGAAACCCAGCTGTGAATCCCAAAGTCCTGATTCAAAAGAACTTGACTCCTTTGCCGTCATCCATAGAGATGATTTCTGCCTTCCCATCAGCCTGCAAGGCCTGCAGTGAGCGCAGCAACATCCAATCCTCCAGTCCGTGAAACTCTGAAACACACACAGATACACTCGCTGTTGTTTGACAGTTTGTTAGGTTCATCTGATCAACTGCTTGTTAAAGGGATGGTTCACCCAAAACTGAAAATTCTGTCATTATTTAGTCATCCTTTACTATTTTTAAACCTTCAGTAGTTTCTTTTTTCTGTTAAACGCAAAAGAAGATATTTTGAAAAATGTTGAAAACCAGTAACCATTGACTTTCACAGCATTTGTTGTGGCTAACGTTTTTCAAAATATATTTTTTGTGTTGAACAGCAAAAAAATTATCTTGTTTGGAATCAATTGAGGAGGAGTAAATAGTGAGCAATTTTTCATTTTGGGGTGAACTAACCCTTTAACACAAACATTCTGTAAGAGATTAAAGGGATAGTTCACCCCCAAAAAATTTATTCTGTCATCATTAACTCACACGTTGCTCCTTTCAAATCTTTATGAGTTCCTTTCTTCTGTTAAACATACAAAAAAAACATATTTTGAAGAAAGCTGAAAACTGGTAACCATTAACTTCAATAGTATTTGTTTTTCCTACTATGGTGGTCAATGGTTACAGGTTTCCAACATTTTTCAAAGTATCTTTTTTTCTGAAAAAGAATTTCATAAAAAGTTCAGAACCACTTGTAAAGTTAAATTTTTTGGGTGAACTATCCCTTTAAATCCATTTAGAGCCATCATTTCTAATTTACATCAAATTATCCTATTTTACATCAATTTTATATTAAACGAAGTGACTTTTGTGTGTTTTAATCCACAGTATTCTTTTGTTGATGGTGAGAAACGTACATCACAATTATAAAATGTTTATACCTTCTTTTTCCGTGTCGTCTCCATTAGAGAGTTCATAAAGTGTACACACAGTGTTGGCCATGCCGGTTTTGGAAACCTACAAAAAAAAAAAAAATACAGTGGAATTAAACAATTTAAAGGATGCTGTTTTTTCATTATTACATTATTTTGAAAGATTATTTTAGTTTTGTTTTTTTTTGGGCAAGGGTCTATTAAATTGCTTAAAAATTAAAGCAAAGACATTTATAGCAATACAGAAGTATTAAAATTAAAAGAAAGTAATAAAAGTAATATTTTTTTAGAGTAATAATAAAAAAAAGTTTCCTTTAAGCTGCAAATCAGCATATTACTATGATTTCTGAAAGATCATGTGACACTGAAAACCGGACTAATGATGCTGAAACATATATATATATATATATATATATATATATATATATATATATATACATACACACACATACACATACATATATACATACATACATACATACATATATACACACACACACAGTACATATACATGCACACACACGTTTGTTTTTGTGAAAAGTGGGTACATCACATAGGTTTCCATTCATTTTCTACTGTCCAAACCATATATTATATTGCCCTCACCCCACCATCACAGGAGACTGTGTGCAGCTTTACTCTCTGATTAAACTCATTCTGTGGGATTTATAGGCTTTTTGTAAAATGAGGACGTCACCAGTGTCCTCATAATTCACCTCCTTTTTGTCATACCCGTGTCATTATACAGATTTGTGTCCTGACATGTCACAAAAACACATATGTACACACACACACACGCGCACACACACACGCGCACACACACACACACGCGCACACAACTATTATTATTACTACAATAGCATATGTGAGCCTGGAGCACAAAATTAGTCTTATGTTGCACAGTTATATTTGTGGAATACCTAAAAATACATTGTAAACATGACAAAATTATCTATTTTAATTTAATTGTATGCTAAAAATCCTTACAATACTAAAAAAAATCATGTACCTTGATGACATTTTATACATTTCCTTTAATAAATATATTGAAATTAATAAACAAGCTTGATTATTTATCAGATTTATCTAGGATTCAGATGATGTATGAATCAAATTTTGTGAAAATTATTTTCTGACACTTGTTTTGTGGTCCTGGGACATCATTTTTATGTATCTTTAATAATTGTAAAGCACCACAGTCATAGGTGTGCTAAAAATAGTTTAAAAATATAGCATTTATCAACTAGGATGTTGTTGTTTTTGCTGAATTTGTGTCGTTCTCACCCATTGGTAGATGAGTTTTCCCCACTCCTCGGGTCTCCTCCACATTATAAGACATCGAGATTTATTTTTATCCAACCATTCCAGATTTCCTACGCCAAAAGAGATCAAATCATATCAAACAATCATTTTCCACTTGATCTTGTTTAGTCGATGGATGTTTGTGGTCTCACCTTTTTTTCTCAACTCCTCAAAAACTACTTGTATGGCCTCGACTGAAAGTTTTCCTGAGCAACAGTGGTTAAGGGGAAATATTCAAAATGCAATCAATGGCACAAAATTCATTCATTTCATTTTATTTAATTTAATGCCATGCCAGCAACCAAGGCTATTTTCATGGCATAAACATTTCAATAATAGATATACAATTAAAAATCAACAACCAAATGAATACATAAATTAAATAGGAGTTTTTGTGTTAATACATGATAAAAATTCTAAAATCTTTTCTGGTGTCACTTTGTTAAAAATGTCCTTAAGAGAGTTCATTTCATAAAAATGTCTTCTGGAGTCATTAAAAGCAAGACAGTCCAATAAAATGTGTTTTATAGATAGCGGAATTGTGCAGTACAAACACTGCGTAGGGTTTTCACCTTGGAGCAAAAAAACATGTTTTAATCTTGTATGTCCAAAACGACATCTAGTAAAAACCACTTGATCAAATCTATTCTTAAAATGTCTTAAAATTCTGTATGAGATTTCAGGTTGGATTTCATAGAATTTATTATTTTCAAATGTATTCCACTCTTCTTGCCACTTGTTTAAAATGTAAACATTTATAAAACAGCTCATCTCTGATGGAGGAATTTGTCTCAATGGCACAAAATAAACAGGGGTCTGATTCAGACTTTGTGTAAGGGCTGCACGATATTGGAAAAACAGACATCCCATATACATTTCCTCCGGGTGCTCCGGTTTCCCCCACAAGTCTAAAGACATGTGGTATGGGTGAATTGGGTAGGCTTAATTGTCTGTAGTGTATGAGTGTGAGTGAGTGTGTATTGATGATTCCTCTAATGACCTCTGATGATTAAACAGTAAAGCATCGTATCATCAAATAAAAGGATACTCTCAATTTTCTTGTTGTTGAAGACGGGGCTCTCCTGCGCTTCGAGCATGTCCAGAGTGTAGAGTTTGCGGTGTCGACAGTAGGATAAAACCAGCGAACACCAGGCCGCCAGCTGCTTCTGTCTCGTGTCAACATTTGGCTGCAATCTGCAGAACAAAATCAACTCAAATCCTGTCATATAAATAGAGGCCCTTAAAACAAACTCACTTTTCAGCAGCATAAATGGTTCTGGTATTTCTCAGTTTTTTCCCCATTCATTTTTGTCATAAGAGTTTTTTAAAGTCTTCCATGAAGTGCTACAAGCCATAATTTGTTTTATTTTAAAATTACAGTGCTCAGCATATACCACTACACCCCTCACAAATATATACATTATACATTTATAATAATATATACACTATACATTATTATATTTGTGCACATATATAAGATTAGTCAGTACCAAAGCCAAATCTGGAGCTAATCTAACAAAATAACATAAGATAACGACCAAAAAACTAGCACAGTCATAAGTATATGTTATAGAGAAATATTAAATACACATTTAAAAGAGAGGAAAAATCAAGGGAAACAAAAACAAAATAAAAATTGTTGGAATTTTGTAGGTTGTAGTTTTTAATATTTAGCTTGAATTTAAATGTATTATATTTTAATTTCTAAATATGTTTGGTGACTAAAATATAATTTTAATAAATGTGTCTGTTTAATAAATCTGTTGCTTAAATGCACCAAAATACACTGCCTATATTCACTGAGAAATGGATCAAAATATTCCTTTTCAAAACGGGGTGTACTCATTTTTGCTAAGCACTGTATGTTTGCATTAAATTACAGTTTTTAAGTGATTTTATATACAAAAAATCATATAAATTTAAAGGTGTTATATATAGTAGTTAGCATTAAATTCAATATAAAATTAATTTTATTTTACATTTTTTAATTGTTTGCATTAAAATCAATTTACAAAAGTGATTTTTATATACAAGAAAGCATATACATTTAAAGTATTTACATAAAATGATGATTTTTAAAAATCATTAATTTTTTTTGCTTTAAATATCTGAAGGAATATTGTTTACCTCGCTAATTTGAATATCTGTTCTGAAATTGCATTTAAGTATAACTTCGAAACAACATCAGCTCTATTTAACTGACTGTCAACAAAGTTGTACTTTGATAGTCAGTGGCTGCTAATATGGTTTCACTATGTAGAATTAGCAAATAACACTTTTCTGAAATTAAATTAAGGAGAAAGTCCGAATGTGTGAATATAAAACCAACTTTACCTCAATAAACACATTAAGTAAACAGGACACATCTAAAACTATTGCTTGAATTCACATTTGCAGTTTTGAATGCCGTACATTTGTGTCACTCACTTAATATGATAATAACAATTTATAAATTTTATACAGATACCTTAGGAAGGCCAACACATTAAAATGACTTTTTAAACGGTGTCGATTTTCGTAATAATATTAATAATTTTAAAATAAACTTTTGTTCTAGGCCATAAACAAACACTTCTAAAACGTCCTAGGTTTGTTTGTTTGTTTGTTTGTTTGTTTGTAAAACTCTGATTTTAACATTCATACAATGCACTTTGGCTTATTGCTATTTTGATTAATAATAATAATAATAATAATAATAATAATAATAATAATAATTTAATAAATAACTTGCAAACCTGTTTGAATGATCATCATTCCACCTATCCATATTTATCTACCTAAGCATTTATTGCAACACTGCACTAAATGCTATAATACTTTCGCAACTGTGAAACTGTAAATCATAACTATAATTAATCAGTGTCAAATATAAAGTGTCAAATGTGCTGATTTGATGACTTCCGTGGTGGAATGCGAGCAGCGGCTTTATTCGCCACACAAACGTGTTTTTACACGGGAGCAAAGTATGTAAACAACACTGTGGACACGAAAGCTCGTTTATCAGTCTGCACTCGATGACAATGACTGAAAAATGTATTTACTTACGTAAAGAACGGAGGAAAGTTATACTGCCAGGGCCACTCAAAACTCATCGCAGATTTCGACCAGTTCTGTTGATGTGCGGCTCCGCGTCAACCTGCTTCCGCTCTGCTGGAAATGTAGGAAGCACAATGTCAAAATAAAAGTCCTAAGAAACCCCAACCTATGCTTTTATCTGTTTTAACTATCGTACCCTTTGAATGTGAATAATAGTTGACAGCTTTACTCATTCTTATATTTAAATACAAACATACAAATATATATACATATACATACATATAAATTATATATATATATATATATATATATATATATATATATATATATATATATATATGTATATATATATATATATATATATACATTATGAATAGATTCAAAGAGTACAATAGTTTCGTTTTTATAGTTTATTTCTTTTAATGTGCACAAATAAGGACCAATTTCAATATGAAGGTTTGTTTAGATACGCGGCAGCAAGAAGGTCGCTGATTTTAGTCCTGGCTGGGACAGTTGGCATTTCTGTGTGAAGTTAGGATGTTCTCCCTGTGTTAGCATGGGTTTCCTCCACAGTCCAAACACATGCGAATATCTGGCGGTTCATTCCGCTGTGGCAACCCCTGATATAAAAGGGACTTTTTAGTTAATTTATTAGCTTAGTTTAATTATTAAATTAATAATATTAATAACTGGTCATTTTATTTATTTATTTATTTGTTTGTTTGTCATTTAATTTATTTTCTTGTTTGTTTGTTTGTTTTGTCAGCCCCTGTTCAATTTTGTTCTCTAAACCGTGGACACCCATTCCAGCTACTGAATTAAAAAAAGGTTATTGCAGATAGTTATTGCAGATATCTCAGAAATGATTGATATAAAGTCAGATTTCTGAGAAATAGTCAGAATTCTGAATTTATATCTTACAATTGATATAACAATTGATATGGCTAATATATAATGACTTAATAACTCACAATTTTGAGTTTACATCTCGAAACTCTCAGAAGAAAATGAAATAAACTTTTTATATTTTTTATTCAGAGACAGGAAGAAACTTTCTTCAGTCTTTACTTCGTAACTATAGTCACTCAGTAATATATATAAATATATATAGAGAGAGAGAGAGAGAGAGAGAGAGAGAGAGAGAGAGAGAGAGAGAGAGAGAGAGAGAGAGAGAGAGAGAGAGAGAGAGAGAGAGAGAGAGAGAGATAGATAGATATATAAATATATATATATTCATTCATTCATTTCCTTGTCGGCTTGGTCCCTTTATAAATCCGGGGTCGCCACAGCAGAATGAACCGCCAACTTATCCAGCATTTGTTTCATGTTTCATATATATATATATATATATTTTTTTTTTTAATTTATTATTATTATTATTATTATAACCTGTTTATCGGTCAGTCGAGCGCGTGACGGCGCTGTGGCCGGATCCTCACGTCCGGAAATGACGCCACTGACATCAAGGCGCCGAAATAAACAGTACTTTTTGGCAATGACAACAAAAATCAGTATTATTTTCATAAATAATAACACACTGATGCGTTTAATCCTCCTGCGAGGCTCCCTGTAACACTGTTAGGAAACCAGCGGTATGTCTGACTCAGCCCCTTTATCCCTGAGCTGATGGAGAATGTTTCTGAGCGCGTTCATGTGTCTGATCACTGTGTTGTTATTGATGTGCAGCGGAGATGCAGGAGGCGCAGGACACTCTGGCGGAGCGCGTGGAGTCGCTGGGAGTCGGTGAACGGGACAAACCCGCAGAACCGGAGGAGCTGAAGGAGAAAGACGGACATGAGGAGACCAGTAACGCCACAGCCGCTGCACACACTCCGACGGAGGACACCAGTATGAGCTTTACCACACTCCTTTACCAGGGTGCGAATTATAGGTTCGGCAATATGCCTCAGGGAACCAAAGTTAGATGTTTAATTCAATGACATCTAATTTATTCATCAAACATCTGCTTTTGTTTGTTTTGAAGGATACTGAGTGGTTCTCAATGGCATCATTCATTCATTTTCTTGTCAGCTTAGTCCCTTTATTAATCTGGGGTCGCCACAGCGGAATGATCTGACAACTTATCCAGCATTTGTTTTACTCAGCGTTTTTAATCTTCCAGCCGCAACCCATCTCTGGGAAACATCCATACACACACACATTCACCCTCATAAACTACAGACAATTTAGCTTATGACTGAGAGGCTCGAACCAGCGACCTTCTTGCTGTGAGGCGATCGTGCTACTCACTACGCCACCGTGGCGCCTCAATGGCATCAGTGATATTAAATAAACAGTGACAGGTTTGCTTTCCTGCACCTATTAATGGATGACTATGAAAGACTGCTCGTACTTTTTATTGTACTGTTTAACTTCCCTGTGCAAGCAAGTGTATAATAAAATACAAACTATGCATCTAGTTTTATGGACACCTACAGTCCAAATGACAAGAAACATGTTTTGTGAACACCTACGCCGTCTATAAATTAATATTTTTGACGCAAACATGTATTCACAATGGTATGAACCCCTGTAATTCGCACCCTGTTCTTTACCATACATAGCGAGGTAAAGTTGGTAGGTTTGGAAACAAGGGAGAGTACATCACAATATTTAGATTTTTGCGTGAACTGTCCCTTTAAGAGCAGTGTTTTTAATTTCCCG